>VXBH01009382.1:146232-230793 GCA_013400035.1 Rynchops niger
AGAATTTTTACTTTTCTTCCCTTCCTTCCCACCCCCCCCCCCCCCCGGAAAAAAAAAAAGCTCAAAACTGCCAAAAGAGTGAGGAACTGAGATACTAAATTGGAAATAAGAGTAGAGTCACAGTCCTTAAAACCCCAACCAAACAAAAACCAATCAACTAACCAAAAACAAGCTGCAAAGCAAACAAAAGAACCCCGCAACAGACAACAACAACAAAAAAAACCCACCCAAAACCAAACAAACTGTCATGCTGGAATTCTTGTCAAGAAAAATTCTGAAAAATGGATCCTACAGGCATTTCACTATTTTCCTCAGCATAAAATTGTCTGCTCCAGTCTGTGAATTGGCTGGCGGGATACTGCCCTTGTTCTCTCAAGTCTGTCGCACGCATGAGATCAGCAGTACTCAGTCATGCTGGAAAGTAGCCCAGAATGAACCACTGATGTTAGTTTAAAGGTGGTTTATCCGATTACCGGATTACTAAATTAAAAACCATCCTAGAATCAGTGGTTTTACAGTAGCACAGGTATTCACAGGCTATGATCGTTATTGCCTCTTTAATCTTTTACTTGATGTACAAAATTGAGCTATGTAATGATGCTTTCTGAGGGCTGAAAATGGGCAGCTGCTTCTTGACTGTATTTTTTTTTTTTTTTTTTAATATATCTTTTCACAGGAGCAGTGGAAAACCCATGGGTGGCTGTACAATTATCTAATAGCAAATTTCTGCCTTTCTCATCACTTTCCTAATTTAAGGAATGGAGGATAGATCTCTTAACTTGTTGTAATGTACTTCATCCAACTGTCTTTCCTGGATTATCAGAATGAGTTGTGCTCTCCAACGTAGTTCTGAATGCTGAGAGGAGGCTATACGTACTTTGGTCTGCTTGTTTCAACAAATCACTGTTTTGAAGTTCGCAGTCACATTCCTAACTTTACATTTTTAGTGTACGCACATTTTAAATACTCCTAAATTGTTGCTCTGGGATTATTGGTTTAGGCCTCTGAAATGTAGACGCTGTTACAATTGCCAGGGAAGTGAACTGTGTTCTTCCCGTTAAATTCATATGCTTATTGATAATTGAGGAATAGTGATTTCAGCAGACTCTGTAGTCTTATAAGGATCGGGTAGAGCTAACACTAGGTTGTAACAGAACAGAGTAGAGAGAAGGAGATTTCCTAAGGAATTCCACTTCCTGTTGACAGACTATATAAGTCTCAATCCAGAAAAAAATCAAGTCTACTGGTATATTTTGTGGGTTTTCTTCCTTGTGAGGCTGTCCTAAGTTAAAGAATTTTTCTCCCTGAATGACTTGAAGGGATTTATTTTCTGTCCTGAAGAGGATGCACTTCCATTGTGTGAAATGGCCATCTTCCTTTATCTTTTAGGGAATAAAATCCTTCAGAGATGCTTCACTGAGTCTAGGAATTTTATTGTTCTACTTTGTTCTGCAGTTTGAAAACTGCATCAGTGAGTTACTTCCCTGGTTTACATGGCAAGTGTGACAGGTGAGACAAATTGCTGTAGCCTCAGTGTTCTGTCATTAGTATTCAGGTTCTGCTTGGTCTTTCTTGAAGTGGCCTTGGTCAAGGTTTTTCCTAAGGCTGAGCTTTTCTTTCTCATCTCCATCAGAGTCTCTGTGGCTGTAGAAGTAATTGTAATGCACTGGGATTTCAACAGTGGACTCATTTTTTTGTGTTTGTTGTGTAAATTGTAAGGTTTTATTCTGAATTGCTGTATATATTGCAGTAGTTTCTGGAGCCCAGGTTAGTTAGCCAATTTCTTTGTCAGTGTATGTAATGGTCTGATGAAGAACATTCTTAGTTTGTAAGGCAAATTAGCCCACATAGGTTATAGTCTGTATATATTGTATGTATGTGTGTATATAGAAACTAATAAATAGTGCTAAATATGAATATGTTTACAGAGACCTTGGCTGTGGAATTGTGACTGCAGAGTATGACAATTTACCTCTGTTAATTATGCATAGGGTTTTTTTGGTGGAGAACAAAAAATTAAAATCCAGAATGGCAACTGTGAAGAAAGTGAGAGCAATTAGCCAACATTCGATGGATGTACGCTTTCACAATCCTTTGGACCTGACAGGGAGATGAAAAACACAAACATCATGAGGAAATGACAAATTTTTATAGAGAACTTTAAAAAAAAAAACCAAACAAAACAACAAACATCCAAAACAAAAAAAAAAACCACCCCCAAAAAACCCCAAACCAATGAATTTTAATAAAAAAAGTCTCAAGTGCTTAAAGTAGTTAATGAAAATTGTAGTTTATACGTGACTGATAAGAGATAAATGAGAAGAAAAATCTCAGAAGTTCTTAAGAATGAAAATTGTCTCATTCCTTCTGCCTCTTCTCTTACCTTCCACTTTTTGATGCTTTCTCAGTGTCCAGAAGTTGCCATGTTATGCCACTTCTTTTTAGTAGATACCCATTTGTTACACACTGACTTAAATCCAAAGGAAGGATTGATTTAAAGGAACCTTGATAGTTTTTCCTTCTGCTGCTGAGATTGAGTTTCCATCTGTTTTGAATCTCTGCAGGGAACATTTTCGTCAGCAGGAACACTAAATGACCAGTTCAGACTTGCCTATAGAAAAAAGTTCCTTGATTACCTGATTATCATCTCTGCCGGCAATAAAAATTGGTCTGCTCTGGGCAGCATTTTTAAACGTTTTGGTGATCTGAATTTTCTTGACTGCTAATAAGATGCAGGAAGAGACATCAAATAGCTTTGGGATGTATTTCAAAGTACAGGCATTTAATAGTATTTTAACTCCATTTACAGGCAATAGCACCATTTCCTTTCTTAATAGAAAAGAAACCTCTTAAAGGTAGAAACCTATCAATTGAACTATTTTCAATTTTCTCTGCTGACATCCTGTGTCAGCTCTGAAATACATCCTATGGCATTATGACAGTCAAATCATGTCATAGGGATTCAGCCAGCTTAATAAATATATAATTATTCCCTTAATTCACAAACTGAAAACAATGCCTCTGAACAGTCCTCCAGACATGGTTTTTATGGGCTAATTCATAAAATTTGTTTACATATCTGTAAGCCTTTTGCTGACCTGTCATGCTTTGAGAATGCACAATATTTTTGCCTGCAGTTGCAAATCCAAAAGTGTTTTCGTTTTAATTGACTTTATATTATTAAAAAAAAAACAAAACAAAACAAAAAAAACACACAAAAAAAAGGCAAAAGAAAAAACCTTCTTTCCTGGTAAATTGTCTAGTATGCAAAAGTTACAAAGTTGTCAGAATGGGGATACACATACAGCACTACTAGCAACAGGGACAGGACTCTGGTATTTCTGGTTTAAGGCCTAATACGAAAGCCTGACTTCAGTAGCTACTTGAGCCTCTCAGCATAGTGTTACACAACAAATTAACATACTGACCAGCTTAAATGACTGTGCTAAATTTACCTCATATCATCGGTTGGTGATTCACTTAATGGTGTTTGGCTGCTTTGCCGTGAATGTAGTAATTGAGTTGCATTTCTCAATGTGAAGTCTCAATGTCAGTAGAAAAATAAAAAGGCTTGGTACGGTCAGTTGCTAGGAAGAGATACACCGAAAGATACAGCTGCCAGATTTTGACCAGCTGTAAGCGTTATATGCTGCATAAAATATTAAGTCAGTTCATTTGGACACAGTCATTTTAAAAGGATGAAAATGTTTTGTAAATTCATAGGTTTATTGCTGACTAAAGAAATATTATTAGAAATTGCTGTAATTAAAATCTTCAAATAACAAACAGGCAGCACCAGTGCAAATTTCCCAATCGTGCTCTTTAGCCAATACGCTTCATCTCTGATACAGAGCTAACACGAGTGTGCTCCCTGTGCTGTTTGGCCTCTTAGCTGAGTGCAAAAGGAACTTTAAATTTATTGGCAAATAACTTGTTGGCTGTTGTGACTGACAACAGGGGGTGATCTTTAGGATGGACCTGGACCGTGCGTACCGAGGGTTAGACAAGAGATAAGCTTTGTAGCAAACTGCTGCTGTGTCGTGGAAACAAAATAATCTGCATTTTTCAGTGCCTAATAACTCATGCAATCTGTAGGAGGGCATTACAGTTCTTTAAACTTTCCATTTCTTCTTCTGTGAGCATGAACTACGTTCAACAGTCTGCCTGAAGTAACATCATTGTTATGTTTCTGTTCTACCTTACTTGCTAATATAGAAAATAATGGAAGTTGTAGTTATCTGGTGTAGTTATGTGAGTCTTCAATAGAAGGAATTCTAACTGCATAAAAGTATTAATAGCAGTCAGTAGAAGAGGCATGTGGCATAGCCAACTGAAGCAAAATTGTTGGGGGAGGGTCACACTAGCGTGTGTGTGTGTACACTCACGCTCTCTTTTCCTCTCCCTCTCTCCCTTTCTTTTTGTTATTGCAGATGGGCATAAAGGACATGTGTCACTTGGCAGGTCTTCTGTTCTGTCACTATGTGGAGCTATACTTTATTTATACACTACAAACTCAAGAAGGTCTGCTGAGGATAGTCTACATTCAGTTGCTTGACCGTATAAGATTTAAGATAGCAGCTACCAACCACCTCCAGGAAGGGAACACGAGGCCATCAAGAGTCTTTGTTTTTACCTGTGTGTACTTTTCCAAGTGGGATTTAACAAATGCCATGCCCATGCTAAAATGCTTCCTAATAAATCAAAGTCAGTATCTGAAATGGTTTGAACAAGTGTGCGCAACAAATGAGTTTTGCTGTGCATAATACAGAATTCTAATGCTGAACTAGTAGGTGATTTATGGTTATACAGTAGTAAGTCAGTAGTAATTTAAAAAAAAAAAGAAGCCTGAATTAGACAGGTACACGTGCGGCGTAGAGTACTTGTGTGTTCTGAGATGAAAAGGTTAATACCTCTCTAGCCATGCTGAGAGCAACGTCCAGCAGGGGGAAAGAGAGACTGAAAATGAAGTCTTAGAATGGGTATCAGTGATGGATGAGTGAAAAAATTCCTTAAGAAATGTGATCAGAGCTCTATCAGGAGGAATGGATGAACCTGTGACTCGAGCAATTCTAATGCAAGTAGTTGCAAAATAAAGTATCCCTGTAAATCAATATGAGGAAATAAAAATGCTTAAGATTTAAACGCAGGAAAAAATGGGAAAATAAGTCATAACGAAAATATTTTCAGACTTGCCAATTGCAGTCTACAATACAATTAATTCTGTGAACACAAATATCATCCAAGCCTTGCGCAGGGAAAAGAATTTTGGAATCTTAAGATAAATATCGTGTCATTGATGTACAATTTTTTTCTAGATTTAAAAAAGATCTTTAAAAGACCTATTTCCCAGCTCTTCTTTCAACAAGAAGGAGTGATGCTATTTTGACTAATTAGTTAAAGAAGCAATAGTCTTGGAGGTATCCAAGATCTTCCTTGGAAGATTAGTGACTGTAATATCCAAGAGGTAAAACAATTGCAGGAAAACTACATGAGATCTTTGAGGAGCTGCTAATTTTCTGTACTGTACCACAGTCCTTTAGCTGGAATTTGTAATTTATATGCTAGTGATTCTTTCATTAAATTAATTAGATCAAACATCCTTGAATTCCCACTGCATTTAACATCAAGGATTTCTGAAAGCCTAGTCTGCTTTCACGCAGTGCTGGTTTGAATTTGATGTTGCGTGGCAGAATGGACATTGAAAATGGAATACAATGTATTTATGCTTTTTGCTGTCTTTTAGACAAGCGAGAAGTAGGTGTGGTCACACTCAGGTGTAATTATCTTGTTAAATAATGGTTATATGGAAACTGCTACTGTCCAAAATTAAAAAATACTAGGCTGATCTTCTTTGTAAGTATCATAATTTTATACATGAGGTAATATTGTTAGACTTGTTTTTCAGGAGATAAAGTGCGAAGTGGGAGAAATTTTTAACAAATACTTGACTAATAAGTATAAGATATGCAAAGTATGTTTTACCAACATCTATTTCATATTCCACATACATTATGCAAGGAGAAACTGTGTTAGTTTTTGGAATTTGAGTTAATGGTTCTCATTATTTTTAAATTGTTTATGAACTGCAAATATCCATAATGAGTTGGCTGAAGTTTCATTTTATAGATTTGAATGGGAAGCACTATTTGACTTGAACTGGTGATCATATACCTGGATTTTGCTTGCTTAGTGATTTATGACCTGAAGAATATTACATTGATGATGCTTCCATACAGAGTATACTTTTTCATAATGACAGATTTAATGAAACTAAAGACCTCTGGAAAGTGAATATGTGTGTGTGTTGTGATGGTGTCATGAAGAATGATTTTAAAACAAGTGTGCAGAAAGTAGTGGGGTTAGTATTGCATAGGAAGCTTTAATTCTGCGTTTGTACTTAACAACATAGCCTGGCTTACTGTTTCAGACACTTTACAAGTTTTATCTGTCATTTCTATGCTTTAGAGAAAAAGCTCTTAATTCTGTGTACCTACTTGTGAACCTATTTCTCTTTTTCACGTCCTTTTCAAAAATTACTCTATTTTAGCTAAACGTCTTGGTTAACTTGCATTGGTGCATGCTCAGTGGAAGTTAAGTTTGACACAAAATAATCTCCATAGTTTTAATCTGAACTGAATGTCCTGAGGTCCAGAGCTGGACAGTTTATGCAGAGATCTATCTTGTAATTAAGTTCCTGCTGGATTTAAGTGGAGTGGGGAAAAAAAGGAGGAGGCACCCTTGCCATTACTCATAGCAATATAGAATAGAATTTAATAGATACCATAAAACTTGCAGTACTTCTCTGAAAGCTGTGTATAAAGTAAAAGTAAAGTAAAGCATTAATGATAATAACTTTGGCAAAGCCACATCCTCAGTGACGAATTTCTCATGTATAGTTTTTTTTGTATGGGTATCATCCTGTGAAAATTCCTATATGTAAAAGTAAGTGTGTATAGTATTACTGACTGGAGAGTGATCCAGTTGATGTATCTTTACCAATAGAGGCTATGTAAGATATTATAGTGCTGTTTTTTTGGTAGTTTTTTACTTTTTGTATATTACTGTGCTTGGGAAAACAAGCTTCTAATGACAGCCGCTCTCTTCGCGATATAATGTGTATCTGACCTATGAGAGTAACCATTTAAATTCCGTTAGGAACAACTAGATAAAATGCAGTCTGGTCTGCATTCTGGATATAAAGAATTTAACTAATTAATACTTTTTTTCCTAATTGTATCTTAAATATTCTATGCCTTAAAATTTGTAAATTGCAGACACGTCATAAAAGCTGTGTAGGTTAGGATTACTTGCAGGGAGTTAGTTATTGCACTCTTTTCTCTTTTTTTATTTTCTTTTTTTTAAAAATTGCTTTGAGTTAAGAAGTAATAACTGACTACGACACGTTCATGTTCCTTTTATCTGGCCAATATGCACACATTAATTTCAGCAGGATAAACACAGCGCAGCATGTACAATCCTTATTCAAAGAGTCCTGACTTTTGCTGTTTTAGACAGTATAGGTTTGGTGTTGTCAGATAGGTAAATTTATTGAGACATTTTTAGGATTCTCAAAAATATATCTGTATCTCTCCCATAATGGACCTGTCACTGCAGTGGGATTTAATAGGCTGTTCATTCTGTCTTCTAGTCTGCACTAGGACTCACGAAGAGATGACTTGGCTGAAGTTACTGAGTGTTTCCTCATTGGCTTTGTTATGGCCGGTATATTTCCTCATAGAGGGGAGGAAAGGATTCATAAGGAGGCAAAAGTAATACCATGTTAAGTATCACATCACTTCTTTCAGTGTTAATTGGCATCACTTTCTAAGAAGTATTTTATGTATTCTATGTCCTTACCTTACATAATCAGTTTATAGGAGTCAAAATTAACTTCTTATAACCTGCATCTAATTTTCACTGTTAGAAGAAACTTGCTTCAAATTATTAGGTGTTTTCTGGGCAGGGACTGTGGTTTTGGTGGCAAGGGTTTGTGTGATCATGTAGAAAAATATCATTTACTAACTTCTTAATTGATACTTGCTTAGAAGACTCTTGAGTGTAAAGTGATGCTTTGGTATAATGGCCTTGTAATACGTATAAGGAAGTTACCCTCTGATTAACTTGTATATGATTTCGATTTTTTTCAGTTCATTTTGTTTAAAGTTTTGATCAAAAACATTAAAGAGCGGAAACACTAAGTATATATAAACTTCACTGTAAGTTATTTGTTCTTTCTAGCAACACGTAGGTACATGTTAAATGTACTGAAATAATAAATTCTTTGGAACAGAGGACTTCCTTAGATCTGGCACAATGGAACCTTGTTTCACTCCTGACATGATCGTTAAAATGCTACTTGACACTGAATTTAATAGTTAATTTTATTTTAAAAATTGAAACAAGAACAACCCCTTAGGAATTACCAAGAATGTATTTTGCTAGAAACCGATTTTTTTCATCGCATTTCAAGTTATTCTTATGTGTAGCTGTCCTTGGACTAGAAGATAACAAAAGGTAGAATGTTGTTTTGCTTCACCAATTTGGAATTCAAAATCTTGGACAGCTAATAGGTAGCTAATACAGACATAATCAATAATAATCATAACCAATATTTAGTATTTTGTCTTAACAAAACCATCCTTTGCCACTTCTCAAAGCCACCATATGCTTCTTGTACTTTTGTAGTATATGCTTATGTGTAGCTATTCAGTTGTAAAAGGTATTAAGCTACTTATTATTATATGTAGAAAAATAACAATAGCAACTACAAACTTTGTCACATTTTTTTTATCTCTCTCACAAATGCATTCATAACAACATTTCTTGAAATTCCAAGTAATCAACTCGGTTCTTGTGATTTATAGATCCCCTTCACTTTCATTTGAGCGTTAAATATTAGTGATATTTTTCAAATTAAAGCTGTGTACCGGGGGAGAGCCTGTTGTTATTCCTCTATGCAGTTAGTAACCTGGGCTATCTCAACTTTTGTTTTTCCTTTATGATAGTTTCTTCTTCATTTTCTTTGCATATTGCTTTGTCCATTTAGTTTTACATAATTTATCAATGCAAAACATACTTTTTAAAGAAACTTTTATGTATATTTAGCTCTTATTCAGTTAACTTTCATGCCTGAATCTGGACGTGATCTAAAGTAGCACTGAGTTTTCACTGCTGAGAAACAAACCTATAGTTGCTGATTCTGAGAAAGCACAGACTTTCAAATATATCTCTATTTTTTTTGGTATTATTTCATGGCTTAGCTATTCTACTCAATGTGCTGGCACTATAGTAAGGCACGTACCTCACTGACTTACTGTAGAGGAAACGCGAATATCATTCTTGGCACTGCATATAAGTATAGTAAAAGTGATTAAGTCAGATTAAATATCTGCCTAGTCTGATATCTTGTTTTTGATGACAGCCAGTAGTGGATATTTCTGAAAAAAATCCAAGAAATAGAACGTGGATATAGTCATTCTCCCTGGGTATGTCTTCCCAGTCTCGGGTAACCAGGAATTTAAGGGCTTGGAGTTCAAAATTATGTTTGTATATCGTGTTTGATATCCCCTCCCACCCCCGCAACTGGCCTGTTCTGCAGCTAATTCCATTTATACTTCTGTAAGAAGGAATTCTTCATTTGAATTGTGCCATGTATGAAAAGCTCTTCCTTTTGTGTTTTAAATCTGCTGTTTGGGAAATTTATTTCCAGTGGCATTCTTTGAGTGAGACAGATAATTCATGGCATGGCTATACCCTGCGTGGCTATGCATGTCTGGGGTTTTCAAGCTACTGAAGTATTATTCCTGTGGCAAATCTTGCGTTAGTAAACATTATAAGATACACTGGCAAAGTGTTCTCTCAGAATATAGCTTTTTGAAATCTATTTTACTTGTCTTGCTGTTGTTCTTCTCCTCTATAGTTTTTTATTAATACTACGATATTGTGTCTAGTAATTAGCTTCAGAATATCAAAATCTGTAGGACTCAGGCACCATGTATATGTATTTTCAAAATAAACATCCTGGAGAAATGCTGCCGTGTAGGCTTTTGGCTTGGGATTTTTTTTGGTGTTTTGATAGCTTTCTATGAGTAATTGTGAAAAATTACATTTGAAGAACATTGGGAACTAGCATAATATGAAATTTATTGTGGTAGCAGAAGAAGCAGGCATTGGAAAGATTCATTTAAACAAGTGGAAAGGAAAGGGTGTTGATAAGGTATGTCACTTAGAAAATACTTAAGCTCTAAATGACAGGTCGTCTAACAAGAAAGACTTCTTCAGGAAGGTGATGGGAAGGTTCATGGAGATGATTGAATAGTAACTCTTATTATAAACAAAGATTTCTCCCAATCCCAGCCAATTCCACACCAATCCCTTGGAGAGTAAGAAGTGGATTAATTCTTTTTGTTTGATTGGTTTGTTTTCCTGTCCCTCTGGCATCTTAGTTTAACATTTTAATTAACAAAAAAAAAAATTAAAAAAAGTACGCACATTTCTTTAGGTTAAGACCCAAGTGCTTATTGCTTCCAAGGTATATTAACTGTCACAGATGTCCTGAATCAGATTACTTGGAATCTGTCTGGCACAGAGTTGGAATTTTGTTGTTTGGTTTTTTTTTTTTTCCCTGTGTATTTCGCCTGCAGGTACTCCTTTTACTAGATGTACCTAGAGCTCTATTGAAGCACTTGTACAGCTCATTGAAATGGAGGTGTTAGTGTCCCAGTTGTATTCATCTGAAAGTGATAATGCGAAACAAGAATCAGATCCTCATCTGCTTAATTTGGGGTGCAGACTCTGACTCAAGAGTTGCACCTCACAACTACAGCACTTGTGATTAACTTTGAGGGTTGGCTTGTTCTGGTTGGGAGAGTCTTAAAATGTCGTTGTGCCAGCTAATGGGTGGGAAATATTCTCTAGCTTCTTAGTTGGAGCCCTAATGTGGAAGGATCAAATCCTAGTCCTTGCTACAGTTACTGTTTTAAGCTACAGAAGTTCAACCAAAGTGATTAAAAGGTAGATTTTTCACAACACTCTCTGGTTTCATAGCTAAATAATCTTCCTAGGGATGTGGTATCTGAGAAGGAATAACTTGTCTAAAGAAGGTTTCAAGTTTTTAATTTTTTCCTGTGAATGATTGAATTGTAAGAAATACTCCCCACTGTTTTAGTTATTAAAGCTCCACTCCATTTCTGATTGCTTTGTGAGTCTGAAGGCTTTTGTAAACAGAATCTAAGTTAATTTAGAGAGTTTAATGCTGATTTGAAATGGTGTAACTAAGGGCAAAATTTGATCCCAAATGGTGCTTTGATTTTAATGTGGCGGTTATAGTAGAATCGCTCAAAATTCCTGAACTATGACTATTAGAGCTAAAAACTTTAGGGATACAGTTAGATGCCTTGCCATAATTAAAGCAATTTCTTATTGTAATCTGACATTAGTCAGGCATACCTGAGAGCTGAAATTAACCTTTTTAAAATTCACATCCTTCATGCCTGGGAGGTTTTGAAGTGTGAGTATATTAGAATGACTATTTTTGCTTATTTTATCCTGCAGTAGAGATTTTTTTCTTTTCATAGGAAGCTCTCATTTAAGTCATCTCTATCTGAAGTAAGTCCTTTGTTTCTGTTTGTTTGTTTGAGTCTGGATGAGCTAACTACTTTTGGAGTAAGGTAGATTCAGCTTTTAAGAAAGTTAGACTTTCTAACAGACTGATTTTGATTTGTGTTACCTTGCCTAGGTTAATTCTCATTTACACTTCTAATACATATTTGCTATAACTGATGGCAGAATTTCTTGTCAGAATAGCCCGCAAATATACATCCAATACTGAAAAACATATTTTACAGAACTAGATGCTACAGATGGAAACTATTACTAAGCAAGAGTCCTGAGATTATCAACCAAAGTGCTGAGAAATGGTAATTTTGTTCAGGTGTTTCTGGCATTCATGGATTCCCTCTGCTTTTGCACTGGTTCCCTTTTCTCAGACATTAAACCTTTGCTATTTCAGACTGTATCCTAATCTTGACCCTGCCCGGGGTGCCTCTTTTTGGCTTCTTAGTCTGTAAAGTTCTGGACTATCCTAGTTTTAAATTTGCCAGAGAATCTTCTCCTAGTGTCACAAAGAGAAAACTGTAATGAGCGCTTTTATTCTAGTCTTAGAATATTTTCCCTGATTGTTAAATATTTTTTTTTTTCATTTTTATATCATTACTTTTATTTGTTTCCTGTGACAATTAGATCCTCTCCAACCATATCATTTAACCTTATAAATATATTTGAATTGTTTGGTTTTTCGGTCCTTGCTGAGGAGAGCAGTTCATATTTAGTTCACCTAAATCTTGTAATATAAAACTCCCTCAGGCGTTTAGTTCTTTTGCTGTTGTTCAAGTCTGTTCTAATTTGGCGATAATTTTCTGGTCATATGCCCAGAACTGAACACGCCGTTCCAGAAGCAGCTGTGGAAGTGCAGTATACCGAGTTCCCAAACAGTGTCATGTGTAGCTTTTGGTATACACAGCCTAACGCTGCAAAGGCTTTCTTGCGATCAGTTCATACCAATAAAATACATTGTTTTCTCTCTTAAATCCCCTAATTTGATGTTGCTCTGAAAATGCCTTCTTTTTATTCAACAACTGTTCCAAATTATTTTTCCCAGTCTAATCGAATTTCATTATTTTCAGATTATGTTTTGAAATTCTTTATCTCATTGGTATTGCTTTATCTCTGAACTGGTATGATTTGTTATATTTCTTCAGCTTATTACTTATTGAATCTTCTAGGTCATTAGTGAAGATGCTGAGTACTAGGTCTAATAAAGATCTATATATCATCCTAGAAGGGACCTTTCACTGTTCAATGCACACCATGTCTTAAAACTCTGTGTAGCTTATTAGCGTTTTTCTCCCCTTATGAATTCAAATAAGTATGAATTAAATTTGTGACTGTATTAAATCACTTGCTAAAATAGGAATAGTTTTAATTTATTAGATGGTTTTGTTTTTCTTTTCCCTATGCTCTTCTGAATAACTATGAAATTCAATCAGAAATTATACGACAAAATTGAATGACTGTTTTCTTCCTTGTGGATTGACACTTCCTTCCCCCCCCCCCACATTTTCAAATTAACCTTTCTTTATACTGTCTCATATTAGTTTCTCATATTATTAGCGCAGGCTACTAGGCTGATACAGGTACAAATGACCCAGCGTATTTTATACGCCTAATTCTATAAAGTGAACAAGTGTATCACAGAATCATAGAATGGATTGGGTTAGAAGGGACCTTGAAGATAATCTAGTTCCAGTCCTCCTGCCATGGGCAAGGACCAGGTTGCTCAAAGCCCCATCCACCCTGGTCTTGAACACTTCCAGGGAAGGGACATCCACAGCTTCTCTGGGCAACCTGTTCCAGTGTCTCACCACCCTCACAGGAAGGAATTTCTTCCTAATATCTAATCTAAATCTACCCTCTCAGTTTAAAAACCATTACCCCTCGTCCTATCACTATGCTCCCTGATGAAGAGTCTCTCCCCATCTCTCCTAAAGCAGCCTTTAGGTACTGGCAGGCCACTATAAGGTCTCCCCAGAGCCTTCTCTTCTCCAGGCTGAACAACCCCAACTCTCTCAGCCTGTCCTCATAGCACAGGTGCTCCAGCCTTACATATCCTTACATCAGTTCTAGAAAAAGAAAACATCAAAATTCTGCCCCTCTAATCAGCGTGGTATGTCCTCTCATAATATGCAGAATATAGTTTTCAGGGCCCAAAGTATGTTGTTGCATTTCTTATCATTGAAGGTACATACATGAGTAAGACCTTTAGCTACAGATTAGTATGTAATCTAGTGTAGAAATTTCTGCTCAGACACTTTCTGGCTCCTGCGAGAATAATGAGGTCTCTTGTCTCCCTCCATGTGCCCCCTCAGCGCTCATTCTTCAGCCTTTCATGAGGACAGGTGGAAATGCAGGCAATATTAAAGTGAAAAGCCATCTCGGGAAAGGAACATTGCCTATAAAATGCCTCTCCAAGTACAATGTTTTGATTTTTATCTGAACATGTAAAACTGTTTAGTGTATTATACTGAGGTGGATGTGATAACCATTTATTTGAGTCTAGACATTTTTTTTTCCTGAGCTCTGTCTGTGTTGCGGACTTAATGATACAGGTTAACACTTGTTCCTTTAATGCTATATTTGATTTGGTATGTTCAATGAAGTCAAATTAAGTTTGAACTGAACAACATTAGCTTACACTTTCCTAAACTTTATGGTGTCCTCTTTAGTTTTTGTATTCCTTTAATATTTTAAAGACTTTAATGCTTTTTTTAGTAAATAAACCAGAACAAGTTAATGTGTGCTATTGTGTTGCTCCTACCTATCTGGACTGGAGTTCTTAGGTGCACGAAGGGCAGTTCTCCTGCATGCTCAAAGCGACAGTAACAATGCAATATAACCCTTGGCTGGCTCTCACTTAGAAAGAATGAAGTACATACTTGTCCATAAGTTTGATAGTTGTTTCCTAGAATGTCAATGGAAAAAATAGCAACTGTGTTTGATTATAGACTCCAATAACTCTTCAATTTTTAACTTTCTACCCCATCTTCTATCATACAATTGGTCCCTTCTCATGGATTAGCTCCTTCCCCACCGTACTTGGGTGCAACTATTCCAGTCTGTTCTTCTTCTAACCTTCTGCTGATCAAAGCCATTGCCGTCCTCTTATTTCCGTTATAGCTCCTTACCCTTTAGTCTACCCAGTAGAATGCCTTCTCCTTTTTTTATGTCTGGACAAGAAAAGCACTGAGATGGTAACTTTACTAGGGCTGCAATTTGGTTTTGGTTTCTAGATATCTTCCCATAATGTCCTTTGGCTTTTAGCAAAAGCAATTGGGGGGGAGGGGGAATAATCCCTTTGTGGTCTACAGTCTCCCTGGATGTGAGGCATGCTTTTGAAGTGGGAATCTTGTTATTTAGCCACCAGAATCAATAATAACTGTGTTGAATATATTCGTTTTTGTGGCTTTATGCATCAGGTAATGTTGGAAGAACTATTGAAAGGAAAATGTATCTTTGTAGTTGCAGAAGAAATACTCCATTCCCAGCTGTGTTTCAAATTAATGTGCGGGAGGTATTCTTTGTATTTATGGGGAAATAAGCGCTCCAGAAATTACAGGAAAGCGGTAACCTTTGAAAACAGTGGATTTTGCATAGAGTATTTTATTAACATCTAATGGTCACTGTTGAGAAAAATAACAAGGAATATTGGAGTCCAAATGGTTAAATTTTGACGTGGGCAGAATAATGTAAAGCAGGGCATATAATGGAAAATGCTAAATTAATAATGGTACAAAGAAAGACCTTAATAGCAGCCGTCCCTTACCAATGAAGTATGACAATAATATTTAGCTCTTATACAGCACTTTCCATTTTAAAAGTACGACACTTTTCATAGAATTGGTAGAAGGGAAAACACCTCTCGTCTGAAACTCTTCCATTACTTTACATTGTCACTTAGGACTTAGTGAGGAACTCTTGACAAGGGAGAAGAGTTTAGAGCTAGAACGAATTGCTTCAGTCCTGTAGAAAGAGCTGACTGATCTTCTTTTATGTTTCCAAGACTAGAAACATTTACATAGGGGTGGAAACTGGAAAATACCAAATGTTCCTACCATTGGCAGCTTCTAACCAGCCGGACAGATGTTTAATAGTATAGATTTTATAGAATAAGGGTGTAATCCAGGGTTCTAGACACTAAAGGCAATTTCAATTTGCATCTCCTCTTGCAGTGGAATATGCTTAAGAAATTTCTTAGGTTTTCTGACCACTTAAAGTCATGACACTGTCAAAGACCTTTAAAAAGTGAATCTATTTATATAACTGAGGAGAAAAAACATGGAGAAACACCCTCATGAGATCAGCATTGACCTTTAGAGAGTGAGTCCCTACAGAACAACTAGCCTTTTTTCCATGTTTTGTAATTTTGTAGTTCAGTAGCAAGGGATTCTTTCAGAAGCTTTCTTCATTGCTACTCAAGAATATCTGTAATTAAGTCAAAATGAGATGGAATGAACGTGCAGCAAAGGACTGTAAACATGTTTACACATTTTGATAAACATTTCTGCATTTTTTCCTCTTGTAACATTGATTCATCTGCATCATGTACTAAATGGAAATGAGCAAGATGTAAAATTAATCCACCCTTGTAACTATCTGAAGAGAGTAATTATCTGATGCTTGCAAGCTGTTTCTAGAATAGATCCTCCCCAAGCTACATTAAATTTTATTGTATCTATATTTGATTCTGAAATTACAGTGGATCGCATCCTTTAACAATATAAACAATGTAGTTCACTAAAGTCAGTGGAGCTGTACAGATTTTCTCTTATGGGAGCAGTACCCCAAAGTATGTAAGTCCCCATTGCAAATTTGATGTTACAGTAAATGATAGCAATTTATATGTACTTATTTTGAGAAATCAGCGTACGGATAACTTACAATGCGTAATTAATTGCGTTCAGAGGTGCTCAAGCTGTGGAGCCATGGAACAAAGCCCTTAGCAAGCATCACTCTGCATAGCAGAAGCTCAAGAACAAGAAGAAGAAAACATTCAGATTTGACAGTAAGCTCTGTGATAAGTATGCATAAAGGAAAATAACCTCTCCTGGGAAACCAGTTCAATGCTTTTGGAGAATGGAAAATTGGCAAATTAAAGGATAAACAGCTGAAAAAGGCAAAGGAGATTATTTGCTGCTTTTCTATTAATCCTTTTTTGTTGGTTGTTGGGTTTTCCTTGTGTGGTTTTTGTGGGTTGTTTTTTTTTGGTTTTTTTTTTTTTTTTTTTTTTTTTTTTTTTTTTTTTTTTTTTTTTTTTTTTTTTTTGTGGGTTGTTTTTTTTTTGTTTTTTTTTTTTTTTTTTTTTTTTTTGTTGTTGTTGGTTGATTTTGGTTTTGGAACGGGTAAAATGGTTAAGTCCAGTGCCTCACCTGAGGCTTACCAATAAGCCTCTCAATCTTTATAAACTCTGGCGTTTACAGACTCCAACCAAGAAATGAAAAGCTAAGGAGATCTGGATCTAGTCCTGAGGACCTGTTAACCTGGTACGAATACACTGCAAACTGTGAATCTTTTCAAACCTAGAAAACTCTCTTATGAAAATTTCTGAGATAGCTAAGAGATTGTTTTTTATAATAAATGTTCACACGCTTATCGGTAGTAAACAAGTATAGTTGCAGGAACCTGTGGGAAATTATAGCCAAATCAGGCCAATGCGGATGGAAACTTTATAAATTAAAACAAAATTTAATTTGAGCGTTAACAATTCAAACATGTAAATATAGATTGGTTTTCTAATTTGTCTGCAGGGTATTAGAAATCTAGTGCTGACAAGTGACGAGGAGGAAGCGCATTGACTGGGTGGGAGGAACAGGGGGATTATCACTTTTTTGCAGCAGCAGCAGTTTGGATTTAGATTGACATAAGTAGCTCATGAAACTGCACCCTTGCCCTTTTCTCCCTCTTCCTTGTACGTTTTGTGCCATTGTCACTTTGTAATATTGCTTTAAAAAATACAAACACAAAACTTCAAGAAAACAATGCAAAGTGTTCCTGTACAGGGTGCTGTAGAATTTATAGAGGACAATCAAAAATCTAGCTACATAAAGCTGGTTATGAGAGATACCACTCAATTTCTGAACAGTGGAAGAAGTGGTGAGAACGAAAGGATATAATATGCTCAGAAATGTCTTACTGAAAACTCATAAGGTTTTGTCTAAGTGATTTTTCTGAAAGCTGGTAGAGAGATTTGATATAACAAGCCAATATTAAGCCATAAGTTTGAAAGCTTTCTAGAAGACCTTGACCTTCTGTGAGTTACTCTGTTTTTGTTAAACTTGTAGCACATTCCAAACTTGTTTTTTTCAGTAGTGCAGTAATGATTTTCAGACCTTGTGAGAGCGTGAGTGATGTGAGTTCATTATCTGTCTTTGAGCATAATTACTGATCACATTGTATTTCAGGAATGAAATGCAACTATTAATACTCTAAATCAAATGGGATTCTTTTAGTGAAAATGGAGTCCATTTGTGTCAGAGAAATGAGACTTAAAAGAAGGGTTTATGGAGATCTTAGCTCTATTATTTTTCTCCCCATGTTAATGCATTAATATTTTTGGTATTCAACTACATAAATTATGAAAAAAATAAATACATTAGCAACATAAAAGCTCAACTTTAAGTAAATACTTATGATTAGATGTAAGTGCCATTGGAGTATCAAATGGAAAGGTAAGTCCTTAGCCAAGACTTTACTAGATTTTACCTTGATTTGCATTGTTCGTGTTGTGATTTTGAACTCAGTGATCTTCTCTTCAAGAGTTTGGCTTGAAAATTTTCATCTTAAAATGCTGTGAAATCAGGTTTGAGATTATAAAATGGAAACCCCCAAAAGTCTCATGTTTCTTTGTCATGATGATGCTGGCCAAATCAGTGTCTGGAAATCAATGCGTTCCCTCTCACCAGGCTTGCTAGTGGGTAGATCGTCATTCGCGCTCTGCTGAGACCTGGCCTTTATTTCTGGCTTTGTTACCATGTTTCTGGGGCGCCATAGTTCCAGAAGCCACTGAGAGAGGTAGGGACTCTTCCATTGGTCTCCATGGATATTTAGACAAAACAAGTTGAGATTTTGCAAGCCATTAGGGTTATGGGAGTTAGTTGTCAGCATCAGAACCTTGTTTGAAAATTCTTAGGTAGTTCCAGTGTTGAGGCTCTCCCTTGATACCTGTATTAGGGTTTCTGTATGGTTTTTCTCACTGTAAATTGACGGAAAATGGTATCTTGTTTCCTCTGTGAAGTGATATAAAATCCACCAATAAAGGGTGTTATATAAAAGATTTTTTTCCAAGAGGATGGAGCTGTGGAAAAACGTGTCCCCAGTGAGGAAGACCATTAAACTTAGTATTACTCATTTATCCTGTCTAAATGTGTTTTCTAAAGAGAAATCAGAAGAAACTTGCATTGAATTTGAGCTTTTCTTAGCCAGTGAAACACTCAAGGGGAAAAAAAAAAAATCTGTTTCATCTCTTAGGGACTGTAACACTGTAGGCAGAGGCTTAGTACATTGCTTTCTCTAATTCTTCTATTATTGTGAATTATCTTATCTTCTGCTGACAGCTTATAACCTATTTTTACAACAAAAATCATTCTTGATACTTGATCATTCTTTTTCTGCATCAAACTAGAGCTCAAAGCATTATTCCTAGATGTTCTCCTCTAAGAGTATAGGGTTGCTGTTGAAAAATTCTTTCAGTTATTGCTTTATTATTTGATATTACAATACCTCTCACTATGTAACTTTTATTTTTGCCATTTTGCAAGCCCCAATAGTGGCTGTTTTGGAGAAAGTGCAAGAGTAAAAGTATGCAAAAAAATTTTAGAATCCTAAGTTGTTTATAAAATCATAAGCTTTGATTGTGTTTTAATTATGTACACAAGTTTGAGACTACATCAGATTTCCCTTCTTTGTCCAGTTTCAAAGCTGTTGCTTTTCAGTATTATTTAAGTACTTATGCCTCTGTGGGAAATAGGTCACTATTGAAAAATTTTCCATTTTACTTATGAATGGGGTCATACAGGTCATCATCCTTTTCACCTCATTATATGTATACTTTACCCACACCATTACCCACACTTATAGCCTTTACTTCAGTATTGAGGCCAGTTCCCAAAAATATTTGATAAAGAACCCTCCTTTCTTGAATTTAAAAAACCCACCTCTGCTATTTGCTATGATAACTGCTGCTTCCTTGTTGGGTTTGGTAACAGATGTGGGAGAATCATTTTCAGTGGAAAATCACATATTCCCTAGAAATGTATAGAACTCTGCCTCAGTGCCACTTATTGTCATAGCCAGATGAGGAGGTCACAAAGCCTCATAATTCACTTTCCTGGTTTTAATGCATGACTTTGGCAAACTCTGGAGGAAAGCTCGCTTAAAGAAGACACTGTGAACCAGAAGATAGGCTGTTCAATTAGATTTATGAAATTTACTCTGCTAGGAAATGCTGTGCAAAGTAAATCCTAAGTATGTGATTTTAATACTGTGTGAAGGCTTCTGCTGACGATCCTATAGTTTCTGTCTCTAAAATAAAATGGTGTCATGTCCCAAAAACGTATAAAACTGTGTCAAAAGCTTTTCTTGTATTGCTAGCCGAATCAAACTGGCCGTTTAGACTTCAGGAGCACCCTGTCTCCCATTGTGAGATACCGTGCCTGACACTATGGGAATAAGAAGGAACTGTGGCATTAAGCTAAGCTGGGAGTGAGCCTATTATCAAGGCTGCTTTGAATACAGGGCACTGCTAAGCAGTAAACGTGCAGCTGCTGCACATGGTGGTGGCCTTTTCGCCTCTTCATGGCACTGTGCACTGAAGCCGACAAGCAGATTGTGTATGAGGGTGGCCACTGGTGGTGTGTCAAACATGGGGTGATGAGTGTAAGAGAGGTGTCACTGCAGGACAGCACTGCAGCCTCTCTAGCACCGCTTGACCCAGCAGGCAGTTATTTATATGTCCCAGCACTAAGAATGGGTGAGATTACAGGTTTAACAGAATGAGTGTGTGTGTGTGTGAGAAGCATAATCACAGGCCACGTGAGCATCCATCAGATATGATTTGCAGTCCAGTACCTGTGAGATCTGACTATCGGTTGAGTAGTTGAAAACATCTCTATTAAGGCTCTATTATGAATCAGAGAAGTTTCTCCCTTTGTCTCTGCTGAACCTAACAGAGTATCTGAATTCATTGCCCATTCAAGGCAAATTGCTAAATCTGTTTTAAAAGATCTATAAACCATGTCAGAATTTATCAGTAACAGTTGTTAGCATTAACCTAATGCAAAAAGACTGAGCATCTTGGTCCGTCTGAGTCCACAAAAGCCATTCAGTTTAAATCCCTTCTATAACATATTGGTCCTCCAAATTTTTAAAATTCATTGGTCAATGGAAACAGCATGTTACAAGACAAGTTCAGTTCAATATTTGTAATTCATTTTCAACCTGTGTATCCAACCAGTAGCTGGAATGGCAAGAGTTACTTGTTGAAATGTGCAGGTAACATATAACTTTATTCTGTGCCTTTGTTCAAACTGTCTCTGAGTAACGAAAGACAATACAGTAATGATCAAAAGGGTGTTTGTTTTTTTTTATGAGTCATTGAGGAGTTACTTGGGTGGATGGGACTGTACAATTATATCGCTATGACTAGAGCGATGCAAGATTGTTCAGGGACGTTGCTATTTGAGGACCTGGAGTCAAAGACAGGCTGGATTGCTCCAGCCACCCCCAGTGAATAACTTTTATGTTTTTTTGCTTTAAGGTTTAGATGTCACATTCTAGAATATGATTATGAGCACGAAACTTAAGTATATGCTAAAATCCAGAGTCAGAGTTTTGCTTCACTATATTTATAGAGTGGTTAGAGTTGGAAGGGACCTTGAAGATCATCTAGTTCCAACCCCCCTGCCATGGGCACGGACACCTCCCACTAAATTAGTTTAATCTGTAATGGGCTAGTTGATGATCTCAGGTGGAAAGCATGACTAACAGTTCTCCTCCAAGCAAAAAGAATGATGAGGAAGTCTTACCTACGTAGGAAGCAGTTTTATTTGGAGGCCTGTTCAAGACTGTAAATTGAACTCTGCCAGGATCTAGGGAAAATCACTGTATTCTGCTCCAGTACTTGGCACTTTTTTTGAACATTGCTTTCTTTAGCAGCAGATACATATGTACAACAGCAGACATACTTGCCTTGAAACAAAAATGCTAGTAAAGTATGTCATTCCACTTCATGCCTCTTCAGACAAGGATGTGTGCACAAAAAGGTGCATGTCATGTAATTTCCATTGCTTAATGCACATCCTGAAATGCAATATGACAGTTTTCTGATGGGCATAGTATAAATTTGCACAGAGAAAAATTTCAGTTTAAAAAAAAAATAAATACAGAAGCAGGTTCTGTAGTTGTAGGCTAACTCTTTATGCTTTTAATGATGTAAATTAAAAAAAAAAAGCATACATGTGTTTGTATCAGCAAAAGAAATGATATTGAGGTTTTCAAAGTACCCTTTTTTTTATACATGTTCTATATGTTTTTAGTTGTATGGCTGAATTTGAGTCTAGTGTTCTGCCATCTGTCTTTCAAAACATTGTAATCTGTTAATGATTTTTTTTTCTCAGTCCCTCATTGTAAACAAAATCTGTTGTTGGTTCTTGCTTGAGTACTTTTTCCTAAGCCTTTATAATATGTCTTGGCACTACAGTCGGTCTGAAATATCCTTTCACTGCATGATAAGTTAATGATCAGAGCTGATGAAATTCAAAACAATGTTCTTACAGCACACCTGCTAATGCACAGGGACATTGACTGCAGGAACGTTTTTGTATGCCAACTCTGTTCAGTGAACCACTATACTATCTTAGAGATAACAAATTTAAAGTTTAGTTAATTCTGAGGCCACATTTGTTTCTGGGATTTTAAGGAGAATGCATTTCTATTTTAGTTGTTGCATTCCTGATGGCATTACTTCTGGAGGCATTGAAAAGAGAACACTCTACAACATATATGTGCAGAAAATAAAATTTAAGAAGTATATACGATTTTAGATCAACAGCTGTTGAGTATTCCTTCAAAGGCTTATAGGAACTGTTACATGCCTGGATGTAGATGTGCATACCATCTTAAATAATATGGAAATAAAGCGGTTGTTTTTCTCGGAGACACTTGCAGTTCTCCTTTATATTTATATTTAATGTTAAAAAGTTTTTCATACTTTATGGGAATACCTCTTAGAAGTGTAAGCTTAAATTCTGTGTTTAAATAAGTAATGCATGTGAACACGCAATTTCAATCTGTGAGCCTATCCTATCTCTACTTCAAAGTTATCTTCAGATTTGAATGTTTCCGCCTCTAATATTGTGAGTGCTAAAGCTGGTTTCTAGCCAGTATTATTTGCTTGCGAAAAGTCAGTGTCGCTGTGCTTAATAATTTTTCTTTCAAGTGGCTTATGTATTCCAACATAGTCATAGATCTTTTCAATAAGATTTTTAGTAATTTTTTGATTCTCAGAAAAACTCCCAACGCACATATATAATACATATGCAATGAAAACTTGATAATTAAATGCACACTTCCACATATGACACCTTAATAAAGTCAATATAATCTTATGTACTGTATATAATGTACATGCTATAAGGTCTCATATTTTGCTTAGAGTTTTGGTGAAATATTTTAAAGGTTTAGCTTTTAGCTACTTTTTGGGAAAATTGGGAGAAAAAAGGAAAAAAAGAAAAGGAAAAACTGCCAGCTGTTGATAATGACACATGGCTGTTATAAAGGACAGGATCCTAAGTCATTAAGACCAAGCAACTTGTGCCTAGAGCATGTGAGTGAAAGAATGAAACATTTTTAAATTAATTGAAATAAAGGCTCTTTTTGTTATTTTGAGCCAACGAATGCTTTGCTTTACAGAAAAGATTTGGTGATAGGATGTTGTACACTAGAGGGTTAGAGAAAAGCCAGTATGGGCTGAAAACAAAGCTATCTCCCCACCTTCAGTAATTTTCTGTAAAATTAAAAACATTGGAATTCTTCATTTTCTCAACCATGGGGATATTTTCATTATAAATTCATCCAGACCATGGGTAAAAAACAAACAAACAAAAAAAAAAAACAAAAAAACCCCAACACTTTTAAAACCTCCCCGTACATTTTTCTTCATTCTATGCTCAGTCTCTTTCTAATGTTTTAAAAGGAAATAAATCTGTGTAGAGGAATTTTAAGAAAATTTGTAAAAGAATACATTTCTTTTAACATGGAACAACATATATGTGTAATTAGCCGTAAAAAACCACCCTAAATTAAACAATAAGATTAAATGCACATTTTACAAACAATGTTTAAACTTGTTTATAAAAGTTTCAAACTTCCGATGTTTTCTTGTTTATGCACATGCTCATCTCTCTTATGTCAGCTCTCATGAAAATGTCCTCCGAATGCATTTCTAGCTGGGCTAATTATCTCTGGCTGTACTGTTTCCAGTATTTTGCCAATCTCAATTTTATTATAAATTAATCTACTGTAAGCATTGGGGAGGTAATAATGCGTATATGTAATTGTTACATGCCTAGCAAGTCCCACCCACAATTAGGACTGGAATACCTATTGAGTGTTTTCTAATACGGATAAAATGACTCTTTACGGACTACTGCAAATATTGAGGTTTTCAAAATATGGGGGACCCTAACATTCCTACTGTGCATAACACAGTGTTTTTGGTAATAATTTTATTCCAGCAAAGCTTTACTTAAAATTGTTTGTGGAGAGTAACGGACAGTTGATATATAGCTACTTCCTCAGGCATGGTGTCAGCATTCATGGAATTAATACAGAACAAATACTTAATGCCCTCTGGATTCTGATTGCCTTAGACTTAACAGAAGTCCCAACACCAATTATAAGGGGCAATCACATTTGAATTTCTCTGGGGTGAACGCTCTTGGATCCTCCCTCTGAATGTAGTAAAACGCTCTCATAGCACATTTCTTAAGCTCAGGAAAATGAAATGGCTGCTCCATCTGTATGTCTGCAGTAACTTTATGATTTAGGGACTATTCATAATATTTAGAAAGCATTAAAGTCATGTAAAGACTAAAGCTAACTTTTAAAAAATCTTACCAATTTTATTGATGAGTTTAAAAAAACCCCATGCTTAATTCTAAAGTATTTCTTAAAATTAAATCTTACTAATTAAAGATTAAGAAATATGGAAGGATCATATACTGAAATGCAAAACAGTGCTTTTCCAGTACACTTTAACTACTCTAAGTAGTTTTAATAACAGGCTTGTTTGTCCCATTAAGCAACAATGTGGTTCAATGATTTACTCTAGTAATTCAGCATTAGAACTGACTCATTGCGACTCCACCATTCTCTAGCAGCATGGATGCAACATAGCTTCGAATCATATTGGTTTACGTAAGATGCAGACAGCTATTTACAAAGTGCTGAGATATCATGTAATAAAATGAAAATGTTCTTTAAGAATAAAATTTATGGCACTCTAAAGATGCAGCCTCAATTATATGTAGGATCCAGTCTTAGAAAGAAGCAGATATCTTAGAAAGAGGATTGTGTATGTCCTTTATTTGTTCTTAACTGAAATCCTAGTCTTAAATCTTACCTCCCTGAGGGAGCAGCAGCCCATATTTCTCTCCCCTCAACAAAACGGTATGTGGTCCTTCATACAGAAGCCTTAGCTACCCATTTTAGCAAGAAATCTTTTTTTTTTTTCTTTTTTAAAGTAATGTTAGCTGGCTTTAAAATATTGATAGGTGTAGCAGTCAACAGTTGTGGTCCTTGAAAGTTTTTTGAGGATTAAATTGTAATACTTAAAAGATTTTTGGCTATGCCTAGACCTAAGCCCCAAGTGTCTAAGCTTTTAGTAATTCCTTAACTGAGATCTCTAGCATTACTACATAATTACAGTTATAAAACTACTAAATATATACAAGCAAGTAGGACCCACTCCAGCGTTTTTATTCCATCTTGCCAAGATATAAAGGTGCATTGCTGATTACGTCCTTATCTTACTGCAAATAATAGCATCGACTGGTGGTTGTTGGTTGGTTGGCTTCTCTGTATACCTTTGGTGTGTTGTTTAGCTGCATATAAACACATTTCACATAGATGTTCAAAAGAAGGTGGAAAGATAGAAATAGGGATTTTTTATTTTTTTTTTTTTTTGGCTTTCTGATTTCATTACTCAATATATTGCCGTGCGTATGCAGGTGGCAAAATGTGACTACAGGGCAATAACCGTTACGTTCGTTTACTTTGCCATTTAGGAAGCACAGATGTTAACTATATAATAACAAGGTGGTTCTTATTGTAACGGTCCTGCTGTTAGGTCCTCCTGCTATTACAGTTGTTTGCCGCTTTGGCATGCGTGAGATGTGTACTGCTGGGAACTTGTAACAGTATTGTATTTTTTTTTTTTACTGGTACTGTTTTCAAACTTGTTACCATCTCAAAACAACAAAAAAAGTTTGCTTTGTTTGTTCTTCATAAGATAGTTCTCATTTGAAATTTTGCCATTTTATTCTGTAGGAACGTGTTCCCTTACTGCCATGAACAGATGTACCTAACATGCGTTTGGAATAACAGACAAAAAGTACTGCTCCGACTTTATAAAGGTCTTGCTTCTGTTGTTTATAGTTCTGTGAATTGCTGTTTGCTACTTTGAGTAACAAACATTCAGTGTTCAAAATGTCCTGGTAATGCCACTTTTTTCACTCATGTAACCTAAATGATATCAATATACAGAATATCGTTGGATCCATATGTCCCTTACAACCACAATCTCAGTGGCTAAAAGATCTTGGCTCCTGGAGGATAAGCAGGAAATTGAAGCTGAACAATGAAACAAAGGTCAAAGCTCCAGGGGAGATTAAAAAAAACCATTTAGTAGAACTATCTATTTCTCTAACTTCTCTATTCATCAAACATATCCTGTCCTTAAGTTACTAGGACCTCAGGGTCCTGCTGTAATCCTCAGTGACACTACTAACCATATAGTTACGTCTGCTTAAAATCAAAAAGGCAAAAGAACTGTAGATCTGCCTGAAAGATAAAATGCAACATACAACTGTAAAGTTGATGATCAACGATTCAAGTTCGATTATTGGTAACTGTACATGGAAATAAAAGTCTCAACTCTGAGAAATGTTTCAACATGTTGAGAATTGGGCAGCCTGGTTAATGCCAATAGTGAGGACTGCTGCCCCTCCTCTGTTGTACTGTGCTTGCTACAAGGACTCACATCTTGAATTATCAATTGAAATTCAAGTTCTAGGTTTTAACTATCCAAGCCATTCATAGGATTAGTTTAAGTTATGGGAGACCATCTCTTCTAGTCTATGACTATGACCTCCCGTAAGAACGTCATTTCTCTGGAACAATGAAACCAGCAGGCACTTTAGGACCCTTGAGCACAGCCTGCCAGCCCAAAGCTATTCAGTTCACTTCTGCTATAAGCGAAAAATGCAAAAGAGGATACAAATACTATCAGCACTGTTGAGCAGAGAGGCCTCATAGTATAATTAATAAGCCTTTCAGATACCAGAATAATTCTTTCTAAAAGCATAGAGGTATCTTTTCCAACTGTTGGTTCATTCTAGTAGTATTAGTTTAACTTTTCTGTATTATAAGTAAAAGAAGGTTGCGGTTTGTGTCCTTTTTTCTGTTGCTGTTCCTGCAGAGATTTTCAGTTGTTCTATTTCATGCTAAAGCCTTTGAAGGCACGCATCGTAGGCATTTAAAGTAGCACAATATAGAATATAAAGTATTTCATAAAACTCTAACTAAATTGAATATTGAAAATATTGGGAATATTGGGTTGGTCTTTTCATATGTCAAAGGGATATGCAGATCTCACTGAGTTACCAGCACTGCAATTGTCAGGGTATAATTAATTCATAAATTTTGCTGAGCCTTCGTGATGGTACAGTACATCTGGAATTAATGAAGCAAAATATTTTCTTGGACTTCAGAGCCAAATGTTTTTATCTCTCTGGAAAGATACTTCCTATATGTTTGCAACATACAGTGCTCTCAAATAATTGATATAATTTTCAGAAAGAAATGGTACTTCCTAAACCCGAAATCACATGTAGGTTTCTTCTATTGCCTTATCTGTTGGGTTTTTTTTTATTTCTCTACAGGTCCACTGTGACACTGACATTGGTTTCTAACCGTGCAAACATGCTTGTTATTTCTTCGTTTTGTTTTGGTTTTTTCTTCCTTGAATACAATGTCAGTGGATGACAATCCATGATTCACTGGTGCCATTTTGTAGTTTTACAGTCCTAAGTACAGATGAGATTGATTTCTTATCCCTTTTGGCAAGTGACAAACTATTAAGTTGGTGGGATACTTATAGCTGAAAATAGAGAGTTAGGATTGTCTTTTTTTTTTTTTTGGGGAGTAATAAACGTTCTGTGATCAGGCACACAATCAAGTTACCAAAAAGACTGCTAGTTAAATGAGCGTCTTGCTGCTATGCCATAACAACATTCAAATGCCCCTTTTTTTTTTTTTCTTTTTTTTCCCAGTAGCAATCATCTTATTCTTGTATTCTTTGAGGCTCTCGCACAACTACCTTTGTGCAGTGTGCTTCCCAGTACTATCACTGATGTTGGTACCGTACTGGCCTACAGGCTGTGGAATAGCGAGTTATTTGCTGGCTGGTGCCTTGCTTATACTCCACTTGAGTATCGTCCTTTCTTCTTAGTCAATAAAACTTTTCTTACCCTTTTTGTCCATGCTGAGCACATTATGCTGAAGCCTTTTAACTTGAGCAAAGTGATTTAATAGATTGCTGCTTTTTTATCTTTTTTCCCAGGTATTAGATATCATACTAGTTTGTGACATTTGCTCGCTGTGTTGTTCTGTGTTTTCTGACACTGAATGCTGCTCATGTTTTACAAGATTTTTCTGGTAGGCTTTTGAATTCTCTGTTATGACTTGGTTGTCTCTGAGAATATCTTGTTTTGGCAAATATAAAATGCTTGGTGTGTTATTACATCATACTCTTTCAAAAATTTATTTTTATCCTAACAGTCTTTTGATGAGGTACTATGTTGTTTCCTCCCATAATCCCAAGATTAGCATAGTATTACGTGTTCCCTGTTACTGTGGGTTTTATAATATTAAAGAGACTTTTTGGGAAGGGGTTTTGATTATTGGGTCGAGATTTTGTTGTAGTTGTTGATTCAAAGTCTCTCTCCTTTTTCATAGTGGTGCTATTTAACTTCATAAAATTAATAAAAACTGATTAAAACATCAACTTCTTCAGAACACGTGATTGTCCGAATTCAAGCTACATTTTGATGTCTCTGTCTGGCAACTATCACTGCAGGTACATAGAGTGTCATTAACTAAGTTTTCTCCACTTGTTCTCCCTGGTTCCGGAATTTTAACTCTGACATTATACTTGAGGAACTTTGCTGGGCAGCAAGTATGAAACTGCTTCCATGAGGCCGCTGACTGAAAAGACCCATTGCAGCATAAATGGGGCAAGGGGAAGAGGGAAGCAGCATTCTTACACAAACATCTGAAAATAAGTGTAGGCTGGGAGACAGAATTAAATATATATGCTTGTCCTTTTCTTACCCTCTTCTGGGATTGGAAGGTAGCAAATTTCTCTCAAAACAAAATTATAGGCTGGCCACATTGATCTGAATGAATCAATACAGATGTTTTTCTGTTCTTATTTTTGTTTAGCCGTTAATCTAGATACATTAAACCCATCGATTTTTGCAGTCCTGAGAATTTTATGTGAATCAACATTTGCACCATCAAATCTCTTAAACCACAAAATGAAACCCAAGAAAATTAAAAATTCAGAACCCGTTTTCCTGAGCTACAAAGATTACCATGATACTTGAAATAAAATCATATCAGTGCTGGAGAAAGCCTAAAAAGGAGAGAGCTCTTCTCCCTTAGAATTTGGCCTGGGCAGGAAGAGTTTCAGGAGCTTTTGATTCCATGATAACTTGCCTAGTGTTTCCTGCTTTTGAGTGATCTTCTGTATAGTGCAGAAGTTCTGTAGGTCTCCATTACCAAATGAGGAAGAAAATCATTAAAGCACTTAAATTCATTGTTTGGGATAACAGAAAAGTATCTGCATCTGTCATTTTAATAATTAAGTATATAATCCAGTCAAGGAGTTTGAGGATGGTGTATTGATAACGTATGTGCTGAATAGTCTGAAGTTTCATGAAGGTGACATTTTTCTTGAATATTCTTTCCTTAATTAATGTGTGTGAAAACTGAAGCAGTCTGCGTATAGTAACTGCAGCATTTCTGGAATGCAAACCCACATATCTGCTTTATGTAGAGCATCATTAAAGGCTGATCTTGCAGAGACCCCTCTAGACCTACGCTTACTTATTTGAAAGAGAGATGGGGGTAGTACAGGAGTATGGCAAGCACTCAGGAGTCAAGAATCTTGTAGTAAAGTTGGTGTCAGTACAGGAACAAAGGAATGTAATCACCGATGTGAGAGACAGACAGACAAAAAAGACCAAAGTAGTGTGTCCCTTCTTCCTAACAGCATGTGAATTGCTTTCAGCAGTTGAACTACCAGAATCCAGATTAACTTTTCCATCAATGTGAATTTTTGAACTAATCCATCTACTCTTATCCTGAATTCCAAGCCAAGGTTTTGATTTATGAGGAATCTGCATATGCAATGCAAAGTGTTCTTTAAAACATACTGTGGACCCTATTTAATTCTAATATATAATTCTAACATAAAGATTGAGAGGAGGAGGAATACATTACTAAGCATAATGGGGAGAATACAAAATACTGGGTAGATGAGATGGGAATGGAAAAAAGTGAAAATAAATTTTCAGGAGGTTTGGAGGTGCTGAAGAAAGTTCAAGGGATACTGCTGTGCATGTAGAAATATTTATTGAGTATTTGAGTATTTTTGCTGAGGATTCATTGCCAAGATAAATTACTTTTCCTCATAGGTACTGTTGTATTTCTTTCTTGAAATAACATGTGAAATACGCTGTAGTTTTTATGATCTGAGCTTCAATGAAAGTAGTTGTTTCCATTGACATTTTTACAACTTATTAACAAATAATTTTGAGTTATAAGCAACTTTAGCTAATTTATGCTTGTTTTTGCTAGTATCAAATAGGCAGTTTGGCTGAATGGTTTCAAAAAAAGTCCAGGTTTATATATAAAAATATTTTGTGTCCCTCATGTCATTGCCTACACATCTCTTCCAAACTTCATAATCAATGACTTGCTCAAACTAATCTGTTCCTAATCATTAATATGCGGACTTGCTCTGTTGAATCTCTTGAAATCAATAAATCTGCAAATCATACTTTTTTTCAAAGTGGTTTGTGTATAAATTAAACACAATTGGTTTGTACTTACATCTTTTGGTCTACCTTGAAAAAATAAAGTGGTACTGCATCTTACATTTGGTACTTTCACGTACATTCTACCTTATGGAAGAAAGCTAGATGTTGTGTCCTGTCTTGTTTAGACTAAGCACGATTTAATACAATTAATTGTCATATTTTATAATAGTAATTTACAGAAGGATGTGACTTCTTAAAATGCAAACAGTTAAGTGAGATAAGAAATCTATTTCAATTATTATAGTAAAAATAATTAGAATGCTAACAAAGCTTTCAGAAGATAAGTATTCAGGATGAATGCTCTATGAAAATATATTTTTAGCGTTGAGCAGAATTCAGGTTTTCATTGCCCCCACACTTGTTTAAAAACTCATTTAAAGTTCATTAAGTCCAATTAAGCATTAAATATTTCAACTGCTTCACTTCCCATTTTCTTCATTTTTAAATCATTGAAGCCCATAGTAAATACAAAATAAATGGTATAGACTTGGTTTTAGCTGTAACTGAAAGATAGCAGAAAAGTCTACATTTTTTTGAGTGAAATTATTTAGCCTTTAAATGGGTTGAAATTCAGTGACACTCAAGATAAGTTAAACGTATCTTCCTGCCATGTTAGCAGGAATGACAAATTCAAATCTTCTAGCTACAGTTTTCACAAACCAATTCTACAGCTCATTTTCTAATAATGTAACTCTCACTGTGGGCCAAGAACAGGACATGGAAAACGGCTTTGAAAACTACCAATAGTAAACATTATTGACTCCACTAACTGAGTTTTATCTATGGACCTATTAAGAATTGCAAGTAATTCTGTAAACTGATTCTTCATTTGGTTGGCTAAGTTTGCAGACAGTTGTGGTTTCTGATGAAGCTAAACCGTCTCTGTGTATGTATGTTTGTGTTAAAATAATGTGTTAAGTAAGAATAGGGTTGTATTTTTCATCAGTTTAATTGCCTGTTCATGAGTTTTTTATGTTCCTGTTGGCTTTGTAGACTAAATACGCAAAGCAAAACTGCTACTACTGTCACCAGACCAGCGATATTATCATTGTCTGAACTGGGTAAATCTTACTTTTAATGGATACACGCAGGGTCGTGCCCTCCAACTTACCTGTATGTATAGCTATTCAAGTTCTTTGAGTGTCTGTATTGCATTACTGAAGAAAACTGTTTCTGAGTACACATTACACTTGAAATCAGGGATGACTGCTTTCTAAATTGCACACTGTTCATCAGAATGTAGCCATCTGTCAGCAAATCATAAAACCTGTGTACTGTTTCTTAAATCGTTGAATGGGTTTGGGTAGGATTGGTTATGTATGTTTCATATGAGTACATTAATAATTTGAGGTGCAAAGAATATTTTTGGGAACAGCTTTGCTCATTTTAGAAATTTACCAGAAATACATTGTATGATGAGGTAACAATTCTTAGAGGTCATTTTAAGATTAGTTTTGCAATTTCTCTTGAGTAAAGCTGATTAAGGTAAGCTTAACCTAAAGTCTAGGACATGAAAAACCATTAACATTTTGGAGTTGCATCTCATATTACTATCTAGATAGAGCTCAAATACCCCAGTAATTATAATTATATTTTAACTATTCACATAGGTTTTTTTCTTGGTAAGAAAACACATTCCATGTAGACTGCACAGATATGTAGGCTATTGTTCTGGAGGAAAAAAAAAAGCAGGCAGCAAACCAATACCTCAACACCATCATCTTAACCTGTTACCAGTGTGTTTTTAAAAGTGAAATGGATTATAAAATCAGACAAATATTAAAAAAAAAAAAGCTATATTAAAATGCAGATATTGGTTAAATACTATTATGTCTTGATAAAAACTATATTTTAAAATTGGTTTGCTTTTTTACCAGAAAATTGAATTAACTTTTGATTAGTTTCTTTTAAATACAACAATGTAAAGCAGAAGGGCTCCTTTTTTTTTAGCTCAAGAAACATAATCATTTCATGGGACCAACAAGCAAATGATTGTTTTATAATGTATAATTTCTGAGGCTTCAGAGCTTGTAACTTAATATTAGGTTATCAAGACCTTTGTGGATGACAAAAAAGATGTTATTATTAGGATATTGGATTAATAGAACATATTTAAATTGATTTTTTGGGTATAGATATTCTTTATCTTTGCAGAAATAATATTTTCTTTCCATATATAATTTTTATCAAAGAACAAATCGATTTTCTATATATTAATAAAATATTATGAGAACATAAAAGCCGAACTGTGTTCTGTAATTTCAGTCCTAGTGCTTTTAGACCCAGGACTATCAGATTTTCCACAGGCATGGAAATAGAAAATGAATCTCATATTCCCTTGGTCCAGTGTTCACAAACATATGTCTTTTGGAAGAAGCAACACTCAACTGTGAGAAGAAATACTCGGCTGAACGTTCTCTGCTAAGGTAATACCTGTCTTCCTCAGAAGATCGTTCAGTGACCTGTGTTTTGGCATTTCTTAGGAGCGTGATGTGACTGCAAGGAATCCCCTGTGTTTCCTTAAGAAAGCAATACAAAAAAACTTTCAGCAGTGAAAAAAAAAAACATAGAGAGAGAAAAATGAGAGAGCGCTCCTCATGCTTATAGGGCTGGTTGAACAGTTTACTGCAGTACTCTGCTGTTTGTAGGCATGGTGTTAGTCAACAGGTAGTTTGCTGTGTGATTTTCAATAGCTTTGCAGTTGCTGCTGGCATTGAAGCTTCAGGAGCAGCAATATGTACCTTTGACAGAAAATTCTAGTAATCTACTGGTATCCAAAGCCAGCTGTGAGAAAGGGGGGTGATGAGTCTTCATTATCTTCAGATAGCAAGTCAGTTTTACCTAGACTTGAGAATAATACCTGTTCTGGTTTGATGTGTACTAATATGAGTTGGATCTGTGGGAGATGGCGTAACGCTGCAACAAAAAGTGCTACTGTTCATGTGTTTCCTTCTACCTGTTTTTGCCTTTGCTTTGCTCATGGGGAACACAAAACAATGGAACCTTGTGAGGAGCTGGGACTGCAGGAGGCAATTTAAAGTACGTGCGCAGGCAGCAGCTGTTTTAAGTGTGAGCGTGTGTTTCATCGTGTATGTTTCTACAGGCGTCCTCCCAAGCGTGCAAAGTGGGCCAGCACTATGTATGGTGATCAAGGGACCATTGATGTCTTAGTGTGGTCATGTCTGACAAAGTAGAGAAGAAAGCGTTTACTTCCTTTTAACATCTGAGCAGAATGCTCCTGATTTAATGCAGAACTAACCTTTTGTCCACAACAAGAGGTTGGATTTGCTTTTGTTGTAATTTACAGGAGTCATACCTCTGCAAAATCCTTCAGCCATCTGCCATCAGTCAATAAATCCTTTTTTAATTTCCATTAATTCTTATTAGAAAGATTGAGGAAATCCCCCCATCTGTTTGATAGAACCGTTATGTCCCCAGGAAAGCACGTTGAGACTTTTATTACTCTTTACTTTAGGGGTGGGGGGATGATAGTCTAGAACAATTGCAGTAATCTGTGGAAATGTTCAGTGTGTGCTGCTGAGAGAATATTTGCATATTAATTCATTGAGTAATTGAGGAACAAAACACTATGATAGTCCAGGAATTCAGCGCTCATACAAGAGTGCAAGGTCTCTTTTGCTTTTAATATGATTAATTATACTATAATGAGTGAAAAACTTGTATAACAAGTCAGAAACTGTCAAGGAAAATTTAGTGGTAGAGAAATAGAATCGGGTAAGGGGAAGAGATGCGTGATCATATTCTGTGAATCTGCCTTTAGGATCTAAGTTCTTCTGCAAAGATGAAGTTTATATTTGCTGAGCATGACATTTTTTTTTTTTCCAATCAACAAATAATAATCTAAATAAATTGGACCTGATTTTAGTGTCATGTGGCAAAAGGACAATACCAGAAACCACATCTGTTTTGAAAGCTGCTATTTAAACAGACAGTTCTTGTTGCTGACAAAATATTTCTGTTCTGACAAAGTATTTTTCTTTGTATCTGACATATCTATCCTAATATGCACCAAGAAATGGTTACATTACATTAGGTTATGCCTGGTGAAATTCTGCCTAGAGGACTACCTCTGGCAAAAATGTCACCATCAGTATGGTGTGATGAGAACTCGCTTTGAAGGAGAATATTGACTACAGACTCTGAGTCACACCATGGCAGCATGTGTTGATGACATGAGATAAAAGAAGACTCAGAGAACTGCCTAAATATATCCCCACTTGTTAACGTTAAACTGGCAAATTTTCTGCTGAGAAGAATTTCTGGGTGTTCCTCAACTCCATAAAATTAGTTAATGGCGAGAGTTGAGTTTAGCTTCCTGTATTTGACCCTTTGCAATAAGCTTTGTAGCAAAGCAATGATAGGGTTTTTTTTCAGCATGAATTGCAGTGTATACTTATTTTTAAGAATAGTCCACATGTACGTTGAAATGCTAGATGCCAGAAATAATCATTACTGGCATGTGTTTTGGCTTCAGCAGTACCTTTTGGGAGCTTCATGCATGGATGAAGAAGTCAGTGTGTCCGCCCACATCCTTCATTCTGTCTTCCTGTCCTGATATAAAATATTCATTTAAAATAATCTGGTTTTTATTTTTTAATCAGACCTACTTACTTTTTAAATATTTGTTCATACTGTTATGATTTCCTTTTTAAATGTTTGATTTTTCTTTGCCCTGGGGAAAAAAAAAAAAGGAATAACAAATTTGTACTAATAATCTGCCTGTGACCTTCACAGCTCTGTAAGTGCTTGGGCTATTGTTCATAACACACCTGGCACATGTGGACATGTAAATGTATTCTGATGAGTTTTTTTTTTTTTTTATCTGTCTTTTTCATAGTCCCTTAGAACAGTCAGAAGTTGGGGATCTAGAAGATCGTGCCCAGCTAAGGATATAGATTGATTTTTTAGTTTGTAGCCAGAGTGGCTGCTCTCAGCACCTGAAATGGGCCCGAAATCATGGCTCACATTCAGAAGCTTTCATTGTGGAAATAGAAAGGGTTGATCTGAGCCAAAGAATGGGGAAGATACCTTTAGTAGCAGAAACATCAGTGCCCATATCGTGAGCGTCACCATCTGCCTTGCTAAGGAACGTGACTTGGTGCAGTGATCTCACTTTTCTGAGTACACTTTAGCGTCATATTTAAATCTTTTCTGAAATAGGTTTTCTTTTGCAGTTCCTTTTCTTGAAGTCTTGGTACCCACTGGCACCTCCTCAGTATCTGAGAATGAGTCTGCCAAGATGCCTCGGGGACACCTCTGAAGCCTGGCACTTGTTCAGGCCCAGGAAATCTGTCCCCACCTTCTTTAAGGTCAGATCAGCTTTATCACCAGGAGTACAGACTCTAAGAATAGACTGTAATTTGCTTCTCTGTCACACTCTGATTTACTTAACGTGAGAATTAAGACCATTAAGGCAAAGTGTCCTCTTCTTCATGAGATCATTTCTCTATTACTTAGAATAGGTTAGAGTTGGGGGGCACCTCTCTCTGTCTCTGCTGCTACATGCCATATCCACGTGAATTTAAAGCATTCTTCAAGAGGAAAAAAAGAAGTACTGCAGACTTTGTACATTTAAGCCGAGAAATTAAATGAAGAATAGAACATCTGCCTAGGCAAATAAGTACTTTGACAGAAGTGACTTCTTTAAAGTCCCTTAAATCTCCCTTCTTGTGATTTAGGTTAGTCTTAAAGTGGAAAGGACCTTCCAAAAGAAGCCCCTTCAAGTCCACATCTCTTGAGGATAAACGCAAGCACTGTGTTTGGCCTAGGGAATAACCAGTTTCCACCTTCAGTAGAATGTCTTCTCATATTACTGACACATTTGACCATAGAACTTGTGACTATAAAGCTGTCTGTGTATCAAGCATTAGATCTCAAATGCAGTCCTAAAATTCTTGACCATTTGTCGTGGTGGATTTTTGAAGAATAACAGATTGCGTTGGAAGCTCTTACAAGTCAGAAAGGATTGAAACTGCCTTGAAGGCTTTTAAAACATTTCAGCTGACCTACAAATGTAGCCAGAACATCCCTTGGAGTTGTATGTCATGGTTTCTTGCTGTTTCTGTTTACTCTCACGCAGCAGTGTACCCTTGCTGAATTAGCTATGGTTGACAGCCTTTAACAAAGATCCTTATTCACAGGAAGGACTCAAAGTAATTTTAAGTGATCTGGGCATTGTTTGGAATCGCTTAAGTTTTGAATTGATATGGTGGCGGTTTCTTAAAGAAACATTAGCATAAAGGGAATCCTTAAAGAACTATCTGTCACGTATGTACTTACTTCCTATTCTTTTCCTATTCAGTCCAATCCAGTAACATATATTACATGCAGTATATGCGCCAGGGACCATGTTCCTATTTAAACACTGATATGTTGGCCCATCTATTACACGGCCAAATAAAATTTCTTAACTAATTGTAGCAGTCGCAAAGTATAAATGCGCATGTGGACTTGCATCTCAGAGTTCTGGTTATTGGTAATTATATTTTTTTAACATTTACAATCCTTTTGGGACTTCAAAAACATGTATTTTGAGTATTTGGGAAAGGATCTTGACCGTTTCTTCCAACAAAAGAGCAGGTGAAGTTAGGAGCCGAAATAAGCTTATTAATTTATAAAGGTGAAAATCTGTATCTAAATGCTGTTCGTTTTATTCCTTGTCAATACATCTAATGGGAGAATAATGAATTTCTGAGAAGTACTGAAGTGTTATTCCTGTTTTGCTTTAAGACAAAACCAAACCCAGGGACATTCCCCTGCCAACCCAGATGTGAAGAATGTCCATACTTATAACTCTAGAAAAAGAAACAGAACAATAATACCAATGGCTTTTAACATTTTCATCTTTATATAAATTCAGGGTTATTTTAGTCTTTCTAAAAGACGATTTGTTGTCCACCCCTGCCACTCCCCCTTTACTAGCTTAAGGGGTGTAGAAAAAAGAAGAGAGAAAAAGATTGAGTTTCATTCTCAAGATTATTTGCTAAATGATTCTGTCTGAAAAACCTGCAATGGATTAGTTAGTTTGGAGAACAAGCAGGAAATCCAGCTTTTTCAGGAGGTACTAAATACATAATGGGTGGTTTAAGCAACTGGAACTGTCTCATAAACAAATTTAGTCTTGCAAAGCAAATCCATGTGGGGCTTTAATCTCACCCTTTTTTCTTTTTTTTNCAGGGCATGAATAATAATAATAAAATTCCTTGCCTCAGCAGTATGTGCGTTGTGGAACACCTTGTTTGAACATGATAGAATTCAGTCTCTGAGTTTGATAGCAGGGTTAAGTTCTGGTTACCTGTCAGCGGTAGGAAGACGTGAAAACTACCTAACCTGAAAATAATCTTGGAATTAGGGTAATGGGAAGCTCTTTTCTACCTTTCTTTCCTCCTCTTCCATTTTCAGTCAAGTTCTAGAGGCAAATTTAGGTTAAACCTGCTCAGACTTACAAATCATTAACATAAGTGTCAGCCCTTCACACAGCGGGGTACAAATTTCTTTCCGGTGTACTGCTTTTTCTAAAGACTTCAGTCTTTAAAATCAGTTTTGTATGCCAATGGATACTAGAATTAGAAGACTTCCAGGCCAATGCTAGTTAATACATGCTTTTTATTTCCAGGCAGGGAGTTTTGAAAATACACTTCAGCTGTCTAATTAGTGAGGAAATGAACCCCAAATAGAAGTCTTGTACTAAGTATGCAGAATTTAATCATACTGAACCACTACAGAGTTTTGTCACCATTTTTCAGTGCATATAAAGTATGTTTTTAGACAATACATGAGTTCTCTGTGAATTCCTTATACTTTAACTTTGAATTAGAATGGGTTTGCAAAAATAGAATAGAGTTTGACTGATAGTAGTAGTACAATTGTATCTGTTTATTTTTCTCTCATGTATGAAAAGGAAATATCTTTATCAAAATATTAATTTCTTTATCACAGTGTTGTTTGGTATAAGAAACTAAAGATTGAGGGAATATTATCTAAATAAAATCTGTGTCTGCTATTTCAAGCAACCAACTAAGATGAAATTCATATAAAGTTTGTTAGTAGAGTTTCTTAAACGAGTTTCTGGAGATGATTGCTATTTAGTACAAAAATAAGAACTGAGGATAATTGTTGTTTATAACTACAATTAGTTCTATGCAACTGCTAGTACTTTATTGTAGTGTTCCCACTGTATTCCTGTTTTTCTGAAATGACAAAAATATAATAGCAGCTAAAACTGTTCTGCTGTGAATGTAGATATCTCAACCAGTCTTATCCAGTTGTTATTTTCTCATCTTTAACTGGATAATTGACACTTTTTAAAAATATTAAATGCTTTGAACAAATACTTATGACATATTTATTCACAAATGAATTTAGCTGGTGCTTTATTATTTTTAGTGCACGTAAGTGTACATATTTGTATACAGCCTCAGTTTCTGACCTAATTTCCCAAGACTGTATTTTCTCTGGAATGGTAACAGCTATACCACATGGCAGGGGATAACTTTTTAAGGAAAGTTATTGTTTAATGTATCTACTTTTATTTTTGAACCTGTTTGACATTTGTTTCTGTCATATAGAAGTCTGAAAATTCAAACGTTTTTTCACAATAAGTTTGTCTTAGAGTTTCTATGTTGTCCAGGCCTCTCATCTTGTATTACTTTCTTGCGCTTGTTCTGTTGCCCAGTACCATTGCTAGTGTTCGTTGTTAACATGGGTAACTGGAATATTACATTTGAATCTGGAACTGATTTTACTCTAAAACAATATACTATATCTGATGATAAGGTATTTTGAAAATTAGTTTTTCCATTATGTTAAGGAAGCGTTTGAATATGATGATTGCTTCCATAGTTTTGAGGAAAAATTGACCTCTGTTTTTCTTAATTTATTATTTTAGAGATTTATCAGATATGTTAAATGCTATTATTAAGCATTTACACTTTTTTTTTTTGTCTTAGCAGTATGTAGAATTTTCTTTCACAGTTAAGGGTCGCTTCAATTTGCAGATATTAGTATAATTCAGTCACTGAAAGCTTCTCTGCTCTTGCTGTACGTTGTCTTGGCATTTGCACTCTGACTCTTGGAGGGAGAACGTGGCTCCTTCTCCATAGACCAGCTGAACCTGTATGGCTTCAGGACTGTGCAGAAGTCTCAAGAAATATATGGTGGGGCAGAGCATTTTAGTGTGGTCCGAGATTAGAATTCCCCTGAAGAGGAATATCCCAAATGGCAACCTATAATGTTGCTCTTTTCTTGTTCAGTATTTGATTTTAGAGACTGGAAGCCTTTTTACTTTAAAATGAAAGCTTTGAAAGGAGGAGTTCTGTCTCGAGCCTGCAGCTGACTCTGGATGCTGTCACTGTGTCAAATTCTCAAAAATCCCCAAACCTGCTAAAAGGTAGTGAAGCTGTTTTCTATCAGTAAAAATCTGAAAATGCGATTTAAGTAGTGACTGATGTATAGACAAGAATGAAAATGGCAGACATGGCTGTAACTCTTCTATAAATGGACAAGAATTGTATCCATTTTGCAGGTTCGATATTCTGAAATCTTACCCCACCTCCCTTTATGTATCTGTGAGGAGGAGGTGCATGGAATGAAAACTGTCAGCTTTGCCACAGTTACACAGTCTGAGAGGATAGATGGAACCAAAATTGCGGTGTGGCCCACATTAGTAAACAGGTTGAAACTCCTTGTTTTTCAAGTGTTAGATGTTATATTGTGTTCAGTGTCATGCTTACATTACAGAAAGCAAGCCACTTATTTCAGATTCTTTATTTAAAATATAGTAACTATAAATACACCAGTTCAGGAAGCAATATATAAATGTTAGGTATCACCAAGACAAGCTTCCATAATCTCTTAGCACTGTGCTCAGTGATCCCTAAAATGATCCCGAGAAAAGCCATTAACTAGGTAATACAAACATAAGTAAATTTTAACATTATCAAAGAAATATTTTATTTATATTGAGAGAGTAAGAAAAAATTTATGAAAGCTTTCCGATTTGTATTGACATGAAATAATACAGAGCTGGAATATGTTTTTAACATCACAAAATTGTGACAAGAATTGTTATCTGGCATTTTTGTCCAAAAATGGTCTTTCAAGTAAGCTGTTGTCATTTAGTAAGAGCATAGCTTGATGATTTTATTTTTTTTTATATCTATTTTTATCCTAAAACCTTAGGATAAGTAAAGTCAAAGAGACTTTTGGTGTTTAAAGCAAAACAAAACCCCCTCCCCCAAAAAAACCCAACCCAAACCCCAAAAAGTACTGATTGCAGAATCATTAAAACTATTCAAATTGTAATTTCATTCCCTGCTTACTTTGCAAGTGAGCTCTGTTTGGTGTATACGCTGGCAGATGTCAGAATCCATCAACAAAATTAAGTTAATGCTGAAATAACATATTTAAATGTATTCTTTTTTGTTCAGATGCAGAAGATGGCCCGCATATAACTTTTTTTGGCATCTTAACGGTAATGATTGATGCACATATGGTACTCTTTATTTAGACATCTTGGTACGTCTGACACTTGTCTTGAGTTACGGTGAGGAGGCAGTCATCATTGGGGTTGGAAGGCAGCTGCATTAAATTGGTGACAAAACTCTATCCAACAATCACGGAGAGAAAGCAAAAAGATTATATTAAATTAAAATTAGAATTAGAACAACTGAAAAAAAAAAAGATTCCCTTCATTGTACTTTAATCAAGCAAAGTGATGACATGAAAAGCAGAGAAGATCTTAAAATGGTAGGAAATTTTGTTGGATTCGTGTTGGTTTGGTTTGCATATCTCCTAAAGGTAATTTTCTTACCAATGGACTATGCAGAATTAGTTAGGGTTTGGGGTTTTTTTTGTGTGTGTGTGTGGTTTTTTTTTTTTTTAAATGCATATATTCAAATTTGTGTTGGAGGTGTTTCTTGTCAGGATCTTTATCACAGTTGTTGACAGTGATGAACACTCTGTGTCCAAGGCTTGTCTCTAGTGCTGCTTATAGGATTACTGTAGCTGAAGTTATCGTGAGGTCATTTGTTTAAGTAACAATTTGTAATTTCATTGAATATAAAATTTCAGTTCTGATATGTACCTATAAAGAAAAGAATTAAAGTTCAGTAATATAGGAAGAGGCAGAAGATAGACTGTTTACTTGCAGAAAATGTAAGGTAGGTTTCTAATATTAACTAATTTTATTATGCTTGCTTTTGCATGGAAATATATATTTTTAAATTCATATAAATTTAAATATTTCCCCTAATTTTTCAAAAACTCTGAGGAAGAAGATATTTTCTGTATCTTTGAAACTTGTCTTAAAATAGGATCATTTTATAAATCACTTCTGTAAGTAAAACGAAGCATATCAAAACCAAATTCAACTGGGTTGACTTCTTTAATGCATACTCTGTAAATTTTCAGCTGAAACTCATCTACTCTGGGTTTTGGGGTTTTTGTTGGTGGTTATGGCTTGTTGCGTTGTTTTTTTGTTTGTTTGTTTGTTTTTTTAACCCAAATCATTGCTTTTAGAGTAAGCCTTGTGTAATTATACCATTTCTTCCCTAAACAGTAATGGAAAAGATAGCTTTAGTATCTCGTTTAAATTTTGGCAAAGTTCAATTTGAATAAATGCTCCCTATTTTGACAGAGATCGGTGTCATGTTAGTGATAATCTGTAGACGTTTCTTTATGAAGTATGTGAAGGATTATATCTAGAAACACAGGATCAATATGAAACTAAATAGAAATGAAACTACTTTATAAGCACGTAAGTCTATGTGAATAAGGATGTTTTCCGCTGAAGGTTAAGTGCTGAACAAAACACTGGAACAAAAGAAAAGCTTCAGTTGTAAGAAAACAAAGCTATGAATTCCACTGCAATTGGTGAAAAGCTGAAGAGTAATTAATTTTTTTTAATGTCTTTCTGCATCAAACCACAGATGAGGAATAAAGATACAAGGCTGTACATCAGGACAGACAGTAACTTTGAAGCAACTTCTAGGTCAGCAGGCTTTTTGCATTTGTATAGAGAAATCTCTGACTAAAGCATTTATTTCTGGAAGTGAAACTGGAATAAAATTATTGATCCATTCTCTCTAGGTAGCCTTTTCTGTGAGTGTCTGTGAAAGGAAACAATGATTCAAATTCTGTTTAGGGGTGACTGGTGAAAATGCATTTGTGTATAATCCCACAACTTTGCAAGATACACACTGCATCTCTAAAAGTAAGCGGGTTTATGCAGGCCTAGCTTTGCTCTTGCATTGACTTACACAATTCTGCCTTCAACTCTAAATTCAGATACAAGTGTGTGAGATGCGAAATTATTGTTAAAAGAATATGGACTTTTTAACATAAAACCTCCACAGTGAGTTTTACCAATGTGTGATTGTCACAGTACTTTACCTTCGCTTCATCCATCATGTAATGATACAGTGAGACCTGTGATAAGGTGTGTCACTATAAAATGCTAGCAGCCATCTTTACAATATTTAAGCCCTTCATGCATAGCTAAGGGAGATACTGGTATCTATCTTCATAGCATGATACTGCCTTTTCCTACATCACCCTTCTTTCTGGAAGAGTGAATTAGTTAAGCCTGCAGGAATTTAAAGTACAGTAGATGACCTGGTATTATTAAAATAAGTGGGACTCCACACAGGTCTCAGCAAGGTTTCCAATTTTGCTAAAATCCTTTTGACATCAGCTTCCCAACCGTAATTGATGAGGTTTAAATGGATTTTTTTAAAACTGAAAACATAATTTCAAGCCTACACTAAATACAATAGGGAAACACTTAACCTGAAAGTGATACGTGAAGCTGTGAAGACTTAGCAGCCTGATCACATCCTTATGCTGTTGCCAGACCGGTATGGTTAGGTTATGTGCTGGTGTGGGTTCAAAGGTAAAATGCATGCTCCTTTACTTGAGTTTCAATTTTAAAATCTTGTTTTCCTCCTCCTATTGCCAAACTAGCATATTCCCTCGTGTCTTGGTGGGAAGGGTGAAGGAAGCAGAGAACAAGTACAGAACTATGCTGTTCAACCTGGAAAGCACTATTTATGTCTCTTCCTTAGGCTAGCTAAAATAAAGTTGAATCACGTACACTTACTGACCTTGGTCCTCTGTAGCTCAGATTTCTCCAAATTGCTTTAGCTCATACTGTAATCGTGCCTCAAAGATGAATAGCCCCGTAGAATGTGATTTTTATTTACTTATTTTTCTTCTGGTTTAAAAAAAAAAAAAAGAAAACCACACAAAACACTTTGCAATTGACCTTACAGTGCAGAGAGTCCCAGGACTCGTCTCGTCTCGCCTTGGCATGAACTGATTTTACCGGTTTCAAAAATTGCCCAGTGGTCAAATGACTGTTGCCTACCCTGTTTACCTTAGGCTTTCTCAAAACCATATATGGATAATCTATGCTTAACAAATAATAGCCTTTTATTTAAACTGAGGTTGGGGGAAGATTCTTCCACTTCCACACTTAACTGTGTTACCAAAAGAAGCAACAGGTTCTGATAGTGAAATATATAAAACGAACTCAAACAGATGTTGAGACTGAGGATTATCTGTCACAGTACCCTCATATTCCTCCTGATGATGATCTCAGGATGCTCTTGACTCCTTATAGCCTTTTCCCCCTCACTATTCCTGAGGAAACAATTGAACCCTTAGTACTCGGAGAAAAGCTGGAAGGGTAAATATAAGATAGGTATTTCAACAAGATACTAGGAAGGTTTTTAAAGTAATTTTATCTGTGGTTTTGAGGCTTTTCTGAATTAATTAAATAAATTGGTCTGATAGACTGCTTTAAAATATTAATGGTAATGACAATAAATTTTTGGTTCCGTATATATATGCACACATAAAATTAATTCTCTTTTTCCTGTAGAAAAAGGCTGAATGTAACAACTTCTGTAATCAGCACCAAAAGCCAACTATGCTAAAGGTGAAACAAAGGAAGTGGTGGGAACATGCGATGGAGGGGAAGAAACAGAAATGGAGCAACATAACTGTCCTTTTTAACTATAGTGAGGTTTTAGTTAGGCTTAACCCAGTCTTGAGACCTCAACTTCATAAACCTGTAAATACTCCACATCTTTGGGAAGCCCTTGGAAAAAGGAAGATTGTGACTTAAGTCATGTTTCATGTCTTTCAGTAACTTTTTTTTTTTTTTTTTTAAATAAGAGAGACCTCTGACACATGCTTCCCAAGAAGCAAAAGCAGAACTCCAGAACTCTACACAAATTTATGGCTTAGCTTACATCCCTTGGTATGTAAGCTAAGCCTTGGTATGTATCCATCCTTGCTGGATTTGGAGTATTTTTTAACCTTTTTTTTTTAATGTAAGCCTATAGCATTTCATAGCTTTCATAGAATCACAGTCACTGTAGATACTGGAAGTAAAAAATTGTCTAAGCCCTGTGGGAGGAAGGCTAACGGCAATGGTTGGGTTATAACTGTACTAGAGGTGAAAATAAAATGCTGCATTAAACTCCTGTCTCAACCTTCATTTTTAGCAGTGCCTGCCCCTTTGGGGCGCACTCCTCTTATATTTTTCTGTCTCAGTTTTTCTTTTAATAAGCTAGGAAGGACAAGGAAGTACAGGTTATCTTCTTATTAATATTGTATATGAATTTTTACTTGTGAAATTGAAATTATTTTTCTAACATATGGGACAAATAGAAAAACTCATCTGAAAACTAGAGCTGATTCAAGAAAACAAAAAATCAGGGAATAAGTAATCTCTTCAGCACGTTAGGAAAAGAATAACAACATATCTGAAATAAGCTGATATGTTTGGAAAATCAGGCATGTTTGTTAAACTTGCCCATTTTCATCTCTTCTTTTTTACAGTACTATACCCTGAGGTGAGTTACATACTAACCAGTATGTAACTGCCAGTTCCATACTAAGTCTGCCTATGGTATTTGTGATGTTAACATGCAGTCCCAACAACCTGTACACTCAGTCTTTTCTCAGCTGTGGAAAATGATGTTTTGATTATTATTGTCAGCCTCCCTTAGCCTTCAAATGTCATCTTGAAGGTGAAAGTTTATATGACCTATTTTCTTCTGTCAAGGGATCTCTGATATGTTAACCACTTTGCCTTAACAAGTAGAACACAGTAGTGCTGATTTTGGTCCTTTTCTTCATTTCCTGTTTACTTTTTGGATTAATCTTTCTCACACCATATAATATTTGTTCTAACAGGGGAAAAAAGAAAAAAGGAATACTGTTACCTATTTTTCTGTTTTCTTAATGCAAATTTGATTCAGCTTCTAATAGTATTTAACCTAAGTGGTATATCTTTAATGAAAATAATAATTTTTTCTGAACTATTATTGTTCAAACACTGCTTAAAAAGTGTATAAAAACAGTATAAAAGCTGGTTATATATGTCTCCATGTAATACCAGACACCAGACTTGTGCAGATATGTATACTTAAGTACAATTATGACTTCTGTCTTACGACTTATACTTTTGAACTATCAGAAATTTAAAATTTTGTATTTGTGGGCCTGTTTATGTATGTGGTAGGTGTTTTTGTATGTATATTGCATATAAACAGACAACACTGTGTTGGAAGTTCTTAACAATTCTTGTATCTACTTGGACCTATTTACACGGAAGAACTGAAGAATTGGAAGTGCTCAACACTGTGTGACTTTGAGAGTAAAACTGAATTTAGATAATTATATATGTCATTGGTAAGTATGGATGCTAAAAAATAAGACAAGAAGCAGCCCATGTGCTGATTGAGTGCTGTTTAAATTAGCTAAAAAGAAACCAAAAAACAAAAACAACCCCCCCCAAAAACAAACCAAGAGTCAAATCCAGAAAGATCTGAAATGTCTTCCTTTTTTTTTTATTTATTTTTTTTTTTTATTTTTTTTATTTTTCCCCTGGGGTCTCTGAATACCTAAAGTTGAGCCTCTGCGGGGCCAAGTTTTGCAGCCCTAAACTCTCATGTTTTTAAAAAATTACAGAAAAGCCTTACCTTTTATTTAAAATATAGCTGCAACATGGAGAAGTTTTTATGTTAATCCCTGTTTATCCGGGATTTTTTACTGGAAAATACTGGTTTTGAGTGTAAAGCTCTCCTCCCCATCCCCCTCAACCTTTAGACAATAGATCAAGAGTTAGGTCTATGTACAAATGAGATTGCTTCTCTTCAACTACAGTTTCAGAGCTTCAGTAGTGGAGAATAAGGGTCAAAGTTGTTGAGCTCTAGATTTGGAAAATAAGCGTTTGAGATTGGAAAATAAGATATTGTGAAGTGATATCTGAACCTGAAGTTTCTTTCAGATAAACCAAAGCAATTTTGGTGGTTTAAAATGTTCCTTTTTCTGTTAGGGCTACAAGTAAGATTACAGCTTTCGTGCTTCATCTATAGAAATTGAATCTTGAAAAATAACTGAATGGATGAAGACCTTCAAATTGTCTCTTGTGTTATGTTTGAAATTGTATTCGTATCCAACCAGGTCTTTAGTAACTTCTTCATCCTGTGTATGGGGGTGCGTATGCTTGCTGCTTATCAGTTCTGTTCCATTTCCAAAAATCCGGTTTGTGATAATATTAGTTTTGGAATAGTTAAAACTGTTCATATGCAATATAGTCCACTGAAAACTAGTTGCCACTTCTTGGAGTTCCAAAGTTATTTTAATCTTGAAGGTAAAATGGCTTTGTGGAAACCATTTGTGCTATATAGAATCATAGATACAACTCAGCTCAAAATCATAAAATTCCTAAGAATTCAGTTGTATCTCAGCAGCTAATGACTTTTGTGGAGATAGACTCTCCATGATTATTAATGATTCGATAAGTCTCTGATATAAGAATTATTCCTGCTATGAAGATGGAGATGCTAATGCAAGGAAAGGTTAAAATGCCTGTATTAACCATGAAAGCGGTGAAAAGCGAAAACAGAAGTCAGATGGTTTGTCTTTATTCCATTTTTTAAATTATGTGTTCCTTCTTTCCTTCTCTGTGTATGGTAGTATTTTTCCAAAAACTATGTAATACAAAAATCCGAGATTTGAATTTGGATTTAAGGAGTGACTCCTAAATTATTAGCTTAGCTGATTCTTTAATATTTTTCCACAGGTGCTAGGAACAATGTGTATGTAAATTTGCCAAATTTACATAAATAACTAGTTTTGAAATATATCTTTCTCTTACGAATCAAGTAAGACTTAAATTGTCAAATACAACTTTTTTTTTTTTTCTGTATTAAGGGCAAATATCTGCTCAATACTGTCTAGGAGGACAGTAGCACTCAAAATCTAACTTTCAGCTGTTTCCTAGGTAACGGAGATACAGCTGCAAAACTGTGTGGAACCGAATGGAAGGAAACAGTCAAGTGTTTCCACTTCTGTACTGTTTTTGAGTTTGAATTAAGTAAACCCCAGGGCTCTCGCTATTTCAGAAATTACAAGATATGGGACCAGAGAATGGCACTTCGATTCCAGTTTGTTTGTATAAAATGAAAATATTTTAATGTAGTATAGCTATGTAAACCTGTTTTACCACAACCGTAATTAGCTTAGATCATAAACTGAAGGTTCATCTGTCACCGGACTAAAATCTGTTGCGTGTACGCATACTAAGATTTAAAAGGTGGGTGTTAGATCAAAATATATTAATTCTATTACAACAGATTGCTTTGCCAAACATAATGAAAGCTAAAGCAGTAATAGGGAGAAAATGGGTGTAGACTTTGGGGTAGAATTGCTGTACAGTGTTCAAGCTCTTTTTGAAGAGCGTAAGTAACCTGCGCTTATGTAGGTGTTCATACAATAAGTAGCAGGCAATACTTTTCTCCCTATTCTCCTTTTTAATTTGCTGCAATTAAAAAAACCCACACAAACCTTTTCAACTGAAACAACTTAACTACTGTGCCAGCTACTTTTACACTTATACTTACTTTTAATACCTAAGCATATCACCTAGTTTTTATCACAAACGTTGAAGTATTGAAGTTTGATCTTCTCAATCAGTATGATAAGGCGGGGGAACCAACCATTTGTCATGTGCAGCGTGTACCCTGTGTCTACCCAGACCCCTGAACATCTATGCTTCTCCCAAGATTTATCACACAATGTCTAAGGGAAAAATAATTCAGGTTATTTTTGTATTACTTAGTGTGGTCTGTCATGAACATAAATACAAAGCATTTATTTGTAATGGTTTTTTTTTAAGGTCATTTTAAGATACTGTAGAGTAGTGTCAGTGTGCTTAAATACCTAAGTATTGATCTCCTCGCCTTATATGCAAACCACGTGCTCGTGTGCAGTGACCTTTACATCCTTTTCAGGTAGAGATAGGGGAATACTACTTTCATGTTATAGAGAACTGTGGCACAGTGAGGTTGCAGGGAGTATAAAGCTACTGATGATAAAGCTGCCTTTTCTGTGGGTCGGACTAACCTATTTAGATAAGCAAGAAACAAAATAGCATCTGTTTTAAACCATAAATGATGGCCAGCAGAGATTTTTCTGAAAGGTGTTAGCAGTTTTTTCATCATGAGGACTAGCTTTCAAACAAGTTAGTGAAGCACTAAAAGAATCAGTCTGGGCTCTAGCAAACATCAAATACACACGCTAGAAGCCAACCAACTATCGTGGCTGGGACTGTAATTCAGTCAGGTTGATCTGTAGAGTGAGCAGATACACACTGAGAGCAAATTACAGCTATTATCTTACAGGCATGGTACAAACAACCCCATAGGGAGGATAGGCTTTAAACCATTGTTGAGTATAAAATAATCATCTACGGACGATGGATTGTAGAGACATGAAATTGTTTTGTGAACTGTATTCACCTTATTTGCAGCTGATTTTCAACAGGCTGCCATTTTGATTAATGTTTTGGTATCTATAAAAAACAACTTTTTAGATAATTAAATAGCATCATCTTTCCTTAATTGTATTTTCTTTCATATGAAAGAGACATTCATATTTTCTGTTAGCAATTAGTACAACATATTGATAAGTCTGAGCTGTTGTTCAGGTTAAAAATATTTCCAGAGGACATCAAAGGAACAATAAAAATGAAAAGTTATCTTAGTGTTGAACACCTATAACAGATTTTAGCAGCATGTTTTCAGGAAATTACGTTCTTTGGTTGAACTTCCAGTAAAACTATTTTTCATAAACACTGTTATGGGTTAAAAGTATGCAAAGTGACTATTGCAATGCTTTTCATCATTATGTAACTTACACATTTTATTTTTTCTCTAAATGTACACTTTTTATAATCTCTCCTGTGGGAATCTTTGTGCTACCCATACAAATGTTCTCCATACTTAATAAATAAACAACTTTTAATGTTTTAATGAACATTAACATCGGTATTGTATCTGTAGAAGTGAGAAACCTATATTCAACTCTTAATCAATCATTACAGTGAGAGGCATTATACTGTGCCTCAAGGGGAAAAAAAAATGTCAGTGTGACTTTTTTGTTTCATTTTCCATTTCTCTTTCTTAACTTATCACAGATACTATGACAAATCCAGGATTTAACTGATGCTATTAAGAAATAAACTGCTTTACTTTTGTTGCGTATCTCTAAAGTAAACATATCTCTTTGCAATTCTAGAATTGCAGAATGAGAACCGTTTGATCAAAAATAATTTGCAGGGGATAAAATCGGGACATGGCAAACAGGTCTGAGCAGTAGAGTAGCTAAGAAATAGGTAGGATTTGGGGTTTTGTTTTGCCCCAGAAGTGTAGATAAAATGGTGTTAGATTTCAGCTGTACCAGAAGAAAACCAAACTGTGTCTCTGTCAGGATACCACAGCCAGAAAATGTTATCTAGGGGAGACAAAGGTGATACTTGTTTTTCTGGCCCAGTCTTTTGGAGTTCACCCAAATGAATTAGAGTATGTTAAAGTTAAGTGCTCTTTTTCCTCCCCACCACCTGGAGCCGGCATCCATTCAGATGGACAGGTTTGCTCATCGCAGATCCAGGATGGCTAAGGATTAAACATGTTTCCCTACCAAGTATTTCTGCATCAGTACCCTGAAAAGCAGTCATGTAGAATTCTACTCTTACAAATTGTACGTTCTCAATCTCCGTGCCTCTGGCAGGGAAGGACAAATATGCAAATACATGCATAGTTTAGGCTGTCAGTTAAATATAGCTTGCTTTTGTTTACGGCTGTTACTTCAGTTGGGATTTTCAGGTAGCTACATAGCAGGCAGTGGCTTTTAGAAGAAAAAAAAATAATAATCCTAGAGTGGTTTTGATTCCTAAAAACCTTTTGTCTACTTCCACAATTTAACTTCTATCATAGGAGTCGTCTTCTTATTGCTCTGGCCTTGGCTTTGCTCTTTGGATTTAACTTTAGTAGCTTACTGTAGATATATGCTTGCAACAAATACATGGTATTTTGCTGGTCCACATTTATTTATCTCATCTTTTAAAAAAAAACTTTGAAATGCTAAGGTTATCATAATGAAACCAAGGACTTCTAAACTGTTTCTCTGTTCAATTTAAAATACACAGCAATGTAATAAGAGAATACCAGACATATACACTATATCGTGCTTTGGTTTAGAATAAGTAGTGACTGTAATCACTGTATGTAGGACATTTACTGTAGCAATTTCTGCTTTATAGAAGACCTGATAATGAAAAGAATAAACTTGTCAAAGCTACCCTTTCTCTTCCTCTGGCAATCCCACCTTCTCTTGTTCAAATAAATTTGGTGTGTCCATTAAATGAAAAGGCAGAGCTAGCTTATGAGCGCTCAAGTGTAATTTCTCCTTTCTGAAGTCAAATATTATTATGAAATATGTTCTTTATAGCGTATAATTTTCTGTCATATCTGCAGGTTTTACTGCATATATTACATGGCAGTATTCAGTTTATGAATGTTTATACAAAATGCTTTACTAAAGATAACATTTTAAAGAAATCTTCAGATGTACCTTTCCAGAATGATCTAAATGAAAAAAAAAAATACACGCTTGGAAACTGTTAAGTCTTTCCTTAGTTTCCATACATGGAAAACTTTGCCTACAGAAAGTATCTAGAAGTGCAATAATTTTTTGGCCTGAATCTGAAGACCAGTCAAGGAAATGATATGTAAGAAACTACTGCAGAAAAATTCCTTGCCTCATAAAGCAACTCTGGGGTATTGTTATAAGTTAATACTCTCTGCTTTTCCTTTTTTTTTTTTNTTTTCCTTTTTTTTTTTTTTTTTTTTTTTTTTAAACTCTTAATAAGAAATCAAATTCAAAACAATCTTGTGTATTTTCTTTTCAGGAGATAAATGCAAACCTACTGAATACACTAAAGTGAAAAATATGTTACTGGATCTTCAAAATCGGAGATACATTGCACAATCAAAAAATAAAACCGTTGATGAGAAAATGTCTTTAAAGAAGCTTCTTGTAGATCAAATGTTTAATTACTTTGATTCAGACAACAATGGACTTGTGGACACTAATGAATTATCTCAGGTAAGATTTAGATTTTGCTTCCATTAGCAAGGTAGCTAGCTGTTCAGTTGTCTTTGTCAGGACGCACATGGTATATTATATCTTAGAACACCTTCACTTTAGTCTCTGGGGTTGAAAACTTCAAGAATTTCGGAAAAGATTAATTATTCAGAAAGTCTGCAGTGATTATTTAGAAATCCGAATACAATGCTTTGGGATATACCTTGGAGGGTTAGAACACCGTAAGTTGCTTTGACCATGAGTTGTGTTATTATCCACAGTGTGGTATTGTAAAGTCCAACTGTATGGACGTATTTTAGAAGTTAAAAACTATTAAAATGATATTTTAAATCACTTCTGGAATACTGAACAAATATTATTGCTTTGTATAACTTGGGGCTAGAGAAGTACAGAAGTAGTCTTGGAAAGAGAGTTCATGGTAGTCTCTAAACAGCAAGCTTTAACTCATTATGGATGTAAACCAGTAATTGTTGCTGTGGTAGGCATGACAGCACTAGCTTCAATCTACCTAGAGGGATTAACTCTATTAGAGAGTGTTGTTATAGCAAATGTACTTCGATTTACTAGATAATGTGGAAGTCCATGTTTGAGAAACCTAATCATGGCTGAACTATATTAATGAGTCTAATGCTAGTCAGCCACTTAAAAAGTCATGAAAAGTAAAATTTGTCAGACGCCACTGTTGATCATAATCCTATATTTTACGTTGCATGGCAGTGCACATACTTTTTTCTATAAAAATGGATTTATAATGGCAACTGTAAAGTAATGCTTTTTCACAAGCATGGAAACAGGTCAAACAGCCTAAACACAGTGCTTTGGTTTTTTGCTACAATTCATTGCAGAAATACCAAATTATTCAATCTTATTCAATATTATTCAATAATATAAAATAAGCTCATTGTTAGCGCTGTGTGGTTTGTTATTGTATGTTTTGACAACAGGCACAATGAGCTAACTTCTTCCCCTCAGAAATCATTCTTTAGTCAGTAGGATTAAAATAGAGAAGTTATATCTGTTTCTCGTTAAGACTTCTTGTCAGCAGAATCTTCAGCTGAGAACCTTTGTGTCTCTTTCATATGACAAAAGGAATCGCTGAATTGCCTTTGCAAAACACAGAATAGTGTGTGGTTTTGCAGTTAAGAGCCTAGCTCCTGTATAACCTCAATATTTGTAAATCTTTGCCTTCATCTGTTGGAGGAAGATTTTAGCCTCCACATTTACTGAGAACAAATCAGGTTCATGACTCAGTTCTCTCTGGAGACTTAAAACAATACGATAAATTAAAAGAATTTATAGCAATATCTTTAAATGGAATGCATTGTTTTTCAGATCATTATCTTTGTTGAAAACTTGACACGTTTTTTTTGTCCTCCTGTGGTTTAGCCCACTGAGTGTTTTTTGTCCTTGTTCAACTAAAAGCTTGATAAATCAAGATTGTTTTGCAAAGTGGGATTAGATTCTTGCTCTCTTCTGCCCTTAGTGTATATGATAGCTATCAGTATTTCTAAAACTTTGAATTGCTGTAGTAGGAGAAAAGGAACAAAATGTCTTAAACGCCCTATCTAGAAGGTATTGATTCATGATGTGAGAGAGGTCCCTGGCATTGAGAGAATGCTGGGCCCATGAACTTCCTTGAGAATATGATTGCAGGGAGTGTGAGGGGGCAATGGTTAGAAAGGTTTTTGAACTTCCCTAAGGCTGAATGGGAAACATTATTGAAATACTCTTCAAAATGTTCTCAGGATTAGGAGAACTTTTCTTAGTTGTTCTCACAATACAGCAAAAGTTTTGCAATCAGCAGAGCAGTTATAAAAAATAGTGCCTTTCTGCATTTTAAATTTAATCATATTAGGGGAATATGAAAAACAACATATTTATTGTAGAAAACAACAAGGACTCTTGAAGTCAATTTATGTTCACATGAATATTGAACTTCAGTTTTTAGTGCATCTTAAATTTTACATCTCCTCAATCTTGCTGTGCAATGAGTGTAATCAGGCTCTTGGATTGCATTTTGTTATCATCTCATAGATGTCCATATAGTCATCCTACCTTATATAAAATTGAAATGGATCAGTTGGAGACTGGAAATGCTGACAGCAACACTCCAATTTTTATTGATGTATTTTGGATTGAAAATCATAAAGTTCTTGAATTTGCTTCTAGAGGCAAGAGAAACAAATACTCCTCTCCAGAAAAAGCAAAAATACTGCTTTTTATTAAAAAAACCTATTTCAAATTGTGAGAAAGTTTTACAAAAATAATTCAAGTATTATAACAATGAATTAGAAATTGGCAAACTATAGTTTATTTTGTTCATTTGGACAATTCAGGCATCTAGGAATATTTTTTTTTTTTTTTCATGGCTCTGTAGTCTAATGCAGAATTACAGTTAAAAAAGCCCAAAACTCTGTTACACAGTGTAAATATCAGACAAAGTAATCTGCAATGAAGATGGAAGGTCGGTGGGATTATGTAGCCCCATGCAGGCTTAGTGAACATTTTTGCCCATATAAATTCTTCTCTGACTTGACTGCTTTCACTGCTGACCCTCATTTAATGTTCTAGTTTCCAAATATTATACTGGAAAATCAGATGTGATTTGATTTTTCTAAAGACTTATTCATGAAGTTAACCTTTAACCCACTCTGTTTTGAGAGGTAGGTACTAATCAGAAAGAGTATCTATCCTTCCAAAAGGGTGGGCTGTGAAATAGGCAGAATTTTTTTATCATCTTCATCACCTCTAGTCTCACATAAATACAACGTATCTGCAAGATTTCTGGTAAAGTGTGGTGGTTCCTTGATGTTGTTTTGGTTTGGTTTGATTTTAAAGCGCTTTGAAAGAATTTGAATGAATCCAAAATAAAGGAAAACTAATGATTCTTCTCGTTAGCTATGAATATTCAGTTTCTAACAGATTCACTTCTTTATCTATTGCCTTTTACCTTATGCAAAGCCAAACTGGAATTTAATACAAAGTTATAAGTTGAACTTCAGTGTGTCTGTCACTGTAGACTGCTTGATTACTGTACATTTTTACTGCTGTATAGAAGAGAAAGCAATATCAGAAGTGTTATGGGGAGACATGAGAATAAAATGTGTTTTTCCAGTGACGAATGTAGTTATTCCTGTACGGTGGAATTGCCATTTTATAAACAGTAAGCCTTTTCTGGTTACTCTCAGTGAAAGATACGTAAGCTTTAAGAATGCTTCATCTTGTTCGACAGTGAAATTCAAGTTCTTGTGTGTGGAAGTGAAATAATCTATGCTTGATTAGACTTGGTTAGATTTAGAACTGCTTTCCTTCTGTTTCTTTCTTATATTAGTGAGCTAAGAAAGCAAGACTTTATAGACATAGTCCGAAAGCAAGTTGAATATATAATAATAATAAATATTCCTCTTCTGCTTTTTTAACGATCTATTCTATTGAGTCAAAGAAAGAGTTTAGCAACCTTATTTATCAACTAATATCTGTAATTTCAAATACCTGCATACAATTCTGTTATTTACCAGGTTAACACAGGAAAATATATTACATTTTATAAAAAACTCATCCTTACTTCTGCATTTTATCAGCGCCGTTTCATTACAGTTAATGAGACTAAACAAAACCAATTAAGAAACAGCCAAATGAACCAACCACTCACTCTCAGGAAACTATACAAAGTTCATTATTTCAAGGAAGTTATGGGAGCTACTGTAAGATTAAATGTGCCATTTTCACATATCAGTGTAATATGCTTCAGTTACGGATGACATCAGAAATACGGATTTCTCGTAAAGTGTCATGAACCTTTGAATAGAGTTACCTGTCCATGTGGGTTTGTAAATAAATACACAGGGTTGGGGTGTGGGTGTATGTATACATATCTTCTTTACATAAAGCATAAATTCAAGCGTTCTAATGTGAAATGTACTGAAAAAATAACAACTTTTAAGTAAGAAATTAAGTACTGTTGTCTTTATGGCTGTGCATAGGTATGTGTACTTATCTGTAAATCTCCGGAATATGCCATACCTTAGAAGAATGCACTCTCTAGATGAGTAGAGCTGTATCTATAAACAGCGTGGTTACTATATATCATCTTAAAAACAATCTGAAGGAATTATTCATTTAATAATTTAATATACATTCATCACGATTTGCCCTTGGTGAATCCATGTTGATTGTACCCAGTCACCTCTTTGTTATTCTTCTGCCTCAGCAGTGCCTCCAGGAGGATCTGCTCCGTAATCTTACCAGGCACGGAAGTGAGACTGACTGGCCTGTAGTTCCCTGGTTCCTCCTTCTTTCCCTTTTTGAAAATGGGGATCATGTTTCCCCTTTTCCAGTCAGTGGGGACCTCACCAGACTGACATGACTTTTGGAATATAATAGAGAGCAGGTTAGCAACCTCATCAGATGACCTTGCACCTATGATTTTCTCAGTTTCTGGCTAGGAACAAAGTCCATGGCTAAAGTCTGAGTAGAAATGCTTTTAAACAAGGAGACCGTAGACACCAAATTATGTGGGCACAGTCTAGTGATTGGCTAATGCAAAATATGGAAGAAACAGTTTCTAAAGCTGGGGTTACCTAGGATATCCCTTTTTGTATCCAGTGACCTCAAGGTTAGGCCAGCCTGCCTGGATTCATTCCTGTCCAGCCTGCTCTAAGTGAACCTGCTTTGGCAGGGGGGTTGGACTAGATGATCTCTGAAGGTCCCTTCCAACCCCTACCATTCTGTCATTCTGTGATTGTACTTGCAGACATCTAAGGACACATTTCCATCTTTTGAATCAGATTAAATCTTCCTCCTGCTAAGTGTGGAAGTGGAAAGGCAGGGAAGTGTGACTCTCATTGGAGTAGTTTGCAGGAGAAACCTCGTATCTGAGCAGCGTAACTCAATTAGTATGGGACAGTGTTGAGATAATACCCTTAATTGAAATGGAGTCAATGCCTTTCTGTTAAAACAGTTCCATGGCACTCCGTGTGGGTTTACCAGTTCAGATCACTGCTTGCTCAGGGATGACCCATTCTGTGATGCAGCAGTCCTGTATCTTTACGCACTCTACCTCAAATCCCCGAAGGTATAGACACCAAATAGAAGATGATGTTGTTGCCCTACAGAACGTGCTGGAAAACTGTAAGAAGAATAGTGATTTAACTGGGTTAAGGAAACTTAAAGCAAGGAAAAATGTACCAAGCTTTATTAGTAATTTGATTTCAGAAATGATCAATTCTTTTAATTTCCACAGAGTTATACTGCTGTGGAAGATTGTGGAGCAAGGTAAATGAAAACCTCATGCAGTCAGAGTTAATTTGGAGCATAATTCCCACAGTGTTCGGTGTTTGATGTACTTAGATAAAGCACTGAGTGACACTGTTGTGATGAGATACTTGCTTTTAGGGAAGATGAACTTCACATTAACTGAACCACCACATACACTGTAAGGGAAGTTTTTGTTTGTAGTTGTATTTCTATAGCATTTTCTTTGAGGAAGTATGTAGAGACCATCAATCACAGGCAACCAAAAAACCACTGACGAACAAAATTTTTGATAAGGTAGACTAATAGAGGAAATGCTGTGTTATTTCTGATCTAGTTTCATAACATCTGCAGAGTTTTCATTGTGGCTGTCAGAAATCAAATTGAAATGAATGAAACGATCTATTCTGACATGCAGTTTGTCATTTTTAATTAGATTACCTCTCATAGTCTCCTAAAACTTGGAATAGTACTGACTAAATTCCTGAGAAGTTTTGCACTTAGCTAACAGTATACTGTTTCTTGGGAAATAAATAATTGTCTGCTATATCCTTAAAATATACAATATTTTCCAAATAATACAAATCCCTCCTCCATGTTTCAAAGAGTATTCAGTTCTCAAGGGGTAGGGTTCATAGTTCAGAAAGGCCATATTTAACTTGAAAATTTAGATAAGTTTCCAGTATTTATGGGGTTTCACAATGAGCCATAAACAGAGCAGCTGTTTTGCTGTATGTCTTACCTTTTACCCGTTCGTGATATGGAAAGTAAGTACTTCACAGTCTTTATGGAAATGTAAAGTAAAATTTGTCAGCATAGGTATTTGTGAATATTCCCTGGTATGAATTTCCACCTCAAGAAGTCTGAAATCAAATAATCCCATGCATGACTTGTATGGCACAATCATAAAATTGTGCAGATCATCTTAATCAGTCTTTAACCTTTATAGTAAGAATTTTATTTCTAGCATGTGGGGGACTAAAAATTTTGCATGTTTCTATCCTGCCTCCTTGACTCTTAGTTACTGTCTGTTTAGTTTAACCAAGGAGAAGACAGGCTGGGTTTAAAGAATTGGTTTAAGAATCGGTTTCCTTGATTTTTACTCTTCTCTCCTCCATAGACAGAGATTAATAGAATTTAAAACTTAAGGCACGCTGTTAGATCATCTGTGATACACAATTTAGATAATCTAATCTAACCTAACTTCTGTATCATAGACATGGAATCTTATTCTCTTTACCCTAAAATTTTAATTAAAAAACCATAATGTCTGGCTTTCGGCTGAAGCAATAAAGGTATACAAGGAAGTGCACAGCCTTGATTTGAAAACATCAAGTTTTCAAGGATGAAAGTCAAGGAAGAGTCCCAGGATTCAAGGTTAATTGTTCCTATAGCTTTTTTTTTTTTATTTTAAATAAAAACAAAACAAAACCCCCAAACCCTGTAAAGATTGATTTTTCTCAGCTTTCTTAATGCAAAGTGTCTTCGACAGGTTTCTGATTGCTTTCTTGGATACTTTCTAACTTGAAAAATTTGCTTCTAGTTTCTCAACATTAAATTTCAGTATGTGCAAGTCAAAACTGTATTCCATATTTCAATACCAGTCCCAACATTGCCTTTCTACCCCCAGTTACCTTGTTACATTTCCAAAGATCATACTGCTTGCTTAAGCTACAGAATGATCCTGGAACTTATGAGACTTCCTTATCCACAGCAAAACTTGCCTCTTTTTCAGATAAAGTGCTTTCCAGGGCCCATTTATCCTCGTTAAGGTATGGTTTACATTCTTATTTTTAGATGAATGGCCTTGCATTTGGCTCTGTGAAAACATAGATCCTTTTCCTGAAAATGTCCCAACCATGTGAACCGTTTCATTCCATATGCTGTCCTGTCCTTCTCCTCATTATTATTCACTTCAACAGTATATACCATCTGCCAATTTTCATTTTATATTTATTTTTAAATTATCAAAAAGGATTGGGATGAGACCCCAGACTTTTAAAATCCCACTGGATTTTTTCAGACATTGACGATTCCTTACTGACATCTATTTTTTCAGATTTTGCAATTACTGACATTATTATTCATGCAGTATATGCCTTATTTATATGGCATAGTATTATTTTTCTCTTGTAATGGTGTAGGGTGTGAAATTAAATATACCTACGAGAAGCTATTATGTTCAGCAAGCTGCCTTTGTAAATTAAATCCCTTATGTAAGTAAATGAACATGAAAAATGGGGTTGTCTGACAGGTATTTCCTAGAAGATAGCGTTAAAATATCGTGTCGTTACAGCATTTAGAAACACAAAAAATATTCGCAGTCTATTTGTCAATTCCACTGTAGATTTCTCGAACCAATACTGGCAATTTTTCTCGCTCTGTTTGAATATTTGCCCTGCGTCGTTATAATGTCCCACCGTATAGAATTTCACTGCTATGTGAAATACTGTTAGAAGGTAATGTCAACAAGAAAAAGGTCTCCTCAGCCAGTGAGTTAGGGACTCTTGTCAAGTGGCAGTTTGATCCTGATGGTTTTAAAACACTTCATGCTAACATAAGTTGCTAAATGACTTCTCTGTTGGCTAATGGCTTTGTAAGTAGTCAGCTTTGCTTTACTGGAGTCTCATATAGGTAGTAATTTCATATCACAGTCGATCTGATCTAACTGCAGGCTGCTACAGAAACGGATGATTTTTCAAAATACAAATCCCTGCACCTTAACTCCTATTCTGAGTTGTACCGCTTGTAATAGAATATTAATCCCCCACCACTTCAAGAGATAAAAAAAACAACCAACCAACTGAAATCTCCACAAATATTAATTTTGCTTTTGATCGCAGAGTAGATCTGATCCACAGATCACATGCAGAGTTGGGAGATGGCTAGATCCAACATAAGAGAATTCCTATTGGATAAAAATTGGAACAGCACTTTCAGCATCAAATTACACATAATTAAGATGAAATCACTTCTGTACCTTCTAAACTCTGTCCTAATGGACATTTTTGAGGGTTTATGTATTTACCAAAACTGAGTGAATTTTCCAAAGAACCCCAAAGTATATTGCTAGTATAAAGATGTCTATTTAAACATCTCTCTAAATAACCTGTCCATAGCATCAGTCTCGGAAATATCTCAATCATTCTCACTAATCTTTTAAAAATTACTATTATTTTTTGTTTCAATAAAATTGACCAAATATAAATGAAAAGCATTGTAAGACAGATTTGAACTCAAAGGATTGAAGCTGAGAACACTAATTACAATTAAAAATATGGTACTATAGTAGCAGGTGTTGGTGGGCTTTAACAAAAGTTTTGTTGCATCACCTTAGGTGTAAAGTTTAATCCTTGCTTGTACAATTGAAGCTAGTGGGAACAAGTGTTTTAAACTATTTCAGATCACTTTTTATGGTGGGGAAAAAAAAAAAAAAGGCACAGGGAAAAATGCTTCTCACCCCAGATATTCCTTTTTCATGAACCAGATGTGATTTTAAACACATTTCATGGCTTTGAAATCTCAGATATTTCTTCTAGAGTGAAGTTTTCAATACACAATCTTATATATTTAGTAATACTTCTATAAGTACAACGGACTTAGTTTGGGTTATTAGTTTTTCCAAGGTTACATTTTTGTCCTTTAGGTACCAGCTGTAAGATCTACAAAATTGCAATTTTTCTTAATTCAGTTTAATGTAAACCTAATAAACAGGCTTTTAAAATATGAGAAGTATCTAGTACTAGTGTTCAGGTACCATTAGTATTTATTTTTAATTAATAATAGCTAAAGCTGGTTTTGTGGTTATTTTCCTTACATTTGTGAATGGTTTTCATCCTTTTTAATGTACTAACAAGGTCATTATCTTTTTAGAATGTTTTTATATTAATATATATAAGATTAATTCTGGTAGGATAAAATGTTTGTGTTGGTTTTCTTTGCTCTAATGCTCCTTTTATTCTCTACTATTTATTTAGAATTTTTCTATTTACGTGAATAATAAGTGAATGCATTCCTTTCTATTCCTGCTGATTCCTTTGCAGAGCAACTGAAACACAAAAGTCTCTGGATCCTCTGTTTTTCAGAAGCTAGCACATAATAATACAAATGTAATGGTTTTGCAGTTATTTTGGAAGACCTGTAGAGAGTAGGAAAAGTAATTATTTTACAAAGGAACTAACTACAGTTATATTCATTTTTTCTGTGCCTGTTACAAAACTTTAAATTGTGCAACATTACAACAAAGAGTTACGTTAGATTTGGTATTTTCATGGGATAGTGTTTTGAATACATGCACCTTGTAAAATGAGAATTCTGAATATTTGTGGTTATCAACATCTTAAAAATTCCTCGGATGAAATCAAGTTACATGTCTACAACACTTACAGACTTTAAACTAAAACGATGCACAAGTTAAAGAACATTGTGAGAAGTTCATTGGAGTTAAAAATCTACTAGCTATTAATTATGATCTATTTGCAAAGTTTATGTGTCCCCATTGAGAAACAGGAGCCTTTTCAGGTCAGTTATGTGTATAACAGGGCTTTGGGAAGATAATAGGCTTGTCAAAAGCCTGTAAGAAGTTGATACAATTGGTAGGGTAATAGTTTATTTAATTATTCTTTAAAATGTTTGAACTTGTTGGTTAAGAATTAGACTGAGAGGAAAAAGACATTACGTCATGTGTACTTGGGAAATTATCTCAAGTATATTTGAATTCTTAATCATCATTCCTATACATGTAAAGTAAGATCAACTTTAATATTCAGTGTCTTTATAGTGCTTCTGTCTAGCCCCATTATAAATGTCCTCTATATATTCTAAAAACTTTCTCAGCAAGTCTGTCCTAAAGGTATTAACTTTTAAAACAGCAATAAATAATTACAAAGTAACTGGAAATCCCTGACTTTACACAGTTGCAGTTCATTGCCCCACAGCAACCTTAAAATGATATATTAAATGATTATTAGAAACAATTAATTATACCAGAGAACTCTAAGAGCTCAAATGTAATTTCATGGTTATAATTTTCTTGTCAGGTAATAAAACGGGATGAGCTTGGCAAGGATCTGTCTGACTGCTCTCTGTTCGATTTGCTGAAATACGATGATTATAATAGTGACAAACACCTAGCTCTGGAAGAATTCTATAGAGCTTTTCGTAAGTACAAAGATTAGCCTGTTCTTCTTTTAATTTTCTTTTCTCTCTCTTGCTTTGTTTCTCTAAAATGTTGGTTTTTTTTTTTTTTTATTTTTAAATCTCGATACATCCTGATGCTGTATGTAAACAATGAGTGAAGTTTAACAGTCATGATTTAGTAGAGAACTTCTTAGCAGAAATCAATGAGAGATCCATTAGTGTCCAGATTTCTGAGGGATTTTGGTAATGGAGAATTCATAGATAATCTTTCTTAATGCTTATGCATTGATAAGTTGGTGTTGCGCACAAGTGGGAAATAGTGTGGTCAGGACACAATCAGTAGAACCAGAAAAAGCTAGAACGCTTCCCCACACCCTGTATTTATGAGTCCTGATAAGACCATTTATCACAAACTCTGCAGCAAATGTACCACTTCTATTAGGTGCTTTATTTCTTCACAGGACTCAGAGAGGTGTAGATGACTTGTGGTGTAGTTTTGCCAGGTATTTATTTGCTCTCTGAATGCCAAAGGTGACTGGGGACAAATGTGTACAGTACATATGAACATCTCGACCAAACCATTGGGTTATGGGTCAACATGATAGTGAGTAGCAGAAAGAAGAAAGATGTTGAGAACTTTCATATGGTATATTACAAGCAATATACAATACAACCATACGTGTTCTTGTATCCAGATCAGAACTGATGATATTCACTCTTATCTACCTCAAATCTAAGACTGAATCTTGAAATCTGGCTTTTGTTTCAATAGCTGTTTCTCCACGTTCAGCAACCTGGCAGCATAGGAGATAAAGTTTGTGCTCAGCTCTTCCTATAATAAGAGCTTGATTGTACATTGACCAGTCCATGAATGTATCTTCATTTTGAGTCATTGCACCCTGTTGCTTTGGTCGTCTTGTATTTTATTTTTGGACAGCTCTCAGCCACTTTAGATAATGTTAGATGAAAAAAAAGTTCCAAAGCTACTTACAGAGTTTAAACTAAAAAGTAATGAATGTATATTAGGAAAAAAATGGCTGCGTGAAAAGCGGTAAGAATAAACGTGAAATTAATCATCAAGAAAGACTGCCTGAAAGTTTCCTAGTTTTTACTATTGAACTCTACTTTTATTTCCCTGAAAGTCTTTCAGAAAGTGTGATTTTGTGATACTGCTTAGCTTAACTAATGGCTTGCTGGTTCAAAAAAAAAAAAAACCAAAAAAAAACCAAAACACAAACCACTTGATCCTGCTTCTTGAGATTTTTCTGATTGCTTTTCTTGCCATGTCCTGACACAGTCTCTCCTCTGAGTCACTTACTAAATCAGCAGAAAAATATTCACCCTCTACATCCCACCCCCAATCCTGCTTATTTTCTGCCAGTTGAGTGACCTGGATATGGACTAAGTGAAGGGCCAGACCGTAACTCATGCAAAAGAAAAGAAAGGAGAGTACAGCCAAGAAATAAGGGGGAGAGGGAAAGAATGGGAGATGTTAGGACTTCGTGGCAGTGAGATAAATTTGTTCATCTGTACCATCAAAACACTAGGAAATACCGTAATTTCTTTATTAAAAATTGTGATACAAGTCTGACTTACAAAAACGTACAGAATTACATAGCACCTACAGAAATGTCCCCATGCATTATCCAAGATTTTATGGGTAGATGTTGTACATGTAGATCTTGATTATATGCATAGATGTGGAAATATATATGAAGCATGTAGGATATATAGTAATCCAAGAAGGTTAAAGATGTGTTTAAAGATGTTAGCATGCTGTTTGCAAACACTGAAACCATATATTAATGGAAGCATAACATTGTTCTTCCAAATAAAACTTTGATGTGCCCCTGAGGGACTATTTTGCATAGCTGCATAACTCCAGACATAAGGATAGCTTCTTGTTGTATGCTTTTAATGGACTCTTGAATAATGAATATCATTTCCATATGGTATGTTAAGTGTTGCCTTAATATGAATGATAATGGAAACATTCCATTACATAAACTTAAGAATTATTTAGGTTTCTTTGTTGCAATACAATAGTGAAGACCCTATTTAAAAATACAAGGGTATCTTGGGAGATGATCTCTTTAGCAAGATTCATTCTCCTACGTAGGGTCTTTTAACAAACTGTATACACATTCATTATGTCATTTAAAAATGAAAACTAAAAAAAAAGGTACTAGTTCATTGTATGTTGTGTGCCCAACAGGCCAAAGGAATGTGACACACCATTAGTCTCTGTAATTAAGGCAAACCAAATAGTCTTGAACTAAATTTGAGGGTTAACTCTAGTTCTATTGCATTTGTTCTCAAAAGAATTTGATTTCAGTCAATCTGACCTATGCCAATAGCATTTACAAAAAATACATAATGCTGTAAAAGTATACTAAGCTAAGCAAAACCGAAACAAATGGAATGATAGCCACCTGGTCATTTGTCTACTGCTCTTAAGGCTAAACAAGCTGAAACCAAGCTCTCCATGCAACCCAAGCCAAACCCAGGCAAGGCCAATGTGACAGCCCCAGTCCAAGGGGCCTGTGTTTGCTTAAGGCAAAGCCTGTGACCTGTTACTTGTAACGGCAAGTCTGCATTTACCAGGATACAGAGAATTAATATACACAGGGAACCAGATCTGTGTAAGGAAATTTAGGCAAGAAGCCATCACATAATATCTTCCACACATCATTCCACACACAAGTATCTCCTCATTTAAGCATCAAGCTACGATAGCATTAAATGTTTTAATTTTCTTCAATAAGGGTAAATAAGAATGTTGAAAATATTTATTCCAAACAGAAATAGAACTGAATTTTTCCCCAAAATTTTCTTTATATATTAATTTCAATTTTGCATCTTCAAATTATAATTATATTGTTTGTAATTATATATTATAATTTTAAAATTACAATTTTATACATTATGGAAAAAAATATTTTTCACCAGCTTGGACACTTCCAAACATGTAGAACAAATCGTAATCATAATAGGAAGGACGTTTTTCAAAACACTTTTCTTAACTACATCATGAGTGAAAGATTATAACTGAGTAATAGTATTTGCAGGGGATCATCTTCTAAAATATTATGGGCTTATTTTTTATTTAAAGTAGTTTAAAAACTGTAGCTGTTATTTTAAATAAAGAGTGCTTGCAGAATTTTTGTCCTCTGTTCTCTGAGCTTGACAGTGTGTTTGTCTCTGGTTTGTCCTTCTTTTATCTCCATCTTTTTCATCTACATTTAGAACCTAATCTCAATGTAATACCTGCTACTCCCAGTGGATTTGCCTCTCTCCCTAATAGCAATGGAGTGGTGGATTTGAGAACTGTTGAACTCTCCTCATTAAAGTTTGTCTGCCCAACTGCTGGAACAAGAGTTACTGACATTTTTCACTCAGAAGGGCAGTGAAGAAAATTTGGGTTTGCAGTTCTGGAGAAATTGGTCCTGTTCAAAACTGCTGCACAGAATTCAAAAGGGTTTTTTTTTTATTTTTCTTCTTTATTTCTGTAACTCATTAGAGTTGCTTTTTTAACTACGGAGAGGGAGCGGAAGAAAGGGCATAGAAGGGAAGCAGTTCTAATGCCTTATTTGTTAAAACAGAGTCATATGAGCACTGAAATGCTGGGACCAGGTGGTAGAGGTGTGTGTGGGGGGGTGTGGTATGGGTCACAGTACAGTTTTATATGTAGCAATTCCCCCAGGGTACTTTTGAAGCCAGTTTGTACCTAGAGCTGGTTAAATATAAAATGTACTATACGTAACAAAATATACTTTTAAGACGTATTTGAATTTGGTGATGATTAAACAGCTCTCATTTTCTAAAGGTAATTCTTCATCAACATCCTCTACTCGGCACAGGATCATGCTTCACAGAAGAATCTTTGGGGGAAAAAACCCAAACAAATAAACAAACAAACAAACAAAAAAAAAAAAAAAAAAAAACAAACAAAAAAACCCAACTGAGAAGACTGGAAAAGGGCTGAAGGAAGGCATTAGGCATATTTGTGTCAGCAGCCTTAGCCTAAAAAGGGGATAGTAATAATCAAGCATGCAGCAAGCATGCACATTTCTAGCTGTGATTTCAAATGGTATTTAAAACACTTGGATAAGATTCTGAAAGCAGTTGAATAGGCTTAAAAGCCATCTTTGCTATGCTGTTGAACAACCTACGCCCTTACAGTGGTTTCTTTTTAAAGGATTAGGTAATTACATTTTATTTAAATATGAATGTGTAGCTGTGGGATTAATTATCAGTACTGTTTCATTAGCATTCGCAGGTAGGAATTTTTTTCATTGGCATACTTAATTAGAAATTTGACTGTCATCTAAAGATTGTAAATTCAGAATCAAACATGACTGTAGATTGTACTGCTTTATGAAGAGTTCCCCACAGATAACAGCAATTATATTTTTTTCTCTAGTGGTAGAAAATAAACACCTTAAAGGCAAAGATTAAACATTGCCTGTTTTAAAGGTATTAACATGCACATAAATATATACCTATACATATATACATATACATGCTTGCTTGGATTCTGTGAATTACTTTTGACAGTCTCATCTGTCAAAAAGGGTTCAAAATAAACAGGACAACCAAATGTGAGTAACTGTATGTGGTGGAATAAAAAACCCTTTCCCCTTCAAAAGGTCAGCTGCTGAGGCACTAACACTAAGAAAGAAAGGAAATGTATGAGAGGGTGCCCTCTGCCTTGGAAGTTTGTGCCTCGTCCAGGTTCACAAAATATTACAATTAGATGAAGATGCTTACTGGTTTCTGTAGTGTTTTACATACTGGCGAGACTGATGTGGCTTTCTGGGTATCAGCTGTTTTCATTCCTATCATGAGGAGGTTTTTTTGGTGCTATAGCATCTACCTACTAGATAACTGTCTACAGTTTAACTAGATCAATAGTGCATGCAGAGAGGAGCCTGAAAAATTATTTCCATCAATGTAAGAAGACAGAACAGAAACTTTATATCTAGGTAGGTTTTGGGAGCTTGGGATTGAAGGAATCAGATGATTCACTCCTCTACTGCTTCGGCCACACCATGTAAAATTCTATCCCAAAAGGGATCCATCTCCGTCTTAGTGTTTTGGTTTCCTTGTTTGTTTTCCTTCCCCAGACAGCCCCAAGCTGAAGGATTTGCTATCAGCAAATGGGTTTTTTTGGATAGGGAAAAATATATTTAAATTTTTATGAAAGAGTGGCTGAAAGACAAAGATTCTTGGAATACAGATTCTTGAAAGCTTTCTCTTTTGTAAACTAAAATGTAACTGATGTGCTTCTTTTATTTTTCAAGGGTTTTCTTTCTTTGTGTAATGCGTCTTATGGTATCAAGATAATTCTGTGCTTGCTGTAAATGCGGTCTCTTTTTGTTTGTCTTCTAGTGCTCTTTTCTAAAATAAATAATCTCATGTGTTTTCCTCCTCTGAAGTACTATCTGAAATGAAATTCCAAAGCAGGTACTTCATGTGGACTTCATGGCGGGTTGCAAAACCTCAAGGCATACCACAAGCAAGTAAATAGTAATAAATTATTCTGTTTGATCACTCAGCAGATGCAGATGTATATGTAGGTATTTCCCTTTGTGATTGCAGTAGAAAGAATGATGCTAATTTAGACATTTATGAATAGAACTGACTGAATGCAATGAATACAAATAACAAGTTTATTGTAAATAATAGAACTAAATGCTGTATGTAACAGTTGTCATCCTGCACAAAATGAAGAAAAAAGAAAAAGCAATATCTTTCAGAATCGTTTTCTATTGTTAGTGTAGAACTATTTTAAATGTTATTTTATGCTCAGAAAAGGGGCCATGGAAAGCCCTCGCACTGAGGACTTGAGTGTAAAAATTACCACTAGATGTACAAGAAATTTTCAGAAAGAATGTCAGTTAGCCAAAGTAAAATATGTCCTTTCTTCTAGTTGTTTTCCATTATAGTTTCGCTGGAACTACTTGTGCTTTCAGGTACCACTCCATACTGTTAACAATATCTAGTCTGTCATGCAGATGTTATTCAGGATCATGTATATTGTTACTGTACATGCTATTGCTTTACATATTTCAAAGCACCTTCAGTTTTGAAATGCCATTCAGGTCACAGGTATCAGATTCAGATTTTAATCACTCCTTGTTGCTGAGGTATTTGTATGAAGTGATAGATAAACCTGCAATTGCAGCAGCTATTACAGAAGCTGGTCTGGGCTGAAATTATATAACTTGTCTTTGGACTTAGCTTTTAGGAGGAAATGTGAGGCCAGCGCCTAATATGATGTTCAAACTTGGTGCTTTGTTGTGTTGAATCATGTGGAAAGGCAAACAGCAAGAAGTCCCCATGAATACAGGGCTCATTACGATTGCATGTGCTTAGTTATTGAATTCTCTCGGTTCTCAAAAATGCTTCTAAAACATCACCGCTTTCGCTATGACAGCTTTACTTCTATTTTAATTTGTCAAATGCAATTATTACAGGCACATGTTCAAAAAATCCTTTTTTGAAACGTGAACCTTTATTTAAAAAGCAAAATAGAGCGGAATTTAACAACAACATCTAAATATAAAATCTGTACTGAATTACTCATTGAAATAAATGAGACTTCACATTGGCTTCTGTAAATTATCCTCAAGTCCGCAAAGCCTAACTCAAAAAACATTTACTGAATTTATACTTCCAATGACTTCAGTATGAGGTCCCAAATACTGTATTTAATGTGGAACGTGAGTCAGAGCTTTGTAACTGTGATGAGTCCTCAATACTAATACAGGTTAACAAATGGTAGAGAAAAGATTTTCTAAGGGAAGAAGAAAAATTATTCAGCCTCCTGCTACCGTTAATGCCTTTTTAGCAACAACTAGTGTGTATCAGATTGTTCCAGAGGGTATTATATTTCAGCACTAAGCTCTGAAAATACCGGTAAATATCATACTGAGTAGAAGCTATTGGACTTAGTAGTAATATTTTTCTGCTCAAACTCATCTATCTTTTAAATTCTATATGTATTTTCAATCTAGAGCTTCTCATCTTGGAAAAGAATACAACCTCTTCTGTTGAGTGGGCAGAAATTTAAACTAATCATTTCAAACAAGTAAATAGTTTAGGTATTAAATATTGTTTAATGGATTGAAGTAGTGTGCCTGAAATTTCTCACATGCCACTAAATCATAATCAAATCATTTTGATGCCAAGTGATTTCCAAACGGTGATAAATGTGTTTATTTGGTGCTTCCCCAATAGAACTGTGTGTGTGTTTGTGGATTTTGTTTTGTTTTCGTCAGTGGTGTTGTATTTTTTTTAGAAATATTTTAATTTTTTTAATTAAAAAAAGTTCTCTGAGTAAAAAGGCCCTTTAAAAAAAAAATATCTTAAGTGTTGCTGTTCGACAATGTAGAAGTCCTCTGGGAATGCTAAGCTGTTGTTATATTTTGCCTGTTCAGATCTGGTTCAACGTGGGAGATAACAGAGTTTAACATACCTTCTTTTTTGGATACGTTCAAAACATTCGATAATACTTAAATAGTATCATGCTGCTGAAGTATTTTATTCTTTAAAAATATTGCCTGATTTTTGCCTTGATGAAAGATTTTGTCAGGTACTGCAAGATCAGATATTGTACCTGCTTGTCGTGAAGCTCTGACGAAGTATGGTGTTCATCGTTTTATGTGGTCCTGCTACTGTCTCTCCTAGGCCAAAGAATGTTTGCACTGACTTGGGTGATTTAAGAACTGGATAAAAAGTGTCAAAATCCAGAGGAGGGCCACGAAGATGATCAGAGGGCTGGAGCACCTCTCCTGTGAAGACAGGCTGAGAGAGTTGGGGTTGTTCAGCCTGGAGAAGAGAAGACTCTGGGGAGACCTTATAGCAGCCTTCCAGTACCTGAAGGGGGCCTGCAGGAAGGATGGGGAGGGACTCTTGATCAGGGAGTGCAGTGATAGGTTGAAGGGTAATGGTTTAAAATTGAAAGAGGGTGGATTAGATGAGGCATTAGGAAGAAATTCTTTACTGTGAGGGTGGTGAGGCACCGCAACAGGTTGCCCAGAGAAGTTGTGGATGCCCCATCCCTGGAAGTATTCGAGGCCAGGTTGGATGAGGCTTTGAGCAACCTGGTCTAGGGGGAGGTGTCCCTGCCCATGGCAGGGGGGTTGGAACTAGGTGATCTTTAAGGTACCTTCCAACACAAACCATTCTATGATTCTATAATTCTATGATTCTTTGAAAATGAACCAATCACATCAAACAGTTAATAAGCTGTTATTTATTTTTCTAGATACCTGTCCTTACTCTAAAGCTGGATATCTAGAAATGGAGTACTAATAAAACATGATTACACTGTGATGCTAAATAAATGAGCTGCAGTTCTGTAAATTTAGAATTTGAGCTTTTGCTAAGGTTGGGTGCCAAAGGTTTTTTTCTTCACGTTTTGGGGGAATCAAGTAACAAATGTAAGGCCGTGTTAGGTTTCCATGAGTAGATGAAACAGATATTTCACAAAGTCTTTGGCTATCATGAAATAATGAGGAAATTTGGAGACTTTGTTTATGAACCTTGAGTTCTGCTGACCTCTGATCCCATCATTGTGTTTACCTGGGAGCTTTGCTCAGTTCAGTGATGTAGGTTGCTAGAGGTAGCCGTGTGAAATACAGGACTGCAGAGGATGAAGATTGGAACCAAACACCTTGGTTATAGTATAAGGGTTTCAGAAAAGAGGACCGGTAGAGATTGACTTGCATAATGTTTGTTATTGGCTCAAAATGCCTGAGAATGAAGTCTTACGAGCCCTTCAGTGAGCTTATTTCAATGCTGTGGAGAATGACACAGAGCATTGAGGAAAAAAGAAACACTGAGCAATTATACATACCCGGTTATAGTTTGCAAAGTCCCCTAGTAATTGATCTATTAGTTGTTTCTCAGGAATTGGTTATCTGTGGTGAGTTATAGTATTGTTGCAACTATTTTGTTATGTTGCTAGTTCTGCAAATATTTTCATCTTTGCGAAGCAGTGTACCTCTCAGATTAGGCTGTGATTGGTGTTCCAACATCCACAAACACCTTTATCTAGATACTGTAAGGAACATTTCAAGGCAAATTTAAAATGATAATTTATAATCACAGGTCCTTTCTTAACAATTTTAAAGGAAGCCCTCTTTCTCCATAACAGGGTGTGGGGAGGGGGGACCTGAGAAAGAGGAAAATACTATCAGAACATAAGGAGTAATGACCATACATTAAAGGAGACAATCACTAGCTAATCCACAAGAAAGAACATTAAGTATCGCTATTTCAAGACAGAATTACTCTTCTGGACCTGCAATGAATATTAATAGGCTCACAAAATATTATTTAGTAGGAAAGCCTTGATAACCGTTGCATCACTTGTTTCCTTTACATCCATGGCATTACCTCTTTATTTGGATTTCATAGTTAAAATTGGTTACCAATTTCACCTTCCAGAGTAACTGGCTGTAAACATTGTTAGCCAACAATAAATATTAATTTAGGCATAATTTCTAAAATTATTTTCAATATTATCATTATATTACATCTCAATACAAGTTACCTTTCCTTTAAAAGGACTGGAATCGTATTTAGTATCTGTCTGCTTTAGGAAACAGCATGGAGAAATCTTTTTCCTCTTAAATAAACAGCAGAGTTTTAAATCTGAATTTAAGACAGAGGTGAAATGTTCAAAACTGCATCTCGGGTATTTGCTTATATGTCTAGATAGCTGTTTTATTTTCCGTATGGCTGAATGCACCAATTTAAAATCCATTTAATGAAAGGGGATCATTACTGCATGTTGAAGTAAACGGTTTATTGGATCAGCATTCAATTAAATAGTAAAATATTTGGAAAATTAAAAAACTCTATGAAAGCACTGACAACTTGAAACCTGAGGGAACTTTGCTGTAACATGGTAAGATGCAGTGGTAATTTCTCAGTTGCATTAAAGAAATGGAAAAAAAAGGAAAGACAAGGTGGTTCTAATTCATTACCCCAAGTCATAAAAAGGACAGCATTTTGATCACTAAGATAATTCAAGTATTTCGGATGAAGACTGAATGAATAAGATGTCTTTTCTGTCCAAGAATTAATTTATTTCTTTGGATTGTTTTGAGCTACTTTGTGTTCCATACAAGGTTGAGTTTACTGGTGATTCTTAAATATCAAGCACTAATGTTCACTTTAGAAAACTGTTACTAAGTAATTTTATTCAAAAACTTGGAACATGTTGTTTCATCTTTTTACCTCTCAGGCTATTATGGAGTCCAAAGGAGCAAGCTTTCAAAATGAAGGCTGTCGGATTTTTGGTTTGGGTTTTTTTTTTTTGGTTGGGTGGTTTGGTTTTTTTGGGTTTTTTTTGGGGTTCTTTTTGGGTTTTTTTTGATAACTCACGTACCCTGCTTGCTTGCTTTGGTTTTGTTCTTGCATCTGGGTAAATAAAAATAGAAAAATTATTACAGCCAGAAGAAGATTGTAAAAGACTTTTAATAATTGCTGAGGTACCTGGATTTCTTAAGCATGTCTGACGCTTACGCTATAAAAAGATAATCCAAAGACACAGTTTAGCTACCTATATTATATGAAAGTACTTTGGAAATGCTGTAAATGGTGTTAATAAAAAAAATAATTCCCATTTTGCAGAACTTGTGAGCTTTCCTGTAGACCGTAGTGTTACAGAAGAGTGTATTACAGTATATTGGGAAAGTTTTTTGATTGAATGCCCTCAAATATCCATTACATACAATATGGAAAAATTAGCTCAAAAATTTCTCCATTACGAAGAAATATATCAGAGAAGAAACACTTTTAGTTCACTTCATTGTTCATGGTGAATTAGGTTCTGGCAAAGAGTTCTTACTTCAGGAAATTTGATTACTAACTTCATTTACAGGACTTAATAGCACAATTTCAAGTTTTACTATAGTATTCCTCCATAGCTTTTGAGTTTGGGATTTGTTTTGTTTTGTTGTTTTTTTTTTTTTTTTTTCTTTTTAATATTGTGCTTCTGTAGTGTGTTATTTTATATTTTTGCAGTTTACAACTATCCAAGCACATCCGTGTATGCCATTGGCAATAAGACACTGTTTTTGGCCAGTGAATGAACTATTTGGATCTAAATATTTTATAGAAAACTTCAAAGAAAAAGTGGATAAATTAATTTTCAATAAGAAAATTTTCAATATATTGCATTTTAAATAAAAATAAATTAAGTTATTTATCTTGGCATCCTAGATTAAATGCTCCAATAAACATTTGAAATTTCCTACCTGTTTTGTTTTTTTTTTCTATTTTATAAAATGGGGATAATTTATTTTGAAATTCTGTGCCATACACATAGATATATTTATGAATAATATACATGTCCCCTTAGATAAAAATGTGTTGGTATATAGTTTAACCTGATGAGTGCTTTTTAAGGCACTCAAGACTTTTGAATTCCTATTTGAATATTCCCTCTTTATGTCAATTTTGAGAGCACCTTCTGTGCAGTTTCACACTGCTAGTCTCTAAAGTTGCTGTAGGGTCCTGACAAGGGAAAAGAGTGGAAGTATTGGAAAGAAATGGAAGAGTTCCTTGCTTGTTGATTCCCTCAGGCATATTTTTCTTTTCCATTTCAAACTTCCCAAGGGAAAAATAGCACAAGTAAACACGTAATAGGCCAGAGGAGAGCATCCAGCTTACCAGCTGTTATACTCTTCCTATTAAGTCTGCATTTGTTACAAGGATGCTCAAACTGCAGTAATTGCAATGATCTTCTTAGGTTGTAATATGTCAAAATCATCTCTCTAGTAAGTTTTCGATGGTCAGCTAATTCTAAAAATCTAAAGCTACAAAGTCTGAAGAAGGTAGGACAATTTGCAATATTAGTTAAATATGACAAGTGCATTATTTCTGGTTTTAACCTAGTTTTTTTTTTTTTTTTTAAGTGTAATATAATAAAAAGTTGATTTCTAACTTCAGAAAGATAAAAAAAAAGAATTACTATACTGCCAGCTCTTAATGCAACACACTATTTATCTATAAATTTGGGTTTGTTTTATAAAATGAATAGGTTTATCAAATAGCTAGTGGGAATACTTAATTTTACAAAAAACCCGTAGGAACTGTCTTTTAGGGTCAACCTTTTTTTTTTTTTTTTTTTTCTTTTTTTTTTATGGGAGGGTGTTAGGGGGTGATGTATGTTTGTAATCTAACAGCATTTGAAAAAACTTCCACTTTAAGAAAAATATGTGAAGATTTTTAAAGGCAGAATATTATCTAAGATATCTAATGATCTTAATCTAGTTTGTAACTGTTGCTAGTACACATATGAGATAATGTCAATCATTTTAGTGATAAAGGGATTCTGTCATGATGAAGTGTTAATTCTAACTAACTGATAACTTCATTTTTCTCAAGTCATATATTGAATGAAGGAAAATTCAATTTACATCTTGTTATTTTAAGTTTTGGAAAGTAGGATCATTTTAGTCCTGTACTAATAGAATCATTCGGTATGTTTGAAGATATGGGTGATAAAGTCTCTTTTTTCTTTTTTTCTTTTTTTTTTTTTTTTTTTTAATTTTTTTCAATAAGTCTTGATCTCTTGTCATCAAGCATTTGCCTGGTCAATATACCACAGATCTCTTAAGTGTAAGTAGCTTCCCATATGCTGGCACTGCTAAAAGTATTTGGATGTGTGTAGAGTTAAGGCATGTGGCACCCCAGAATTTAAGCTGCTAAAATTCCATGTAAATATTGACAACTCCATGGTTAGGGGGGAAAGAATATCAAATACTCCCGTCTGTCAAAGCAATTTTTATGGTCTCTGATAATGGTATTCTAAATTGTGATGCTTCTTGCTCCTCATCACTCCTGGCTTTCTAATTCAGAAACAAACATCTCATAATTACATGTAATAATTATTTATGTATTCATTAGAGAGATACATGTGAGCTGAATTCAGTAGGAACATTTATGTATGTGTGGGTTACGTATTTTTGATGAAATTGTATGTCGTGCTAACTCAACTCCCTCTAATCACTGGAGCCCTTATTTAGTTGAATGACTATTATATGTTTTATATACAACCTGAAAACATGTGTGTGATTATCCAAATGTGGTTTAGATGCTTTTGGATTTAAAAAAACCACCCACACAAAACCCCTCTCTTCCCCCTCAGCCCCCCCAAAAAAACATTTTCTACCAAAGGAAATAAGGAAACAGACTAACAAAGTATCCCTGTTGTTGTGTTGTATATAGAATTAAATTTTCAATAGATTCTCAAGCCAGTTTTCTAAATAGATCATGCTCTCAGAGTATGAAATCTTATGTTAAGTAGGTTAGCAAGTGGTTTATATGGAAATGCAATTTTGCCTGTAGTAAAAAAGAAGGTGCCATAGAAAGGCTATGAAACAGGGGTATACATAGTGCAATATTGTATCAAAATATGTTTCAAAAAGATGCAAAACTGTGAAAATCTAGAGGAGGGTAAAACCACATAAGCTTTCTTTATGTAGTTATTTAGTATGAGAATTGGGAAACTGATTGCCTAAGATGGAAGGGATCCAGACAATTCATCTGGTTGCCACTCTGTCATGAATAAATGATTGGAGAAAGTGTCATTTTTTAAAATTTGTTTTGCATTATGATTGTAATTCTTCCCAGCGTAGACATATGGTAGAGATGTATTTGTTGGAGGGAATAGTTATAGTGTTTTAAAACTTGCTGAACACTCTATTTAAGAAATAGTTGACGCTAAACAAAGATTAATGTTTTGTTTGTGCTTATGAAGTGCCGAGTTAATGTCTACTTTGAGTAACAACATATACACATCAACAGCTTCTCTGGGTTAGAACAAAGATACGTCTAGTCCAGTATCTTTGCTATAACAGTGCTTGGGGAAGATTACAAAAGTAGAAAAAGCGATTCCTCTAATATACTTCTCTTTTCTAGTGATTTTTGTCTTGGAGGCTGCGTGTCTTTAATAGCTCTTGATGGGTGCCTCACTCATAAATTTGATTGCTTTTTGGATCCATGTGAAATTAGTGTCTAAAGCATTCTGTTTGTGAGACTTTCACAATTTAATGACTTCTGTATAGAATAAGTATCTTTTTTCTTTTCATTGTGCACGCCTTATGTTTAGTTTATTTAATTTCTTGTACAATAAGAAACCATGAACAATTGTACCATATTCCTAGCCTCAGAGACACTTTTTTTTTTTAAAGCTCCTGACCTATCTTTGCGGTCACCTCTTTTCCATTCTGAAAAATCTCAGTCATTTAACAGCTGCTTCTACAGAAAGCCTCCCACATCTTTGATCATTCCCGTTGTGTTTCTCGGTTCGAGTTTTACTGCAAGTTTTTTTTACAGAGGGAGGGACAAAATGCAAGCAGGCAAGCTGCTCATGCAATGTGGATTTATACAGTGGCATAATAATGTTTTTCTGTTTGGGTACCGGTCTTTGCCAAATAATTTCTTTTATTTTCATACTGTCAGGACTGAGTAGATGTTTTCATAAAAACTGCAAATTATACTCTCAAGGTCTTATACTTAAGCAACAATAACTAGTTTAGAACCCATCACTGCGTAAACAAGGTTGGGTGATTTTTTTTATTCCTTCATACAGTACTTTGAATACTGAATTAATTTTATTGAATTTGGCATGCCAATGTTATAAGGCCAGACTTTAAGCAAATCAGCTTTCATGTTTGCTACCTAAACTACCCGAGTAGTTGTTCTCCAGAAATTTTATCTTGTAAAATTTTATCACTTCACTTTCTTACCCCTTCTCCTGGATGATATTGAACAGCATGAGTTCCAGTGGAGGTCCAGGTGGAACTCCACTGGTAACTTTTCTTCATAAGAGCCCTGCAAACAGGCTCATTCAATGAAGAAGTGAAGGAAGATCATTTCCCAGCCCATGACAATATCTGATGCACATTTTTTTGTGAAAGGGTAGATTATAGGTACTGTGAGTAGGACTGTAATATACAAGACAGAAGTGCTAAGAACCATAGTTTACTTAATCCAGTCTGTCTTAACTAAAGACTTTGACTTTTGACTTTGACTGTTCTTTGACTTTTGTGCTGATCTTCTTAGATGCATAGCCCATTGTCTGCTTTGATCTTAGGGAAATATACCAAGTATGCAAAGCCAAGAGAGGAATACGGAGTCCTCCTTGTCCTTGGAATGTGACACTGTGCTCAATGTGAAGTCATGGTCGTTTCCATGGGCATCTGCCCTTAAGAGGAGTAAAACTCTACTCAGTGCATAACAAAAGGTAGAAGCCTCTGTACAGTCAGGTAACAGAGCCTGCCTTGAGTTCTGGTTTCTTTCTTTTTCCCTCTAAATGTAAACAGTCACATCAGCCAGTTGATAAGTTTTGGAGAGTGCCTTTCATCCTAAAATTGCTCCCATCTATGCTTATTTCTATGTTAAAGATTTCTGTGAGGAGCTGCTTCATAACCCCTAGTCTTCAGATTGCAGGGAACTATTGAATAACAGTTGCATGGCCCTCCTCTTTTTGCACTGGAAATGTAGTGGTTCTGCTATGCTTCAGGCTTTCTAATTACATTTGCAGTTCAGGTAATTTAATCCTGAATTACTATTTTAGAATATCGTCCTGTCATTTTCCTGACAGAACTGGGCGAGGAGATAGTTTTTACAAAGTTAGGTTATTATAAAACTCAGGATAAGTCCAGAGAACTTAAATACTTAGGAATTCTGTTACCATTCTGGGAAAGACGCTTTGAAATTTGGAAGTGAAATGAAGCTGTACAATAAATAAAATTGGCAAATTATTATATTTATAAAATGAAATCTTTGTGCATAAAACTGTGAGTTACCAGAGCTGTCAACCTTCCTCTCAAAATTCCTATTTCATTATTGATTAGTTCCAGAAATACTTCATAGATTGAACTGCTGCATTTTAAATGTTTCAATTGAGGTTACTGCAAGTATGCAATATTGATGTTCAGCATCTGTATTTGTAATGAACGGGAGGAGCATTAAATTTGGATCTATACTTTTAAAATTACTTGAAAATATTTATGTTAACTCTTAGCATTTAAATAAAAGGTTTTTGCTTGAACTAGTCATGTGCAAACACAACAAACATACAGAAATCGATTTTTTTTTCATAAATGCCTTTTTTTTTTAGACAAATTCAAGAACAATATTCTACAATAAATAAGGTCAAACCTAATTATTGCTATTACTTTAGTTGAATTAGCACTTACAAGTTATCTGGATAAGAAATCTATATTTAACACCTAACTTCATTTCCTATACCTCTTGAACACTTTGGATGTTTTAACCTTTCTTTGTCTCACTTCCATGCCTGTACTATATGATGTTAGTATTATTGCTCCCTAGGCTCACACTGAGACATAAAGGCATGCTGGTAGAGTTTGTAAAACATGTAGCTGTCCCTTCAAAGCTCTTGATGAAGACTTGAGGGATATTGTTAAGTGCTCTTCAGAAATCCAGCTAGACTACGTGAACTGGATCACCTTTGCCTTTCACAGCCCTTACTGCTGCCATTAGTAATTCAGATTTGTCACAGACTTCCTCATAGCTGGGGTCGTTGAATCACAGAACATGTCAGAGGGGAATTCTGGCAGGCGTTTGGCCTACCTCCTCAACTTGTGGTCTACCTGGATCCTTGCCTGTGAAGCTGACTTCTAGTCAGTTGAATCCCTGTGTTGTTAAGTGAGCTTACTCTTTCTCAAGTGCAAGACTTTTCTTATGTCTTGGTAGAATTTCATAGTTTGTCAGCCTGTTCCTCCTGCTTATACAGATCCCTCTGAAGGGCAGTCTTGCAGAAGTGTGCTCCCTGATCCTGTCAATTTAGTGCCAACTAGAAGATTTCCAAGGGTGCGTTTTGTCCTGTTTTCCAGGTCACCAACAAAGATGTTAAACAGTATCAGCCCACTATTGAAACTGCCTGCAGTGAACTGACCTTCAGTCTGTGAAATGCTGACCACTGCCCTTTGAGCCTGAAGGTGCAGTAAGTGACCTATAGTCTGCTCATGTAGTACACGCCTCTCTAGCTGGGGCCTAACAGTGCTGTGAGTGACTGCATCAAAGCTGTGCTAAAGTAAATGATGCTCCTTGCTGTTCCATTAGCCATAGGGCTTATCATTTCATAGTAGGAGCCAGTTCAGACTTAAATGGCCTTAATGGTCTTAATGGTCTGAAGTTGCGGTAGGGGAAGTTTAGGTTAGATATTAGGAGGAATTACTTTACTGAAAGAGTGGTCAGGCACTGGAACAGCCTGCCCAGGGAGGTGGTTGAGTCACCATCCCTAGAGGTGTTTAAGAAACGTCTAGATGTGGCACTTCAGGGCATGCTCTAGTGGCAGAGATTGTAGGTTGTTTGGTTGTACACGATGATCTTAAAGGTCCTTTCCAACCACGAAGATTCTGTGATTCTGTGAAATTTCGTGCATATACTCTGTTAAAAGTTCCCCCTACACAGATGAGTAAATGCAGCTTTTTCACTTCACTCGGAAGTCCTCTGATGTTAACATTGCCTATGTCCGTCTTTGCAGCCTGCAATTTTTTTGAACATTAGATTCCCTGTGAGGATTTAGAAAATGTAGCATATAATCCTCCTATATGTTTATTGGTACTTAACAGCCTTTTGTGCATTCTTCAAATTGAAAAGTCTGTTTGAAAGTAGACAGTCGTCATGGTTCATTAATTGTATCTATCTAAAAGTTTTTTAGATGTTTGAAAGAAAAGTGCTATCAGTGGTTAAGTCAATATACTTGATGATTACAGTGTCAGTGTGAGAAGATGTCTTTTAGAGTTGCATTAAACCTGAAGGTGGGGGGTGTTTGTTTTGTTCTTGGCCTTTTTCAACATCACTTTTTCAGTATCTGGTGGCATTATCTGATTTTGGTAAAACAGCAGCCTTGACCCAGTTATCATGGAATATTCTTCTCATTGAAAGGAGTCCAGTCTTTTAGCTGTACTATTGTTTAGCTAGAACTGTATTTACTACATGTAATTCAGTTATGTCCCATTCATATAGCATACAAGGACAAAGTTACGACTAAGAGGTTTGTTACAGTTAAGAAGTCACTAATCAGCAGCATTCACAATAGATGGAAATTTGTAAGGTCCTGCAAATCGAAAGCTTTTGAAAGTATCCAAGGTAGGAATTGATTATAGTCTGTTAGGCAGAATAGTCTTTAATATCAGGTCTTCTCTCCATAAATTCTTTTCTTTATTCATCCTGGAATTAGATCAAAGGTGATACTTATTAGATATAGACCAACTGATTTTAAAATGATTCAAGTCTTGGCACAAGCGTAGTTTAAATTTCACTGCTGATAGGGGAGACTATATGGTTTCTTGTCTGCCAAATGAGTGACAGGGAACCTGGGGAAGGTCTTCCTCCCAGAAAGGTGGGGGCTGAGAAAACTCTGATGCAAATGGTGGCCTCCTGTGAAGTCAGAAGAAAGAGGACTTCAAGGACAGATAAAAGCTAGGATGAATTTCTTAGCAGACAGCAAACAGTTGAATTTAAGATGAGAGTTGGGTAATAGGTGAAACAAAAGTTGTATTTTGGTGTAAGCAGCCCGGGAAAGCGAGTGGGATTGGCTTGAGGAAAGCAAAGAGACTGATACTTGGACTTGAGTCTAGGTAGAACTTGCAATCCGTAATAAGTAATATGCTGTAGTTGGGGGAGAGGGGGAATCAAGATGGTTGATGTGGAAGATCTTCTGAAAAGCTTTCCATTTTTGCTTTAAAACAAATTCTAATGAAATTATCTACATTTTGTGTTTACAACTCCAGTGGGGTGTAGGTGTATTAATTAGCCTGCTTCTATTTCGCCCTAGAGAGTCCTTGCTCTTTATTTCATTTATATTTTATAGTGAAGTTGTTCATAAATGGATTTTCTATTTGAATATGTGTGAGTAGATAGACATATTCCAAAACTTCACAGTTTGACTTTTTGCTTATTTGGAATAAAGCATATTCCAAAACAAAATATTTTGCTCATTGGAATAAATTAGTGGTTATCATAATAACTACTATTATTTTCCTCTGCAGCATTGGCTTAATCTTTTTAATCTTTGAAGGTCTCAATTCCGTGGATTTAAACCATAGTATTCAAAACAAGTTCCTTAGATATGAATAACTTAGGAGCAGGGTTTGATTTTAATTTAGGGGCCATAATTGTTACAAACCCCTAGACATTTGAGATTTCAAACTTTTTAATTTTCTTTTTTGATTTAGATGTGAATTTTTTCCGTGATATTGTTTGTTTGTTTGTTTGTTTGTTTGTTTTTTTTCCTTTAACATCATATTACCGTACAAACATGGTTATAGGACTTTATTTTCTTTCTTCCTCCTGGGGAAACTCCCTCTTCCATTCCAAGCTAAGGAACTCCTCAGGTTAAGACAGTGGAATTGGTTAGTTGTTCAGCTAACAGGCCAGTTAATGCTAGTCTGTGTTCCTGTTCTTGCCAGATAATTTACTCTTTTGACTCATTATTTTAGTGTCACCACATAAACTGCCTCTGTCTCAGGCAGTACTGTATTGATGGGTGCTAAGACAGAATACATGAGAATCATCACTATACGCTTGCTCGGTGTTTTCTTCCCTGGGCATTTGCTGTTGGCCATTATCAGTAACAGGTTGCTTTTGTTCTGACCATGTGGATTTTTTGATACGTGTTGAGCATGACTGTGTTACTGTGATAGATCATGGACTCGGTCTATAGACTTATGGATTCTGCTTGATGTTGTGAATTCAGACTACATCTTGAGTTTAGACTGCAAATGTTAATCTTTGTGGTATGTGTCCTGTCATGTCTGTGTCCCCACCTTGTGCGTGTCCCCCATTCCGCCCCGCCTCCTTTCCTTTTATCATTTGTCTTCAACTATACTTAGTGAAAAGCATTACTAAGGAGAAGCACTTTTCCAGACCAGGCATTTATCAACTGTCATTCAGTAGAATTTTTATATTTTAGAAGCTGATCAGGAAAGCTGTATCTTCCTGTATCTGGAGCCTGATGAGATGACCCAGTTTCATAAGCCCAGATCCTGAGGGTTTCTCAAGAAAAGAATGATCCAGAATTAGGGGGAAGTGAGACTAAAATCAAGTATTCACAAATTTTTAGAAAAGTAATCTTAAAGTTGAAATCTCTATCTGCAATGTGCATTGGTTTGTTCTAAAATAAACTGTAAAACGGCAGAGTCTTGGATAGGGTACTGGGAAAGTATGTATTTAAACTGTGGAAATGTTCTAGACGTGTAAGGATTTGGCATTCCAGGTCTCAGGGAGAAAGCTACGCAGGAAGATTAGAAAAGAGTGATATAAAGAGTAGTTTCTAGTTTCTTTGTTTTATGGAAGTCTAAAAGCCATGGGGAGACATTTAGTGTTATGAATTTGATACACAAATGGTAGACTCCAAGTAGTTATTTAGTATTGATTTATATTGGCTAATGTATCAGTGATCAGTGTTTTGAAAACAATTTTTTTCTCATTTTGCAAGAAATTAAAAGGTTAGTAGCAATAGAAAACAATCTGGTTAATATTTCTGTACTTAATTGTGTATACTCCTGCTATTCTGACAGCAAATTATAGTCCAGTATCACCTTTTAAAGTGTGTGCTATTGTTCAGAATACAATCTAAATCTGAATAAAGTATCTGGGATGAGAAATAAAGTGCTCACTGTCATGATCTCCCTGTTGTCCAGACTAGCGTACATTCTGAAATATTGCAGGTCTCTTCCCACACATGAGATGTGCAAGTGGGAGTGGGTTCATCTTGTCCAAAACTCAGGCAGGAAGTAGCAAAGGTTAGAATCATAGAATCATAAAATACTGTTGGAAGGGATTTTTAAAGATCATCTAGTCCAACGCAGGGACATCTTCAACTAGATCAGGTTGCTCAGAGTCCCATCCAACCTGACCTTAAATTTTTCCAGGAATGGGGCATCTGCAACCTTTCTGGGCAACCTGTTCATGTTTCACCACCCTCACTGTAAAAAAATTCTTCCTTATATCTAGTCTAAATCTACCCTTTTAAACTTTATTACCTGTTGTCCTATCACAGCAGGCCCAGGGTTAACTCCGACAAACTCTGACTTGTGAGCACACCAAGCTGTGCCCCAAAGCCACAAGGCAGACGTAACCATGAACCTCCCTCCCCTCACCCTGCCTAGTGATATATCCAAATAAATGAATTCCAGATCTAACAGAATCCTGCTGATACCCACTTCAGTATCTAGAGTTATTGCATACAGAGTATATCTGAATACATTTGAGAAAGGACAAGTAGAACTAATAGGATCAGTGGGTGTGAGTAGCGAGGTAGAGAAATAAAACGGGAAGAAGGGCTGGGGAGAAATAAAAGGAGAGGAGAATAGGAGATGGAAAGAAAGTAAGAAGAGGGAAAGAAAAAAGTGGAGCCTATTGCATCTGAGACTGTGTATCTAGGAAAGCAACTAGAAGAAAAAGCAAAGATTTATTAACAGTTTTTAAATGGACATAAACCAGAGAAGCTGCCAAAATACTGCTTTTAAGTGCAACAATCTTGTGTAAGGTTGTATATATGTACCATTTCAGTGGATATTTTTTGGAGTAAGTATTGATTTGCAGATAAACACTGAGGTTGTTGGATGGCAACCTCCTTGTTTGCTTTCTGTGAAGTATCATTTTCATATATATATATATATATATATATTATTTT
>VXBH01009382.1:242305-294112 GCA_013400035.1 Rynchops niger
TATATATATGTAATATTTTCATTATTAAATAATCCTTTAAAGTACACATAACTGTGTAATATATGAAGGTATTTTTTACTTAAATGTTGTTCAGTGTTTTGAGGGAAAGCAGTGAGTCCAGTGCATTCATCAGAGTGTTTTTTTTAAACTTTTGAGAAATTTGTAATATCAGTGCATTGACCAGTTCCAGATAGGACAACTGTTCTTAGTTTTACAGAATTCTGATCATGATTTTATGATCATTGTTTCATGACTTTCCTAAATTAGACAGTGACTTTTGCAAACATAGATAATTACCCTTTATAAATGGAGTATCAGAATATTTATCTACCTTTTGAGAACTTTGCATAGTGAATTCCATAAAGATGCAAAATATTCGTACTGTCAATTCTCTACGAGAAGTTCTGAATTGTTCAGTAGCCATGTCGGTATGTCTCAGGATTTCTGCATGATACTGGCACTGAAGAACCATCTCCTATAACATAGGAGCTGAAATACATCAGATGGATGCAGTAAATTTTAAAAATTACAGTAAATAGTTAATATTAATATTAGCTATTAATAATAGTAATAGTTAAGTATTAAACTTAATTCATATATTTCCTTTTCCTTAGTGTAACAAATTGTGTCAGATAATGTGTCTAGTTAGAAAAAAAAAAAAGAGTCAATCTTATTTGAGCATGTCTTGAGCAGTATCACTTGAGTTTTGAGTCATAGAACTTTCCTTCTGGAAAATAAAAGGATTGGGCCTTTTTTTTGGTCTAAATATAAGATCAATGTTTTTAATCATTCAAAAATGAACCATTGAGTTTAATTATAAAACAAGAAAGCTTTCTTTCCTGAAGATATTAAGATGCCTTTCTGATGCTTGCATTTAAAAAAAAAAAAACAACCAAACAACAATCTGTGTTAATTACAAAGTATTGCTTTTATGAGGCTAAAAAGAACGTGTAAAGGATATTAGTTTACTTAAAGGTTGCTGCTTTGCTGTAATGGAAGGATTAATGGCTCTTTTATATGAAAGGAATTTGGTAATTAAAAGAGAATAGATACATGATGCCTTTTGTAGTTTACTTAAAAAAATGAAAGATAAAAAAAGCTTAGAGATTTTTTTATGCTTCAGCAGTTGACTGGAAAAATTGCTATTTGGATGATCTTCAGCTCCTACGTAGCTCTTCTGTCTAACTTGACAGAATCCTTACAAATGTAGAATTTTAATAGGTTATGTATAATTGGGCACACCACAAGTGAAAAGACAACTCTCAGCTGTTCAGCCTCTCCCATATGGGCAATTATACAAGACGGAAGAGTATACAATGTCATCAAATTAAAGTGTATCACTCACTCTCTTTTTATGTAAGTGATCAAATGAGTTGTGGGACATAGAAGTGAAGTGACCTCTTATTAATGTTAGAGCTGTTTAGTACATAGAGTAGTGGAGAAAGTTTCAAGGTCTGGGCTCCCATCACACATATTGAAATTTTTAAAAGAAAATATGAATAATGATGAACTTTTGGTGAACCTGGAAAATGTATATTTTTTTTTTTTTTTCCTCTAGGACTGAAATGAACATGGATGCTGACATAATTTATTTTTTTCTTTTTGAATTTTCTTCAGTTGCGTTGGGTTTAGTTTGTGTTATGGTACAAATGTAGTTACTGAAGTTGTGCATTATTTTTCTTGCAATATGAAATAACAGAGGTGATGAAAAATAGGGCAAGATGTACTTTCTGTAGTGTTAACTTGAAAGGGTACTTCTCTCCTAGTATTAGTTCTACCTAATTTTTTTTCTTTTTGCATCAAGGAAGGTTTGTTCCAAAATTGTATGACAAAAGCTTCCTTAAATTAAATATAAAAACACTTTTCCTTTAAAGTCTGTATAGTCTTTATTTGTCACCATGCTAATTCATACTGAATTTAATTTCATTAAGATTTGGAGGGTTTTTTTTGTTTTTAAACTTATAAAATTTGTTTTGTTTTGTAATCACACATTTTCTTAGGTATTTCAGATACCATGACATAATCTGTCTTCATTCTCACAGGATATTAAGCGAGTTTGAATTTGTTGCACTGGTGTGAGTTTTAAAACCACTGGATACTTTTTAAGAGCAATATTGAACTTTTCTCATGATTCAAACAATAACTGTGACTGTGAAAAAGTAATTTTAAGTTCCTCAAATTTCTCAGATTGATTGAATTTTCTCATACATATTTATCCGTGAAGAACATATGTGTTTGCACATATTCTGATGGTTTTGATTCTAAACGTGTTAGCAATTTGGCTATCTTGAAGAAAAAACAAAGCATGCTTCGGTTTTTTTGTTGAAGCAAACTTCAGCACCAAACACCCACCCATGACACACTTTTGAAACTGCCTCCAAATGTACTGATTTACAGATATTTTACTTAGGGTACTTTAGGTAATACTAAATAAATTAAAAGAGGCTTGGCAAGCCTTGTGAAATAATAGTTTATCAGCACCAGCACTTTTTACTGTGTTGCATAGTAAATGCAAAAACCAGATGGCAAATATTTGTGGATTGAGATAATTCACAATATTTCAGGTGACGCACTGCATTTACTTCAAGTTTGTCTTCAACTGTTATACCATATTGTACCCCGTACTTCTACCAGTTGCTATAGTCCATCCTGGTTGTTTCTGTTCTTTGGCAGACAAAGCGGTTTCAGAATTGATGCTATAAAGTGCTCTGGGTTTTTAAGTCTTTTTTCTTTTTCTCCTCTTCTTTTCTCTCTTTTTCTATATTTAGAGAGATTTATTCAAGTACAGAACTATTTATTATTCTGGCTCTGAATTTCTGCATTTCTTGTAAAAGGAATCATGTTTGACCAGAGAAATGTAGTAGAAATTATTTTAACACTTTTAAAAAAATGACATTAACTAATGTGTTATGATTAATGCATATTCTTCTGAGACTGAAATGGGAGAGAGTACTAATGTCAGTTTGATCTGGAAACCATTTTCACTAATATTAAGGAAAAATACCCATAAAAATTGTTTTGCCAGAAAAGAAGTCTTATGCCTTAATTTTATTTTCTGAATGCAAAAATCACTTTGTTGGCCATTTCAACCTCAGTCCCATATGTTTTGTACTCTGAGCTCTGTTTGTATTTTTCTTTTCTGAAAATGAACTCATATGAATGACTCATTTACCGGTGCTTCCGTCTTAGTTCAGATGGAGGTGCTGACTACTGTTCTCCATTGGCCTTAACTGTCAAATAACTTCTGGTGTCTGACTTCAGATACACTGTCATGTTTATTACAGTCTTACCTCTGAAATTCATTTTCATGTTAAATGCCTCTCTTCTTACAGGGTGATACTTGTCAGTCAGTTTAATTGAAATGTCATCATGACCTTTATTTGAAATACTCTGAACTTCCTATGGTTGTTGGAAGTTCTTTTTACTTTGATTCCAATTAAAATCCCTAAATTACCAGTGTACAAAAACTGAATGCTAATTAACTTTATGAAACTCCATGCTAATGAATCTTACAAACACTATATCTTTTGCAGAGGTAGTTCAGCTGAGTCTGCCTGAAGATCAAAAACTGAGTACCACTGCAGCAACTGTGGGACAAAGTGCTGTCTTAAGTTGTGCGATCCAGGGAACTCTGAGACCTCCCATCATCTGGAAGAGGAACAACGTCATTCTGAATAGTTTGGATTTGGAAGATATCAATGTAAGTAAGAGAAAGCTCTGTTTATCAGTTTATTATCAAAACTTCTCATATAGAACAGAAAAGTGATACGTAACAAACTCCATGCTCCTGATGTTTCAAAGAAAAGAAATGGAAATGAAATTAAATGCCTGCCAAACCCAGTCTATTTTTATTTTGCTATGTGTTCAAACCCTTGTTATTAAATATAGAGAAAACACGTTTCACAGGCCAATCATTTAAAAGAACAGCTGTAACAATAAAAGCATAGGAGGGCAAAATTGCAGCCCAAAATACGGTCAGCATTATATGTTCAGGATTATACAGTCTTCAAACATCTAAAAGAAAAAAGAAATCTATGAAATGAATGTTTTAAGAAATGCATAGTGACTTAGTACAAACAGAGCATAACAACAACCTTATCTTCTAATAATTCAATGAAAATGTATTTTTTCCAAAATAACTATTTTACTAGAAAATAGGTAGTTTTGTCATTCTTCCACATATTCAGCAGTGTTGTAGTTCTCAAAGAATCATCAGTGAATATCAATATAACTTAGAAATCATCTTTTAGGAAGGCAAATATTTTCCACATAACTTTGCCATGACCTCAAAATATGGAGCAAAATAGAAAATGAGAAAAATAATTACATCTTCTGACAAAACTCTAAAAATAAGTTTTCAGCTGTATTTTGTTTACTTGTGGACGTGCTTACTTTGCTTTGGCCCTTTTAAATTAGCAAAGTTATAAAGGTGGCCAAGCCGTTACATAAGGAGTTGTGCTTGCTGTCTGACTCATGTGCGTCCATGATCATTGGAATTATTGGTGTGTGGAATATTGCCACAATCAAGTGTCTGGTTTGTTTATTTTTATTTCATTTTCTTATGAATGCTTTTATTTCTAAGGCGGCAGTTGTATTTGTGCATCACCTTTGTTTTGTTTTCTTCGCCATATTTACATTAGTTCTATTTGTAAGTTGAGCTTCTGTTGTAAAATAAGGGACAGTTTCAAAGCTCATCTTGCTTGAATGGTAGCTTTAAGAGAAGCTTAGGATAAAACCAGCATCCTCTGAAAAGTTCTCAGTTAAATAATTGTTGCTTTTGTTACTTTGGTGTTAATCATTTGACTGACGTTCAAAAATGTCTTTCCCATGTTCACAAACTCCTTTCTGCAATATTTGTTAGCTTTCTGTAAATATTCATGATGCTCGTAAATAATCATTTTGAGTTCTTACTAATCTCTTCTCAGCATAATACATGGCATGAGCTGTAGATAGAAACAGGAACATGCATCTGGACATGGAGAAATAAAAGGGAAATGATGAATGGAAATAATGAAGCTAACGGCTCAAACTGAAAGGTTCAGTTGACTGTATTTGCAGATTTGAAAAGAACAAGTGTTTTCACAGCCTGATACATACATTTTGAGTATGAAAATTTAAAAAAAAAAAACCAAAGAGAATTTTCTTGTGCTGGGTGCAGGTGCCCAGGTGCTGGCAGTAACGGGGTGCAGGGGTGGCCTCTGAGGGAAGAGACCAGAGGCTGCCCTGTGACAGATACAGCCAGTTCTGGTTGGTTCCAACGAACCCACCACAGGGCACAGCTGAGCCCCCCAGCCACGCTCATGACATCTCTGGGAAAACATTCAAAAAAGGGCACAATACGCCAGAGAGAGAGAGAGAGGAGTAGAGAATAAAAAGAGCAAGAAACTGCAGAGGGAAGTCCAAGGCTGGAGGAGGTGCTCCCCGGTGGAGTAACTACCCACAGCAGCCTGTGGGGAACGCATAGTGGAGTGGGTTTATCTTGAAGAACTTCAGCCCTTGGAGAGTCCTGGCTGGAGCAGACAAAAAGGGTGAGGAGAAGGAGATGCAAAATGAAACTGCTGTGTACTGACTGTACCCCGCCATCCTTCTGCAGCTCTTGGGTGGAGCATAAAGGAGTTGGGAGTGAAGGAGTGAAGTTGAACCTGGGATAGGAGAAAAGGAAACCTGTTGTTTTAATAAGGTATATTTTTTGTTTCCCACCAGCCAAATTAGTAATTATTTGTTTATTTTAATTGGCAATAAATTAAACTAAATTTCCTAAGTTTGAGTCTGTTTTGACCACCATGGTAATTAGTAAGCAATCTCCCTGTCTTTATCTCAGCACAGGAGCTTTCTCATTCTGGTTCCTCTTATTTTCTCCCCCTGTCCTCCTGTGTGGGGTGCAGGGAGAATGAGTAAGCGAGCAGCTGGGTGGGAGTTTGGCCATTAGCCAGGGCCAACCCAGCACACTTCTGAAGTACTTATTACAGCTGGAAGAGAGTCAAGTATGGAATTTTTGGAGACTTACGGGATTCCGAAATTGAAGTCAGATTGCAGCGGTGATCAGACATTCAAAGCAACATGAAAATTGCTACAATTGTCCAGATTTGGTTATATTTAACAGGAGAGAAGGAATGTGTGACCGTGTACTGTATTGACAACTCACAAACATAAAAAGAAAGGTCTGCAAAGTGTTACCTGAGTGCCAGGATGATGTCTCTGTGTGCATTTTGTGTACAGGTACAGTAAGAACTGTAAAGGGAGTGAAAGCTTTCAGTGACAGGAGCGCATAATTCTGAAGATGTTTGTTGATTTATTAGCTCAAGAAAAACATAAACAAACTGGAATGCTTGAAAGTCTTCTTAAGCAAAAAATGTTATAGCTTAATCCTTTAATATTAACAGTGTAGTTAGGATTGAAATATAGAAAAAGAATGACGGATCCAATATCCCTGGAGTGAGGCACTAAAGTTAACAGCACTCAAATATATATACATGATATTAATCTAATATGTCTTTGTAGATAAACTAACAAAGGTTGGAAGAAAGAGTTAATGGAGTCTGGATACAAAAAAAGGAATGGGCATAAAGACATTGAGTTAAATTGGTCCTCAGAGTCTCTTAAATTTATTTTATGTATTTCACCGTTTGCAGTGACTTGATTCCCCTATATTTATTTTTAGATCTTCACTTGGTTGGTTTTGTTTGTTTTTTTTCTTCCATATTTCTTTGGCCATTCCGTATCTTTCTGAACCTTGTTTGTCGTACATTCCCTGTTTGGTTCTTACAGTTTTACATTTGCTTAAAGGTTGTTATGTAGCCATAATTTAGTACCAATTCAGGCAACATAATAAAAATAAAGCCTTGGGGGAAGAAAAATAATTGGACAAAAAAGAGTGGTGTTTTATATTTCACTATGGAAAATGGATTTAGTACTTAAATATTAACTCCAAAGGAACAAACGCAGAGCAAAACATGGTGTGTTCAGTTTCTGTTGCAATTTAACCACCAAAGAATGTGTTGTACTTACTCAGGCAATTTTAAACATTCAAAACCCCTAAGTCCTTGTATAATTTAAAATGTCCCCAGAGGCAATGTATTTTAGACTTTACTATGGCTATATTATACACTACAATCATGTTTGCCTAACTCTGGGAATTATTAATTTACTTGGTTGTACAAGAACCACATCCATGCATCTCAAGACTAATAATGCTGTGTAAATAGTAGTACACTTTCTGAAAAAACATGACAAACACTGACCTGGGAAAAGAGATAAATATTTTTTTCATCAAAATGCATCAGAGATCATCATAACTGAAGTCAGCACATACTTAAGAAACCAATCAGACTAAGCAATAGTGACATTGTGATTTTGTAAATCATAGCAAGAGCTCATACTTAGAAATTAAGTTTGCGGTATGTGGTTCTCAATATGAGTTCAGCAATTTGGTTCAGAGAGGAACAAAAGCAGAACTATATAATGTCCTAGTCTTTTGACAAATGCAAAAATGCAACAAGAAGCAGCAAAAGAGTCCAAGTCTAAACTCAAATTATGGCTGTTGAATTTCTATTATGTTGAAAAATAGTCTACTCCTCTATTGAAAGTATACAGGATATGTGTTTAAGGTTGCCAAGTATGGAGAGGCTAGAACCAATCTTAAATAACAAATAGTGTTATATACGCTAAGACATTTTAAAGAAAAGTTAAGAAATACTGTTTGACTTTCAAAATATGATAATGAAAATTGTATTTAAGTAGTGCATTTAAAAAATGATAAAATAACTTAACAGAATGCTATCAAGCGTGTGGTCAGATATTAATGATGTTACTGATAATATCCAGTTGGTAATTTTAGAAGTCCTTAGTACTCCTCAGCTCTTCTTAGATACTTATGATTACTATTTGTGGAAGTAATACATCTTGCAACTGATCTTTCTCTTATTGAAACTGATGGGAGTCAGGGATAATCAGCATCCATCTGAATGAAACCATGAGAACTTGTATGCCTCTGCAAATTTTACTTAACTTAAATTGTGATATAATTGTGCCATGACTCACTACAGTATTAATATCGCAGGACATTTTGCTGATATTTTAGTATACATCTAGAAATGCTTTTTATTCTACTGTTATCCCGCATCTTAAATTTCTTAACTGTCTTTTTTACTTCTTTGAGTATATTTTATCTAACCTACTATTCATCATAGAAAATAATTCTCACTTATGGAAAATTTAAAAATATCAGATTTTTTTCCCTACTGCAATACTTATTCCTTTTTTTTTTTCCCCCCATATTAGTTCATTGACTTTTTTAACAGTTTCTATATCTCATTTTACTTTATTCTTTTTCTGACCTTTTCCTTTGGTTTCTTCGGCTTCTTCCCTATGCCTATCAGTAGTCTCACTTTTCTTACAAGATGTCTGCCCTTTGTTCTTATATTTATACAAGATTTCCTTAGGTGACTCGTCCACATGTAAAGTTTAACATCTGCTAACATACTTAAATTAATAACTTTTTAAAAGAGAGTAGTTCAACTTTTACTTTTGATAAAAGCTTATGATATCTTTCTTTAGGCTCCCTTCATGGAAAGCAAGTAATATTTCTATTTGGGGTTTTTTGAAGTTATGTATATATTATCTTTCTCTCAAAACTTACCATTTAGTCATCTTGTTAAAATTAACTTACAGATGACAGCTTTCACTTTTTTGGTACCATTCAGCAGTCTGCATTGTCTTGTTGATATATTCCACCCCCACACACACGCCCACCAAAAAACACAACCCCAAAACACTGTAATGGAGATGCCATTAAAAGCTAATGTCCTCTGAAAGAACATTCTTCCTTCCATTCTGGAGAGTTCTGCTCAGCAATTGATGACAGAAATGTTTTCAGATTGTTCAAAATGCTAAGCATATTTCCTAGAAGGCACTCCTGATATCTGCCCCCTTCTTTTCCATCCAGCTTCTTATCCTCTTTCCCCCCTTTCTTTATTCTTACGAAAATTCTCAGCAGAGCCTTACAAATTATCCCCTTTCACGTGGTCTTCTCACATGGGATATTATGGACCTACTTACAAAGTTCTCTTTATGCATGGTTAAATTGTTCTTACTACAAAACAGTTATGACTTTAGGGCAATAGTCATAAATGCCCTGTCTGCCAGGAATTTACTTTTTTGTGTTTGTATTTATGACAGAATGCCAGGTGAGACAGAAATGTCAGGGAAATATGCCTCAATCTTTTTTTTTTTCAGCTCCCCAAAGACAACAACTTTTAGAAGTAAAAAATCTAAAAAAAAAAATAAAAATTATTAGGATATAAAATAGAGGACTTAAAAGTTCTTAAAAGTGAGAATTAATAGGCAAAACAGAATAGAAATTCAAAACTCATATAAACGGAATTTTTCTGTCTCCAGTATCCTAAAAGGGGGAATGCCTGCTTCCAGGGTTGGCTTCAGTCAACTCCGTGGCTTTCTGAATTGCTGCAGCAATTGCAAGCTCTGGATGCTCTTGCTTCATTCCTCAGGAGTGTTTCATCCTCCCTGAAGCTTTGCTGTTGCCTCTCTGATCTTGTGGAGTCTTTGCTGTGACTCTCTCACCCCCATGTGAAGGAAAGTGTAGGGGCTCTGTGACATGAAGGGAATCAAGAACCTCCTTCCCTTCAGAGATGATGCTCCTAACTTCTTCCTTTTTGGAAGACTGTAACTCACAGTCCCAAGAATGAACAAATCAAACTGGTCAATCATAGTACCGTAGTCAAAAAGCTACCAATCTTGTTCAATACAAAATCTGGTTCCTGACCAGCTTGGTTTGAACTTTCCTTAGTAAATAATAGTGAAATTGTAATGCAGCAATTGCAGTGTCGTATCTTCTATGCGGTCCAGCAGTATTTTGTGTGTGTTACAATCAGGATATATGAAGTTCACTTTGACAGCCTAGTTGCAGATTTTCCTTGTTACATTATGTTTATGAAATATCTTAAACCCATCTGTTACATCTCTCTCATAGCTTTTCTACTGAATTTTTCAATGAAGTGGTTGGATTTGATTAACAATGACTCATGAAAGTCAGCAGGTTTCTATTTTTATCTGTATTGAATTGCCCTTTATCTGTTACATGGTCTTTCTTTTAAGTAGGATGCATTATTACCTTTTGTCTTCTATTTAATGGGTCAAATACCAGGTGTTTTCCTCTATCCTGTCGTAAAAGTGAAGTGAAAATAGTTGTTGTCAAAGATGCCAATCAGCTTTACCAAATCTCTAATGCTTTTTTATTCACTTAGAGATATGCCAAAAGTATTTAGTCTTGACCACCAGTGCAGTCATCTCTTTCAGTTCTCTTCCATCCTTTACTTTTCTCTTCCCTTTTTTGGAATCTGATTTTGAGTCCTAATTCATTCACTAGCAGTGGGATGAATCACAGAAAAGGGAAACTTTGGATACATGTAAGACTTGCAAGATTTGGCATGTTTTATTTGTTTTGAATGTTGAAGCTACTTGTTTTAGTAATGGTGAATGCTGCTTTAGACTGTACATCATGTTTTCAGACACATTTAAACCAGGTCCCAGTGTTGATCTGTAATTTTCTGGGTTAATGAAGTACAGTGAAAAAGACTGTGATAAGGTTTTGTTCTTAAGTACTGATTCCTGTTAAAATAATCTGGACATGCAAGTTCTATAACTCAAAGTCATAATACCACTGAACTCTATGATGTGGCTCATTATGTACGTATTTTTATGGTGGGGACTATTTTAACTTTGAGCCAGTTGATGATTCTCTTCTTATGAAGAAACATTAAGACCATCATGGGCTTTCTCTTCTCTTATGCTAGATCAGTCAGCTTCATTTTATCTTCATTAGAAATGAAAGCGTTGATTTCAGAGGTGAACAGAATCATGTTCTGTGATCCATAATCTAGTCTCGTACTCTCAGCAGTGTAACTGAGATCATGATCTGGTCCTTTTGCTATAGGAGAGTGAGCAGGGCAAAGTAGTTTCTTGCAGAGCTGAGCCCCTTGTGTTGCAGTACTCATAATTCCACGTTCTAGAACTATTTCTGCTAGTCATATCCAAAATAAGGGAGTCTGTTAGTATTTTCCTGTTTGTTTTTCAGAAGTTAAAAATTGAAGGCCCCGTGACAGAGAAAGGTGGTAATATAACACGTACATCTGTTAACCCTTGCCCTGAAGGAATCCTGGAAAATAACCCCAGACAAGCCATGCTAAACTACCTGGAAGGCAGCACTATGCATTTTTGACATCTACAAACAGAAACTGTTAGTAAAATAAAAGGGACATTGTGGATTTATGAATTGATTGATTCTTTCAAACCAATTTCTTAATACAGCGCATTGAACGTATCTTCAGAAGAGTAGATGAAATGACAGTTCTGTACTCAGAGCTCTTTAAGAGGCCCTTCTGTGATGAATACCAAAGGTGTTCAAGACATTGTTGTCCTTGTTCTCATAGACATATCTTCCTGTATGTTGTAGCTGATTCTGTCTAGTTTCGTTGGCGTTCCAGAATGCATCAGTAACAGGGTTTTTTTTTTAAATTTAAAAATTTCTAAAAGCAAACCTAGAATATAAAGACAGCAAATAACAACTGAACAATTTTCATCATCGTTATTTTTTTGTATTTTACAATATAGTTATATCCATCACTACCTGTTCTATTTTTAGGTTTTCTACGGTAAATACAAATTAGCAGGTTCTGGAGAAACATGGAAATATTTTAAGGAAGGTACAGAGCTAGCAATTTAATTTATATTAATACCTTCCTTTCAGCAAGCTGTATTTTAAATACATCTTGGTTTTTCCACCATATTATTCATTCAGACGTTGTTTATTGTTGTCCTGTTGCTCTAGTAATCTTTGCTCCTTTTTCCGCAGACACTAGAACTTCTATCACATGTACCTTTCTTTTCACTCTTGCCCATCTTCCCTGTATTTTAAAATTAGCAGAAAGCTATTTGATCTATTGTGTTACAATATGAGTTCAGAATTTTTTTAAGCATCTTTTTTCAGGACCATGGCATCTTTCTCCCCCAGCCCTTTCTTTTTAGTTCAAATTAACTGTTTTCTCTAGTCTTTTCTATATATGTATGTATAGAGATGCAAGTTATGTCTGCACCCTATATTGCTGATACTAGCAAATTCAACTTGAGCAATTAATTTCTGATTAGTGCATGAAAAAATTGCGGTTTGATATTTATGTACAGTTATAGACTTACTTTTTTTTTTTTCCCTGCAGTATACATTCCCTCAGCTGGGTGAAAACCAGCATAATTTCTGAATGCTTTTACTAGTTATATATTTATGTTTCCAACTTGTCCAGGTCTTTTTGCAGTACTTTTGCTATGCTACTAGACCTAATGCTTTCCATAGCTTTGATAAGAATTGTGTGAAAGAGTTTTGTAGGATGCAAAAAGAATACTAAGCTTTTTGGGTTATTATTTTAGAAAAGAAGTCTCAAAAGAGCAACCTGTACTAGGCAACAACTAGCAGGAAAGGTCAGTCCCTCTTAAAAGCATGAGAAAAATGCTTTGTTAATAATGGCCTCCTGTGGCTTACAGCCCTGACTTTCAAATCATCACTATAGTACATTAAATAGGAGGGCCACATCACCAGTAACAAAAGTGCTTTGATATCCAAGAGTCTGTTTCACTGAACAGAGAGGCACAATTGCTTAAACACCAAAAAAGAAACCCTTTCTGCTCCTCCCTCCCAAGCATCCCAGGAAGAAGAATTTAATATAGGTAGGACATAATTATCTATTGGGAATTTGACTCAGCTGGCATTTGTAATATTTAAAAAAAATAATAACGGTTTAAGGAAAAAAACACTTGAGAAGTGTTCCAAGGTATTGATTCAGTACTGACTTAAAAACAAAATTGCCACCCACCTGTAAAACCACCAGTACTGCTACTTGCAAAAGTGACGTGAAGTTAATCACTTACCCAGATCAAGCCTGCTTGATTTGTGAGCTCTTACAGGATTACAACAGAAGATGGTATGCCTGCCACACTTTTGAAATGATGACATTTAAGATTTTTCGTAATCAAATTTCTCAGTGATCGGTCTACTCATAGTCCCAGTAATACATATCTATTAATATCTAAATTTCATTGATGATCTACTTTAATACAGACCAATTTCTCTTTCATCACACAAAGTTCTGTTCCATATGTAAACATTATTACCTGCCTGTGTGTTCTTCTTTTCCTTGTCATTTTTGTACTGCTTTTATATATCCGTCTTGATAATCTAGAGGTCCTTTTTCAAAAGCTTGTATTCCAAACTTTTTCCTATTTGGTTATAAGTAACCTTTGTCTCCGTTGCCAAAGTGTTTTCATTATTCTCTTAAAGAGGGGAGATAAAATAAACTAAAAGTTTTCCTAAAATTGATGTGAAGTATGGCAATGCCTTTATCTGTCAGTACTTTTAATGGTTCCTGTAGTTTTGCTTGATTTTCTTACAGGTTTCTATTTCTAGTTCACACCTATATAGCTGAAATGTTGAATTTTAACTGTAGTATATTTTAGAGGGTTTTAATAACTTTTATTTGTTTACATTCACCGTGACTAATATTGTGACAAATTTACATGTCCTGGTCATGAAAACCTTGGAACATTGGAAACATTGGAAACACTTACTCAGTAAAGCAACGGTGCTCTTTCTCTGTCCATCGTTTGGTCATTCTTCAATTCTGAGCTGAAGAAAAAGTCTTGTGGATAGTCATCTCTGCCGTCTCCCAGCTATTTTCATCTGGGTTCCTTTTGCCTTTTGTTGTGTTTGCTGCTCTGTCTTCTCCTGACTCTCATTTTTGGCAGTGCTTTACATGTAAAAAGATTGATACAACCGTACATCTTTACACAGTCTTTGGAACATGTCTACAGTAATGACATGTTTTGATGGTTAGTAGCCTGAGTTGGACTTCTTATATCTGGAGGCGAAGACTTCCATTTTCTCTTTTCTACACTCCAAAACGTTTTGCCAAGCCATGATGGAAAATCAGCTTTTCGTTCTTTGTTGTTCTTCACAGGATTACTTTTTTATTTTGGAGCTCTCTCTGGGCTCCGTCTAGTCTGATAAAGACTGTTGGAGATGTATTCTTCAAAGCAGGTGGGAATTACAAAAATAAGGATGTATCAGTGGTGTTCAGCTAATTCTCATGTATGCCTGGCTGTTGTAGCACTTAAAACTCCAACCAGAAGTAAGGAAGTTGAAACTGTTCCTAAATAATACCTAGTTTGTTTTGGTATAAAAATTTATCCTACCCTAGAGTAAGCAAAACTCAGGCAAATTTACAGAGGATCACTGAGTCAGCATCCTTTATTATACTTTTGCAGGTAAAATGAGATAGAAGTAACTGGATTTTTGAGTTACCCAAAAATACTTACCAAATATGTTCTTGTTTTGCTGATGATTAACATTTTCCTTGTAGAACTTTCTGAGGAAAATATCTTAATTGTTTCCAACATTAAATGTTTTTATATGATATTTAATTGAACATTTGAAGTGAATAAAACAAAAAGGAATTTTTATTTTTTTTTTAACCTAAAATAAAATTCAGAGTATCGTAGTAAAAGAAAACATTCTTTTCCACTATCACCTGAAGTAGGTTATCTTGCCTGGTTTAAAATCAGAATTGGGTGTCCATTTATTCCTAAGAATTTTGATAACAACCATAGCTACATATTTCATTTCAGATTGTCCCGTTACTTAATTGGGATGAGACTATATCTTCCTTTGTAGACTATGTGCTCCTTTCGGGCAAAAGTCTGTCTTTGCAGACCTGTTTATCTTAATAAAAAATAAAATGGAATTGCTGTACTCTGGCACAGTAAAATACCGATTTTTTGCAGCAATTTGGCAAATGTTAGGAGTTCTGTGAAGTTCCTGCTGTTGTCACTCAATGAAAGATGACTGAAATCCTGTTTTGCCTTCATGTTTTTGATATGATATACATTAGTTTTAACATCAGACAAGAAATTCATTCATGGAAAAGGCTTAGAAGTTTAAGCTGTGAGTGTTAAAAAATTAACATTATAAATTATAGTAAAAGGAATGCAGGGGAAAAAGCTGCCTTTTCTCCCATCCTTCTGTATTAAAGATCTTATTTCTGACATCAGTTCTGTGATAGGTTAGCAACTGTTGATGGTAAGGTTATAATTAAAGTAAAATATAATTGAAACCAAGGGTTAGCTAGGGGGATCAGCAACAGAAATGAACTTCTGTGCTTTTCAGTCTTCTAAAGTAAGATTGTACTGTGTATAAGAAAAAAAAAATATGATTGTATTTCAGTAATATAGTTACATATGGTGACAGTAGCAAAGAAGCTTTTCAATGAATAGTGCTGTCCCATTGTTTAGTATGAAAGCATAGAAAAAAAGGTGAAAAAAGAAGTATATATCGCATCATGGTTCATAAAGGACTTGTACTTCTAATGAATTTTTAGGTCCATTACAGAAAGCAGTAGTTAAAAAATCAAAAATTAAATACTGGGGACAGATAATGGTGTGCTAAGAAGTAAAATTGATTATAGAAATTTAAAGTCTGTTAACTAAGAGCTAGTAATTGTTGCAGCAAAAGAGGATTCTTATGTTGATTGGTATAGCAGTAGTAAAATTGAAGCAGAGTACGTCTCACAGAAGAGAGAACCCGTTACTCTCAATTCAAAGAGAGCACGAGAATATGGTCATGACTCAGTGTGGTACTCTGATTTGCATATAAATCTTTTATGTAAGTGTTTTGTTTCATTGGCATTCAGGTCTTACTTTCAGCTGTGCAATTGAAAGTACTTGTGTTTGGTATTTTATTTTTTCAAACTGTTAAAATGCGTAGGAAACAGGTGGACCTCAAATAGGCACTTTGCTTCAAAATAATGCACAGTTTACTAAGGATTTTGCAAGTAGTAGGATATATTGTATAAAAAATCCTGTGTTTAATAGAAACAAAGTTGCTAAATATCAGCAACATCTCTTTACTTTGCTAATAAGAGCCAGAAAATGTTAAGGACCACTATTCACAATCCCTTTAGGAAATGGGGAATTTACATCCTCATTCCTGTGACTTGAAGACAGACTACATCTAACAGAAGGATGTATACCAGAAAAAAGAAACGCAAATAGCTTACTGGTCAAAATGTGTAGAAAAGATGGGATTTTGTTAGTTCAGCAATACGCTATTATATTTGTGTATGAGCAACCATCAAAGTATATGATACCTGTAGGCTTATTAACTTTCTTCCTAACATCTTGGCCTCGTATTGGTAGAAGAACAGAAGTCATACTTGGTAGAGCTCTGGAAAACATGTTTGTCAGTACTACCACATGGTGAAACTTTTTTTTTTTTTTTCTTTTTCAGAGAACTTTCTGAACACTATAATTTGTCTTGTTTTGCACCAGGGTGTTCTTGCAATAGCTTGCAGTTTACCTGATCAGAAACCATGACCAGTGGATACAAACCCTATCAATAAAAAGCGTCATCACAATTCATTTATGTAGAGATGGGAACAGAAAGAAAAAGAAAAGAATTGTTCTCACATAAATAGTTTCAGTGGTTACAGTGAAAGCCTTGTGGTAGCTGCCAATGACACTGAAGTGTCTTTTCTTTCATTGACATCAAGGAATTGATCTTACCTAGTAAAGCTTTCTTGTGATAAAAGATTAGACTGATGACCATGCAATATTGTATTAGTGGTTTGAACAAAGGCAGAGTGTGTGTCATGCTTGCAGATAGCTAAGATTGGTATTAAATGTAAGTTGTCTCAGCTTTCAATTTTTTTTATTAGTGTAATTCAGCCTTTGCTTGTTGTACTCCAGCTCATACTAAGTGTTTAGTTCAGATAGAATGCGATTTGCTGTCTGCTTAAAAGGCTCTAAGAAATATTTTTGAGTATTGAGTGAGTGTGTCAATCTGGGCTAGACCTTTGTTAAGTGAAGCTCTCAATATTTTGATTTTCTAAGCGAAAAGCAAAAGATGGCAGTGGATAGATGACACTCACTTTATTCTGTGTATTCAAGTATGCCTTTTAAAAAAAATCTTTTGTGCAGGAATTCCATTCAAAATCTTTCTAAGTGTATACGTGCCTGCTTCTTATATAACATACTTGACAATGAACTGACACAAAGGTTACAGTTTTTATAATCCAACTAATATGTGTGACTGGCCATGTTTTCTCTCTACTGTAGTCTGGAGACCATACAGGAATGCTGCATATAAAATGACAGATCATCTTAAAACTATTCAAATTACAATATGGTTGTGTGTGGTTTTTAGTTTAGTTTAGTTTTGTTTAGTTTAGTTTTGTTTTGTTTTTTTTTTGCCCCCCCCCCCCCGCCTTGTATGCCAAGAACAAACTGAAGTGAATCATTCTGATATTCAAAATCAGATTTGAAAGTACTAGGTTTATTTCCCCCCCAATATTTCGTCTTCAGTCACCACATAGTAGAAGATTCCATACCAATCTGTATCTTTTTTTGGTTTAGGTAGTTTTGTCTGCAAGATATTTGAAAGCTGTATGTGTTTGACAAGGTATTTTATTGCCTGTTGGTTTATCACATGTACGCAGGATACTTTGTAATAAAACAAAATCTATCCCACTGAGCTTGTGCAGACTGCATAAAGCTTAAAGGCAGCCTTACCTGCCTGTCTGTCTCACTCTTGGATAGTTCAGAAATATATGGGATGGACTGGATAAAAATTGGCTGAAAATTTTAGTATTATGAATGTTTAAACACTTATTTTTCTGTTGTTTATAGAGTCTCTTGAGTTTGTGCAGAAACATCCTGAGAAATTTGCTTCTGTAAAATAAAATAAGTGAGTTCTATTACTTTAAGATGAGCACACAGTTCAGGAATCAAAGATATGGATTATGGGCAACATAAGAAAAGGGGTTTGCACTCACGAAACTAAACCTGAAACATAGTATTTTATGCAATAAGAAGATCAAAAACTCTAATAAACTGTATAAATTTAGAACAAAAGCATGTGTAAGCTAAGTGACTGAAAATAAAGTCAGTCTTAACCCAGTGTGATTATGAACAGTTGATGGGTTTAGAGTTGGGAAAATTTAGGGAGTATTCAATGATTTCTTAATGCTCTTGCTACAAATAAAATACGTTTAAAGAAAGGAAGTAGAAATGAGGATGCTCTTGCTCATTCCACAAATCTGACCCTAAAGTGAGTCACCTTAAAGCATGAATTGTGTCAGTACTTCTGCTTCTTTGGGGCCACCTAGCACTTGGATATCATTGTGGAACGTGATCTGATACAAATAAGCTGCACATTGCGAAGCTAGTTTATTTTTGCAAATCTGGCTTAGAGTGTAATAATAAATACATCTACAATTAAAGCGGATTTTAAAAGAAATAAAAACAGTTTGGGGGAATTGTAATAAACTGTGGTAATTGGATAATTATTATAAATTCGTGTCACTGGTTATGATGTTAAATTGAAAAATATATGAGAAATGAATGTCAAATAGCTTTATCTGTTTGAATCTGATTATATAACAATTTGTTTTGTTAAAAAGGAGTAGAAGTTAAATGGTATATGAGTCATTTTGAAGATCTCTGTGTGTAGCATGAACCAATAAAAAACACAGCTGTATCAGAGGCTGCAGAAATTTCCATTTTAAATAAGTTGTATCTACTCAGTTGGAGATCTGGAATGTCTAAATAAATTAGCAGTCATTATTGCAGATTCATAGCAAGATAGCATAAAGTTACAGATATTTTTGGAAGTAAAAGATTAGTGATGTTTTATGGCTAGCCTCAAGAGCTCTAGTACTTTGGGAAAGCTGCCACTTGTGTCTGGTTCATCTCTCCCATATACGAGATCCAAATTCTCTTTACATGACTAAATAGTTATTCTCACTGGTGATCTAGCAATGAAGGGTGTTATGGCACATTTCTGTGTGGGCCGTCTGCAGGTTCTTAGGAAACTTGTAACATTATTAGGTTTCAAAATAGCAAAACCAATTTTTAATCCCTTGACATAGTTTGAAAAGCACAAAGCTTCTGCGTGTTTTTCCATGTTACCGTTTTTTAGATGTTACCATTTCCTCATGAAGCAAAACTGGAGTTGTTACTGTATCCAAGAGAATAAAGGAAAAATCATGCATGTCTACTTATTTAAGTAGGTACAGTGTTATTTTATTCATTTATAGTTAGAGAAATAACTTTTTCTCAGATTTGCTAAATGCAGACAAGTCCTCTTCTAGTGGTCAGGGCTCATGCATTACAGTTCTATTTTAGGAAGAGGTAATAGACGGTGATCTCTGCATTGTAAGACAAGTTTAGGAAGATGTGCTTGAAGACTTCCTTAAAATCTGAGATTTACTTAGACGTTCTGAATTGCTTCACTGGATGGTCGTGTTTTTCCCCATTGGCAGTAAGTTGATGCTAGCGAGGCTACCTTGCTGTGCTGAAAAATACCTTTGTAAGAATCACTCTTCCCCCCAGTCTCCCCAGTGTCAAGAATCAGAGGGACCACTGAAATAATTACATTGTCAAATTGTAGCGAGGAAGTTTGTTTCCATGGTCAGCAGAGAGGGGTAGACGGTATCTCAAAGCAGTGAGCAAAGACAGATCCACCGACCTGGCCCATGAAAGGATTTTGCTACCTTTAGCTTTCTCAACTGACTGTAAAAGAAGCTAAGGAAGATTAATTTCCCTTGACTAAAGCTAGCCTGCATTAATACTACGAACTGTTGTCTTGTGTTACATTCGTGATTTGTTCCTATTGCAGCTGTAATATACGAGATTGAGAGAACATATGCAGAATCTGTGCCTAGGAAATTTAGAGGTTTTTGTCCCTCTTGAGCTAGAAGGAAAACTTAAAAAATCTTGGATTTGTGCCAAATGCAATTATTCTCAGATTTCTTTATAGAATTTAATTTCTTCCTGACATGCGATAGCAAACCGCAGAGTTGCATTACTCTGTCAACATGAACAGAGAAAGTGACTACTCAGAAAGCAGGAGTTGTAAAATTTACACTAGCATGAAAAGCCTGACCTGAATTTATCTGGCAAACAAAGCATACCCCAATAACTATTTTTAAAAATGTTTCCTGTTAACCCTCAAAAGGTTATCTACTCTCTGTGTCCTTGTAATAAGTAACTTACAGATACTGAAAAATAAATATGTAAAATACGAACAAGAATGCAACATTAGGATTACTAGTGCTTCCATGAGCCGACTGAAATCAAATACAGGACATGTGGAGGGATGTATAGGAAAAAGGGATTATGTTTACTGTCTGTGTTTTACAAGCAAACAATTGTTGTTTTAAAAATATCTAGATGTCTGCAATTATTAACGCAGCTTTTCCATAGCGGACCAATGCAAAATTTTAATTCTTCAGTGCAAATTGTTTTCCTGATCAGTTCAGAGACAGAGGATTTTTTTTTCCCTTTTCCCATAAGAAAATCAAGATTTCCCTTTAAAAAGGAGGAGGGGGATATCCCCACCAAAATTGTGTTCTCCTTATCCCAGAGCTAGTCGTTTACATTATTAACTGTCAGTAAAAAAGATACCAACTGATAGAATTTTCCTCTGTGTTTTAGGTTTGTCAAACACTGCAAATAGAAATTCATGTTTCACATGTAATCAAAAAGCTATTAATTAAAAATATTTGGTGCTTGCTAATTCCATTTATTAAGGACCCAGTAAGCTATTTTTTTTCTGTCTGAGGATAACATAACTAATAATTCATATCTCCATTTCTCACATTCTCATTCCTGTACTCCTTTCTTATTGTCCTTGGGTTTTTTCTTTTTTTCCTCCTTCCTTCTTCCTCTCTTTCTCTTTTTTCCTTCCCTTAAAGTGTGGAGTTTTGGAGTTAAGAGTAATGTTTTGAAGTTCTTCAAAAGTTGAAAATTTTACGGCCATAAGAAGATTGAATCAATTGTTTCTTCTGACCTACATGAAACAGGCCCCATAAAATCAGTACTGTGAAAGTGCCTAAGTGTAAGCAGTGGTGCATAAAAATGGCTTTTTACTGTGTGCCAGTGTTGAGGTGCTGGTGCTTGCTTATGGAGGGGAAATTTCAAAAGAAGATTCTTAACCAGTTCATAGATCTCTTAAATACAGTTTTATAAATTGTTTGGAACTCAATATAAAATACTGAAGCTGAAATGCTGGTCAGAAAGTTATCATCTAGGCCTGAAAAATTACAAAAAAAAGAAAAAAAGTAATTAAAAGCCCCCAAACAACAAAAACAAACAAAAAACGCACATAAAAAAACCCAGAAAGAAAATATCTCTTATTTTTTGACTTCAAGATGAACCCTTTGGATCACTCAGAATGTGGAAGACCCAGGTAGCAAGCCCTAGTTTGAATTACATACATTGATGATTTAACTACGGTTTATGATTTAACCTATATGTCATTTGAGACTTTAAGCACTAAATCAAAAGTTATTTTGTGAGGGAGTTAGGCCTTTTTTTCCAGAACAATCGTGTTTTCTGATTAAAAAAAAAATATTAAAAAATATCCTGTCAATTTTCCCATCTAGATTGCATTCCCTATTCAATTTTCTGAACTTCTTAAATTCTCTGAACTGAATTTTCAGTTATATGTTGCAAGTGAGATTTAGGTGGGGGGACAGTGTGGATGCACAGAGTGAAAAGGTATTTTTCATTTTGGGGAGATGTTTTTTTGGGGGAAGGTTGTGATCTCTAGATGAGAGGATACTCGAGATTTGGAGCATAGAAGGTTTTTATACAAAGCAAAAAAAAGTTATTTAAAAGAGCAATATATTGATAACAAATTTAACTACGGTATAAAAAAAACCAACCCGTAAACCAAACAAAAAAAAATCCTAGTCTTTATGATGATAAACAAATCCAAGCAGTCTGCTTCATTATATGGTCTCTTGTGGGGAAAAAAGCTGGCAACAGTCTTTCTGGAGCTGTTAATGAAGAAGTGCAAGCCAATGATCATAGACTCTCTTCTATGCAAAGCATTAGCATATGAAAGCAAGTTATAAACCCGAAATAAATAATTATTGATTTAAAAACAAAAATCGCCGTTAGGTTTCTATTGTATTAACACTAAGACAACTAAGCAAAGATTCACTGTCAAATGAATGTTTTCTTTCCATATTCCTTTACTTGTTATTTGTAACACATGTCATCGGTCTTAAATGTCAAGTCCTTCAACAGAGCAGAGTTGCAGTGGAATCATTGTTAAAATAATTGCTCGATTCTATCTTTCTTATGTATGACAAAAATAATTAGAGTTTCTCAATTTAATCGTAGAAGTACCGTGCCATTACTATTTGAACAGTAGGCTATTTAACAAAAATTGAGCTTCTAGCAATAGTTTTGGTGTCATCAAATATTTTTTCAAAAGGTAAAAAAAACCCTTTTCTATATGTATTGGTGTTGATGTTTGAAGGCACACAATCAATGATGCTTGTGTGTGTCTGGATGCAGTTTTTTTCAGTGACTTAGCTTGTGAGTTATTCTATAAAACACTAAATGTATGTCAACACTCAGTGTCAAAGAACTCTGTCTATACTTCACTGTCCCTTCCCAAACACTACTTACAACATTCAGCTTTCAGTGTATTGAATTGTTTACTTTAATTAACAAAACAAACATTCAAGTCAGTATAAGAATAAGCTAGGGAGATTTGTTTTGTAGTTGTAAAAAACCCAAATCACCAAATAACAACACAAAAAACACCACCAAAAATAACAAAACAACCATATAAAATAACACCATCCATAAAACCCAAACTCTGAGTCATGAAATTACAATGTCATGTGGGAATCCTATTGAAATACTGATATGTCTAATACCCACAAGGACGTTTTACCCATGGTTTCTATAAAGAAGAAAGGAGAAGCCATAACACAGACATACATTTACTTAGAGGCTGAGAGAGTTGGGGTTGTTCAGCCTAGAGAAGAGAAGTCTCCAGGGAGACCTTATAGCAGCCTTCCAGTGCCTAAAGGGGACCTACGGGAAAGATGGGGAGGGACTCTTGATCACGGAGTGTAATGACAGGATGAGGTGTAACGGTTTTAAACTGAAATATGGTAGACTTTAAGTAGATATTAGAAAGAAATTCTTTTCTGTGAGGGTGGTGAGGCACTGGAACACGTTGCCTAGAGAAGTTGTGGATGCCCATTCCCTGGACCAGGCTGGATGAGGCTTTGAGCAGCCTGGTCTAGTGGGAGGTGTCCCTGCCCATGGCAGAGGGTTGGAACTAGATGATCTTTAAGGTCCCTTCTAACCTAAACCATTCTATGTTTCTATGAAAATAGAATTCTATGAAAATAGCTATAGTACCTAATGATATCATCATGCTACAGTGAATCGGTCAAAGGTCTGGAGCAGGTAAGTGCACTTCAAAGCAATATCTAATAATTTGGCATGAGGAACGTTAAAGTGGTCTCCAGACTGCATTGTAGCAGCTAAATGTTAATACACTCGATCCTATGTACTATTTTGTTCACAAATTCCTTTGGCAGAGATTAGGCAAAAAGTTTTAGGCAGCAATAATATTAGCTATTTGCTAGATATGTAAGGACCTCTAGTGTGGCTCTTTTGAAGAGCTGTTCTTCATTCTTTCACTAATAACTTGAAGAGCAACAGTTTGAAAACATGTGTGTAGCTAGTAAGGGGAAAAACATTAATTGAACTTGCTGCTTCATAAACTTTAGAAAGAGATAAAAATAAAAAATATCCAACTCGAAGATTGCTGGAGTTATTCAGGTGGCCTTTTTAGAAAGGAAATCCAGTTACATTGGTTCACATAATCGAAGTTAAAAAGTAAGCCTTAAATGGATTCATTTTTTTGTTTTGGAGTGGTAATTTATGTAATGGCATATTGAAGGATTGGTAGAACTATTGTCTAACTGAACTGCTAGTACAGAAAGCTATAGTTATCTTAAGGCAAGTTATTAACAGTATTACCAGGCGGATTAATTTTTAGGTGGGTTATTTTCTTCTTTCAATGAGCAACTAGCAGAATTATGTAAAGCAGAGTTGTTCGATGTGAAATTTAGTTGCCCAAACACCTTTGGGTGAAGAAATACAGTGATATATATATTTTCTGAATAATATTTTGAGTATATTTAAGGAAAGAGAACTGAAAAATTAAAGGGAAATTCATCTATATTTCAATTTTTATGTTTAAATTTCAGTCTACAAGAAGCCTAAAGATGCAATAGTGAAAGGCAGCTTGAGTGAAATATGAGCATAAATTGAGAAAGTGGTGCTTGAGATCATGAAAGAATGTAATAGTTATGATGGACCAGAGGTGAATCTAGCCCAGTATTTTGTCATTGATAACGTTCAAAGGATAGAATGTAAGAATAAGGCAGCACATTGTAATATTTTTTATCAAAATTCTTTTCCTGTGCAGCTTACAGATTCCCCAAGTGAGATATTATAGGCAAGTTTTCTGTTTTTAAAAGCTTTTGGTAGTCTGTTCTGTGAATTCAAAGAATTTATAGAGAAGGTCACAAAGTTTGTGAAGAAACAAATAAGGAAGAACTGATTGGGGACTTAAAGGTCAGGGCAACCTTGGCTGCAGAGACCATGAGATGGTAGAGTCGAGGAGCCTAAGAGGAGGCAGTAAGATAAAAAGCAGGAGCACAACCCTGGACTTCAGGAGAGTAAACTTGAGCCTGTTCAAGGATGTGCTTGGACGAATCCCATAGGAGACCATGCTGAGTAGAAGAGGGGTTTAAGAGAGCTGGTTGATTTTCAAGGATCACCTCCTCTATGCTTATGAATAGTGCCTCACAGTGAAAAGGAAATGAAAGGCAGCCAGAGGCCTGTATTAATGAACAAGGAGCTCCAGACAACTCAAATAAAAATGAAGAAAGGTAGAAGGAAGGACAGGTGACCCAGGAAGAACATGGAGACATGATTTGAATATGCAGATTAGGAAAGACAAAGCCTCCCCTGGAACTGAATCTGCTAAGGGTCACGAAGGGCTTCAGGGCTATATCAGCAGCAAAAGGAAGACTCGGAAAAATATGGTCCTGCTGCTGAGTGGGGCATGGAATCTAGTGACAGAAGAAGTAAAGAAGTTGATGTACTGAAAGCTTTACCAGTAACGCTTGCCTTCAGGAATCCCAGATCCCTGTAATCAGTTTATAAAAGCAGTGCTTCTGTAATGAATCACTGAATCTAATGAGACATGTAGATATTGTAGCTTGGTGATTATCCCTGTTGTAATGAATCTGACACCTGTTGGATACCTTGGGCTCTATGTGTGAGTCTGTGTGTGTGTGAATATTTGTGTTGCATAAAATTATAATGTGTACGTGTATATATATTATAGTACTGTATCCTATGGTTAATTACAAGGAGAGGATATTTTAAGTTATTTAAAGATATTAAAGGCTATTTTAGAGTCTATTTATGTTAGGCAGTGTAAAATAGCTATAAGCTGACCATGAATAAGTTAAGGATAAAAATAAAAAGAAAACTGTATTGTATACATGAGAATATTGAGAAGCTTTGAGACCGCTTTTTAATACACAAGAAAGGTAGCTGAGTTTATAATAGACTACATTAACATTAAGCATACGATTATAGAGCATGGGTTCCCTTCAGGATCAGGGGCTGATCTACATACCATAGTATATACTTTTTCCTAGTATGAAACTGACTGTGTTTTGCGTGTTTTTCCTCAAAGTTTAAAGGCTTTAATATGAGAATTAAATATCTTACAGAAGAAACTTATCTACTAGGCTGAAAGAAATTTTTCATAGTTTTACATTTATATTTTATATACTTTGCTCAAATACTCGAATTGCGGCTTTGTGCAAATACACTGCATATATAACAATAAAAAGATTGATAGGTGAGACTGAAAAGAAACTAACTGTCAAGAAGTGTCCTTGAAAAGTAAATAGTGAAATATAATGTAGAAAAAACAACTCTCAGCAGGATTTGTACAAGCACGTTAAAAGCTATGAGACGTAGACTGGCAGAAGTTAGATTAGACTGGGACTGTTATTTTAGGGTGGTCCTTGCAGACATGAAAAACAAAAAAGGAAAAATTAAGGAAAAATAAAACACTGACTATTGAACTTTCCATACTTTTTTACAGCAATTGGCATAGTTTACAACTGGTTGTAAATTTTAAATGATATCTTATTAATTAAAATTGAACTGAGAATTGAACTGGGAATCAAAATGATTTTTTTTTCCTGCGTATCTGCTCATTTCAAAGGATGACCACACTTCCACAGGATGTGATTTACCTTGTTAAATTGTGCAGAGATTTAGTTTTTCTGTCTGATCAGATCCAATCCTAAATAGCTGTTCTTCTGCAAATAACTATCATAGCTGAATAAACAAACATTTTTTCTTCTGCAGAGTTTAACTGGTTGTTAAAATTAAAGTTGTGTTTTCTCTTACAGGCACAATATGTGTGGCAAGATCAAATAACTCCGCCATTCACAAATAAAATATTTGGTTTTCAGATTACTGTCAGTTACTCTGGTTTAATATTTGTGATGTTTTATATTTGTATCACAGCTTTGTTGTCAAGATGATGAGCATAATTACTGTAGAGATGCAGGCATAATTATGATAACCTTGGTTTTATTCTTTCCCGGTAGGATTTTGGAGATGATGGGTCCTTGTACATTACTAAGGTTACCACAACTCATATGGGAAATTACACCTGCTACGCTGATGGCTATGATAAGCTCTATCAAACTCATATTCTCCAAGTGAATGGTAAGGAAGAATGTTCTAATTATCAAGTCATTAGAGACTTGGATTTGGATTTGGTTAAGCAGAACTGTTGTTGCTGGTTTCCTTTTTTTATATTGTGTTACAGCTTAACAGAAAAAGAGGTACAATTATCTTTTTTTATTGGTCTCCTGTAAATAACCTTGAAATACAATAAAATATAAACATTTTCATTGATTACTTCTATATGAATAATAGTTATTAAAAGAAGCAAAGATAGTCCAGAGGACTTGCTCTGCACTGTGAATTATCCACCTGTGAGAATTTTTATTATGTTATCTGCAGAATCATAAGTGGTTTGATACATACATACAGATAAAGTAGGTTTTAGTATTAATTTAGCAATAAGTAAAATAAGTGCATAGGTCTCTTGTGTTAAGAATGTTGAATTTTAATATTAGATTAAAAAAATGCACTACCCTAATAGTTTTGTAATTCACGTAGGCTTCTAAATTCACATTTGTTATTTTGAAATCTAATCATGATTTTAGTAGATTAACTTGAGGCAGCTGGATTTGGAATCTTGATCTTTAAATTTTCCTACATCTCTTCAAGTTTTAAGGACCGCTTTCCTGAACTCTGTACATGGACAAAACTTAAATGCAATTGTTACTGGTGCCCTGAACACAGGCCTTTCCTTTTGAGTGACCTTGTGCTTTCCTGTGATTTCAGTGTTCATATTTATCTTTCACTCTTAAATCTACCTTTCTGCAGTAAACTACCAGTATTTGTCATTCCCTGTTGATACTTAATCCTACCCAGAATCGTGTTTGAACTCAATCTTTTCCTGCAAATTTACTTTGTGTTAACAGGCTCCAACTTTCTCCTGAAGCATACTCTAGACCCAGTTTCTTGGCCACTGCTGCTGCAATCATCCTTTGTTTTGTTAATTGTTAATTGCATAAACCCTAATTATAATTGACCTTTCTTGACGTCTCTTATCCAAAAATGCTGAAATATTTTCTGATATTCATACCTTTCATTGATATTCACACCAGGTGCAGCTTCCAAGATTATTTCGTCCTTTAATATGATTCATTCCTCTTTTAATAGCCTTTTTTATTTTCACTTTCTGTTGTTAATAGCCTTAACTCTTTAAATGACTTTGCAGTTTTCTTAACATTTTGTCTCTGTCACTGTGTTTCTCCAGGAAACTGGCTTAGAATATTTCTTGTCTATCTCTCTTAAAATTTTTTTCCAATTTCTTCCCCTCCCAACTGCCAACATTTTGTAATTGGAGTGTCATCCGTGAGCTAATGCATGGCATCAACATCTTTTCCTCCTTCAAATTCTTCTTCAGGGATTGTTTTCCTTCGTTTAAAAAGTCAGATAGCAAATACTGGCTAAACTAATGAGAAGACTGAAGTTCAATTTACTCATATTTTAATTCCTGCAGATATAGCAGAACTATTGGTGAGTTGAGCACATTAGAAGGTCCTTGACCAGCTTTCTCCTCCGCTGTTCTATGTGTTCTGGTTTACCTGAATTTGTTAACAAATTTATATTCTTGTCAACATGTTCCCTACCTATGCCAATGTGTTAATAATCCTGAAGAGGTGCATTGCAACAGTTAAAATACTAGGATTCTTCATGTTTGGCTCAGTTCAGCACACAATGAGGCAAAACACTGAAGTTGAAGAAGGTTTTCTGAAAGACTAGAAAATCAAGAAACAATTTGGGAGAGGTGAAGGAAGGCAACTGTAGATTTTTTTCTGGTGACAAAGTGTCTGTCAGGAAATTGTATTTTTCCTCTGGAAACCACTGTAAACCTTTATGGTGCTAAAGGCAATCACTGCTGTTGCTCCTCTGTATCATTCATATAAATTTAAAGTTGTCCAAACACATTGACTAGTCCATGTTTGCTCCACTCAGATAGCTGCTGTTCCACAAGTCATTACTGGAGTGGTACCTTCCAACACTATCTTGGATGTTGATTTTTTTGGTGAGCAAGGAAAAAGAGAAGAGTTCCTTTGAGCAATAGGACCATTTGCCACGCATATTGTGGATAAATGGAGTTAAAACCATTGAGATGAAAGGTCAAATGAACAGCTCTTCCACAGTTTAGATCTGTACTTCTAAGCAGCAATCTTTCTAAGCACAGGCATGATGGTCAGTACTTGTGATAATGACTAATTCATATACTTATACTTGTATTAACAGGAGAGTCAGACAAAAGGTTAATGAGATAATGAGGCTTTGTTGAGCACACAGATCTAATGTGAAGGTTCAGTGAAAACAGTGTAATTAGATTTTACGTTCTTTCTTGATTTCAATTTGTGTAAATCTTAGATATTCTTCGAAAAAATATTTATATATTTCACATCAAGTAGTTTGCAAATGTTACATATATAATTTTGATTTACTTTTAAGATTAAACTCTTTAGGAATTTTTTTTTCAAGTTTGACTTGACTGGTACAGTAGTAAAGAACAATGAACTTCCTTTGGAGTCTTAACAATACAGGTAGTGTGCACTGTAAAAGACATGTTTATGTTGAGAAAATCCAGTCTAATCTTATATAAATAATACATTAAATATTTTAAACAATGTTATAATAAGTTGGTATTTAACTATAAAAAAAAAAAAAGAAAAGTTGTAATGGGGCAGGAGTAACTGTTTCATTATTAGCATTTACATAATGCTTAAAACTTTCTAAGTGTATATTTTTGCGATGATATGAACCTGAGGCTATATGAATCTGAGCCTGAGTCTCAGGACTCTGGATCTGAATATGAGTCAATTTGATTTTTATTTTTTTCTCCATATATCTGTGATATTGAAATTCATTCCGTCAGGTATTTTTCTTGTACTGTTGCCGTCAAGTGTCATAAAGCCCATGCCTGTTCTCGGATAATGATAGGTGTATATTATAGTCTTAGGATCACTGAAGGCAAAGAGGGGCTATGTAATTCAATCTCCTGTAAAATATTTACAATATCAACTCCATACTGTCTTTGTTAAAATCTGTCTTCAGTTAATTTGTATTTTAGGAGGATTTGTATCATTTCCCTTATGCTTGTTTATTAGTCTCTGTTTTTTTCCACAGCAGATATTCAAAAGTTTATAGGGGGATGCTGGCAGAGTTCTTCTAAACAAAGTAGTAAATGGTGGGCTGAGCAAAAAAATCTGTAACAAACTCAGATATTCTTGTAATATGGGCTGTTGTATTTAGTAGGGGGCCACCTATCTCTAAAATACCCTTTGATGGTATTAACGTATTCAATTAGCCACTTTATAAGTTAATATTCAGCTATTTAAGACAACAGAAGTGTTTACATCAGTTAAGTGAAAAAATAGAATTTGAATAATAAACCAAGATTTTTTCTTTATGTTATTGCTTATGTTAATTGGAGTGGTAAAGGAGCATTATTAAAAATTATTACTCTTCCTTCTTATTACTGTTCTTCGGATTACGTGAATGTGATATCTATATCTGACACAAAAAAAGCCTTGAAAATTGCTATTGAAAAACCTGAAATACCTAGAAAGTCTGCCTTTTCTCATTAACTCAATATTTATCAAGTTACGGACCTATGCTTACCATAACCTAAGACGTTATTATTATTGATCCCATTGGCAGTTTTGGGCACGATACCTCAATGAGTTTAAATATTATTTTTTTTGTAAGTCAGTTTTTCTATTTTACAAGCATATACATGTCACAGCCTAGATTTTTCAAAGTGTAAATTTGAGGATTTTCACTTTTGGAAAGCTGCTTCTAGACAAACAAACAAATTTTCATTAGCCATATTATAAACCAAAAGGAAGACTGCCTTCAAATTTAAACCTGTTCTAAAAATGGTGTGAGTTCATGGTGTATGTTACAAATCAACTTATGATATATGTAGCACCAACGTGGCATTTTTCTTTCTGTATTAACAATGGCATCCTACTCCCTGAGCTTTCACATTGATTTACAAGGCAAGTTCTTTTCAGAGGAGTGACAAGAATTTTTCCCACCCTAATTCCAAGACAAAAGGCCAATTAAAAAACACCAAAGGTTTTGTACTTTAAGGTAAAGAGAGTCCGGACCCTCAACCAGATATAAATCGATGCTTTATAGTGTCTGAAAATCTTTTACTACCTTTGTTTTTTCCAAACAAAATATCTCAGTTTAATCAAAAAGAGTTATCATACACAGCAACAGAACAACCTAGTTCACTATATGTATTACGTGTTTCTTTCTTAAACACGTACATTCTCCCTGGATTCCAGACAGCTTGAACAAACTATTTTTCTTTCTTCCCCCCCCAACTCCATTAGACCTGACTGAAATAATCTTCAGGGGTTTTTATAGCAATTGGAAGATGTATTGAATAGTTTCATATTCATCATAGTTGGAACCAACAGCCTCACGTGGCTTTTTGAACTGAATCATAAGGGATGTAGGATTCACTCAGTTACATATGAGTCTGCTAAATACAACTATGCAATGTCTTCTCTCCCTGCCCTGTTAACCTGTAATGAGCTTTCCCTTATAGAGTAGGCTTCTTTAGGTTAAGATATTAGAACATACCTCTTTGAAAGCCAGCGTGAACAATCACATATTTGTGTATTTGTGCTTTCTGGTAATACTTATGAGCAGTTACATTGAAATGAACCCAAAGAGTTTACATCAAACTTGTCATATCAAATTATCTTTTTAGACTGAGCTCACGCTGCACTAATATTTTAATTGCTTGCATGCCTCAGTTACACAGTTCTTGGCGGTGTGTTATAGGTAGGCTCCAGGGTAACGTGAAGTAAAAAATTATAATGCAAAACAAGGATTTAAAAACTTTTCTAGTTGTATAAGTAGCCGATTAGACATAGATTTGCTGAGGAAAGTGGGAAATGGCAGCAAATGGAGGAAAGATAGGGCAAGAAATAAACTCTAGTGTCATGCAAGTACGTTTGTGTCTGGGAAAATACATCTAAAAGGAACAGGATTTACTACAGGAATATGGGATACTAGAAGAAAACTCAGACCTGCTTTCACTTGAGCAGGTCCTCACCTTCACATCTCCTAACCCTTGAGCAGTTAATTTAGCAACAATAGCATCTTGTGATGCAGGGTTTGATTTTGTTTGTTTGTTTTGGAAATATTTTATTTCAGTTATAATATTTTCTAAAAATTTACTAAGAATAAAATTGCCCAAAAAAATATCATCTGCCTTTTGCCCAAGCAAAACTGATACGTTCCTTTTTCTAATCAGTAAAAATTCTCCAAATTTGAACTGTTAAAAAAAATTCTCTTCACACACACTCAGTAGACGTCTGTCAAGTTTTTATATGCAATATAAAAATATTTCACTGGCACAAAAAAGGCAGAAAATATCCTGTCATTGGCAGTCAGAATGCAATGAGTTGAAATGCCTTGCTGTTGATCCTAAAAGTTGTTGGTGGTGTTGAGATGCTTGGGAGCGTTAAATGATGGAAGTCCTGTCTATAAGGAGATGGAGCTCCTTGCTCTTCTTGAGGCAAAGTGCCTTCGATGCAGTGGGAAATCTGCAATATAGGGTAGGCTACCTAAAGGACCTAGTGTCAAGAAATGCTGAGCAGGGCAGGCATGAAAATTGGACCCTAGGAACAGAGGCAGAGCCAGACTGAGAGTGGAGGCGCCAGAAGATGCTCAGGCCATCTGAGCATGCAGTTGAGTGGGGAAGGCAAGGTCTCAGTATGGAACACACAGATCCTATGGGAGAGGTGACAGAACAGGGAGGAAGTGGAGGGGGAACAGGAAAAGGAATGTCAGGCTTGATATAAAAAGTAAAGTCCCTTCCAGAAACTCAATAGAAACCTTATATCCCTGATTTTTATATGCTTTTGCTCCCAGCTGGTATTCTGAGCAACTAGCAGCCATATTTTTCAAGTTTTTAATCTTCTTCCATGTTTTTATTATATTTTTGCATATTGGGGTTATGTGTAAATTTCCATGTATATTATTTGAAATAACACCCATCCCTAACTGGGTTTAAAATATCCCTGAAACATACTGATTTTTGCATCCTATCTGAGATACAGTATGTCTGTGTATTTCTTGCAATGCAGAAATCTGAGGCATTTTATGCTCTAATACGACAGCATGCTGGGACATTTCTTGTAAACAGTTGGATAGCATTTGAAAATATTTAATCTCGTGCCAAAATAGACACAGCTAATTTTTGATCTTGTTATCTTCTTTCATTATCAACTGATACTTCATCCTCTCTACCCAGCTGTGCTTTCTGACATCAGATAAGTATTCCACATTTTTAAAGCTGCATTAAACAAAACTTTGGAGAATAGGAAATATGCTTCTTTAACCTTCGTTATGGTTATTTTTTTTATTGTTAGAAACAACCTCAAGCAAGTTCTCTCCATACATAATTGAAGATAAGATCAAAAATTATTAATCTAAAAAATCTCCACAGTAAGATTTTTAAATCTTGCTTAATCATTGATTACCAATAGGAATATGTCCACTGTGATGTCATATGCCCTCTCTCTGCCAATCCTGGTATGTGATATGTAGCCAATTTTTAGTTGGTAAGCATATACTGCAGCAATTTTCCAAAGCTTGTAAAAGTGATGTCAACAATTCTTATATTTTGCTAATAATGTGAAACTCAGAAGACCAGTCTTATAAATGTCCTGTTTAAACATCTTCAGTAATGATCTGGATGATGGGGCAGAGTTGCACCTTCAGCAGGTTTGCAAATAACACCAAACAGGGAGGAGTGGGTGATACACCAGGGGGTCATGCTGCCATTCAGGGGGAACTTGACAGGCTGGAGAAATGGAGCAGCAGGAACCACATGAAGTTTAACAAGGAGTGCAAAGTCCTGCGTCTGGGCAAGAACAACGCCATGCACCAATACGTGCTTGGGGCTACACAGGTGGAAAGCAGCTTGGCAGAAAAGGATGTAGGGGTCTTGATGGAACATGACCCAGCAATGTGCCCATGTGTTAAAGAAGGCAAATGCTATCCTAGGCACAGGAGGTCCTGTCTGAACATCAGGAAAATTTTTTTTTTACTGTGAGGGTGACCAAGAACTGGCACAGGTTGCCCAGAGAGGTGATAGAGTCTCCCTCCTTGGAGATATTTTAAAACCTAGGTATGGTCCTGGGCAACTGGCTCTAGGGGGTCCTGCTTGAGAAGGGGGGCTGGACAAGATGACCTCTGGAGGTCCCTTTCAACTTCAACTGTTATGTGATTCTGTGATTACATGTTTTATACAGGTAAAATGGATTGCTGATTGGTGTTTTGGAAACAGGGGAAAGGTGGAGATCAAGTGTTAAAGAAACGGTTTGTGAAAATGACAGTTAAAATCTCTGTACATCACATCATAACTTACTGGTTGTACATTATTCATATTTTATAAAGAAACTTAAGGAAAAATAAAAATCTTATTACTCAACTATTACTCAACTGAATGAGAATTCAGGCTTTTTTCATTGATACCACAGTGAAAAGAAGTTTTTGTCACAGAACATTATTCCTGCTTCATAAATTTACTGTGACAGAGCTCAGCATTAAGTGTCACTGAATATGCGACTTAATACCACATTGATGTGTTGTTATAGATAGCTGCAGGAGTCTTTTTTTTTTTTCTTAATTTTTTTTTTTCTTATTATTTTTCTTAAAATGAAGCTAATACTCTTCTCCACTAAATTGTAATTGTTTCCTGCCTTCAGTTCCACCAGTCATCCGAGTCTATCCAGAGAGCCAGGCAAGGGAGCCAGGTGTGACAGCTAGCCTTCGGTGCCATGCTGAAGGTATTCCTAACCCACAACTTGGTTGGCTGAAGAACGGAATTGATATCACTCCGAAGTTATCCAAACAGCTAACTCTTCAAGGTAAAGGGGCATATTTAATGTTTTCTACAGATTGCGAATGCTTTATCAGTACATCCTTTCCATACTACTTGTCCTTCTTATATAGTTTTAAGCAAGGGTTGAAGTGTAAGCTAAAACATTTCAGAAGATGTCTTCCAGTTTCTCCCCAAGTCACGTATCTTCTCTGCGTTCTCTTTGTTAGAAAAATGGTTATGCTTACTGGCAGGATTACCAGTAAATTGCACTATGCTCTTCTCTATTAAAAACTGAGCAGTTTCTGAGTAGAGCAAGCAGCCCCGGTCCCAAGCCAGTATTAGAATTTGTCACTACAATTATACTAATGCCATTCACTGGGTATTCAACACTAATATTTAAATTGGGAAGGAATGCTTTTGTCTGTAAAGATTTATTCCAATGCATTGATATGAATCTAGTTGTTTTTCATGAGTCCACATTTAAATTTAGATCAGAACATTAGACCAAACTTTACCTTTACTTCAGCTCAGTTGAAAATGGAAGTTTTTTGACTGATATGAATCTCAGTGAGACTTGGGGACCCGATGGTGGAAAGGACATGAGAAATACCTGAAATGTACGTGCTGCTTTCTGAGGGGTCTCAGCAGACGTCTAGGGGAGTGCAAAGGTGCTGCTTAAAAAAACCCAACAACAACAAAAAACCTAAAGGAATGTCTTATTTGTAATCAATAATAAAGGCCAGTCTGTGAATCTTCTATGACTCATCAGCAAATTCTCTGAACCTGCCCAGCGCAAAACCTTCTAGCTTCTGTAGTCCTTCTGGTGATTTTTGATCAGCCATAGGCGAAAAAAAGCCTCGTGCTGTCAGAATTCCCTTCAAAACCTTCTCTCGTTCATCTGCAAAAACAGGATGTGTATTAGGATAGGACAGCAGTCAGGCTGCAGCGTAAGACAGAGTGACGCAGGCAGACGGTGAATGCTCCTCTGAAGAGAGTCTTACCTTCCTGACACATGTCATAGTCCTCTGTTCTTTCATGGTCCTCTCCTGCGTGTATGTGAACAATTGCTTTGCAGAAACACTTTCCAAAGTAGAAAGTGATGGACTCCTCTTCCATAGCAGTACTCTGTTAGTTTCTCCTGAAGGGGATTTGAGGGGAATTTTTACACCTTCACCTCTGTATCAGATATTTATGATAAATAAATAAAAATGGTTCTTTCCTAAGCAAAATACATTTAATTCTATGTTCTTGAATATATTTATTTGCAATAAAATTTTTAAAATCTCAGTGCATTTTTTCTGAGATTTCCCAGGCTAAACTATCTATGCATTAGGTTCAAGCAAAAGATGGTCTAGAAGGAGTATTACACCATAAACCAGTTACCCTTCTAGTCCATATTTTAGAATAACTACGAAGCTGGTTTTGTGAAATAGATCCTCTAGTTGAACAAGTGTAATACACTTAAAATGCAATACAATGAATCATTTGTCACGTCATTATTCACATCACATTATTTAAATTACCTTTGCCTGTGAAACGTGGACTGACTGTTGACATTCCTACTCAAGTTGACATACAACTCCTGAAGTGGATTCCATAGACTCCTACACTGATGTAGGTGTAAAACTCCAGTGCGACATTTTTTTCTGGTGTTACACTGCATTCACACGAAAACAAAACCAGATGCTTCTGATCACTAGAAATAAATAATTTTATTAGAATTATTACTTATGTTGAAATTTTAGCCCTTTACGTTCCGTGGAAACCTGGGTTATTTTGTGTAAAGACAGTGATAGTGTCAAGTGACCAAATGCAATGTAATAAAAACATAGTATTTAGCTGATTTTAAAGACAACCATAGTCATTTAAACATGCATAAAACCTTAGACTGATGTTTGGCTCTGAAGTGCAAAATCAGCTGAGGTATTCCAGATATCTGTGAGATGAATAATAGTGCATGTAATTCACTAGCCAGTTGAATACCTTTGGATTAGTTTGGCATGCCTCCAAGTTATGAGCTCAGGAATGAAAATGGTTTAATTAGTATGAGCAGAGAAAGCCTTCTGAATGTATAATCTGAAAGCACTGTAGCATATCTGCATATTGAATTTTTCTTCTCCTTCCAGCAAACGGTAGTGAGGTTCACATTAGCAATGTGCGCTATGAAGATACAGGAGCATATACTTGTATTGCAAAGAACGAAGCCGGTGTGGATGAAGACATTTCTTCTCTTTTTGTAGAAGATTCTGCTCGAAAGACCCGTAAGTATTATGAGAAGTGTAAAAATACATTTAGTCCCCACGTAAATGTTAAATCAGTATTAAAAACCTTGAACCATTAAATAATTCAAAATGAGCATGTGCTGATGTCTGATTAAAAAAAATAAAGTTTAAAAACTGATATCCAGGATTCACTTAACACAGAGTGCGTAATCTGAAGTTTATGCAGAAGTAAAATGAAATCTCTGGTTCACTCTGTAAATTGATTAACTTTTCACATTGCTGTTAAAATTTGAATAGTTTCCTCGTGAGAGATTTGTTGCACAGGAAGGGAATATGAAGAGGAAAAAAAACCTGTATGCCTAAATAAGGCAAAGCAGTAGTCCTGGTGTGGTTTCTGGGGGCTCAGGGGGGTGTGGGAAGAAGTCCTTTTCCACTCTTTCTTCCTGTATTTTCTTGAGATATACCAAGAGTCAAACTTGGTGCTCGTGACACGAGTGTCATCACAGGACTTGATCTGACTTGCAGTTCAAGCCTGCCCATGTTGTCTTGTGCCTGTCTCCAGAAACATGGAGCAACAGTGACCACATTCACTTGCTAAACTGGGAGTTCGATGTGCCAAAGAAATCTCTACCACTACCAAAAATTAGCTTTCTTTATCTGCTATTGAATGATAGCGGGGCTTGTAAACCCTGTTTGCCTATTATTTGTCTGCCTTGATACTTCTTTGACCTTCCTTTTCTTTCTTCTGCTCAGAAAAATCCATTCCTGAGTTTACAGTTCACCTATTTGGTTTTGGTTTTTTGTTGGGTTTGGTTTGTTGGGTCTTTTTTCTTTTAAATCTGTTACTTTAATGAATGCTACATATTCGTTAGAAATATATCTAGTGAAATGGTTGTTATGTCAATAGTGAGTCCGATTGCATTAACTTAAGGCATTGTTATCTGGCAGTGCCAAGTACTCGACAGAAGATACTAGAGGCAGAATTAGTAGCACTGCAAGTCTGCCTGACACTTCCTGTTGCAAGCCTCTGAGTTCAGTTACATATAGGTTTATTAAGCTTTAAACATTTCAGAGGAAATCTTTCATGCAGGAAAATTTCAGTCCAAATGTGAATATCTTTACTGAGCTGCTTTCAGTAACACTAATTATAACTGTCATTTCAAAAGACTTAACATGGGATGTTTTTTGTTATGAAAATGACTGCTCAGACATTTCTGAGAAGGCGGCTGAGGATAAATAAATTGTTTGATGGTGCTGGATTTCTAGTAATCTGATGATAGCTCGGTCACCTCCATTTGCCTTTTGCAGTCTGTGAAAAATGTTGTGGATGTTGCCAAATTACAAAACCCTGACAAACCAGAATGTGTTGTATCCTAATTGTTGTATCCTCTGAAGACGTGATCTGCAGTGATTTTGCACGAATAGCCACACCTATGCAAAATACTCTGATGCAATATTTTTAGGTTAACTAACTTTACAGGATTTGTAAAATCACATGCTATGCAATGGACACTGCTTGCAACAAAGGCTTTCAAAATCTACTAGCAGTAAGTTGTTACGATGACCATTGGTGTCACGAAAGATGTAAATGAAGGACAACAGAACACAAACCCAATTATTTCTAAGACATTTCATCCAAAAGACACGGTCTCCTTCCTTCCTATAAAAGTCATTTACTCTGCGAGTTCTGTGTTGTATGTTGAAGGGAGGCGTTTCACCATTGTGTTCCTTGGCGTCTGAACACAGTTTCCTAAAAATTGGTGGATGTGTAAATACACGTGTAGTCCATAGCTGCATAATTATTAAAATATAGGTGCAACAGATATCTACATGAGATGCTTACTCTGGTACTCTGATTCACTCACTTTGGCACAGAAACCCATTTCTGTATGTGCAAGAAAGCTAAGGTACATACTAATAAAAAAAAGCAATTACTATCATTATCACAACTACATGAATGAACTGCCTTCACAGGTACACATTTTGATAGATGCAGTTTAAAAAAAATGCTTCCATTTAAAAAAGGTCCCTTTACAGGAAAAAGTTGCTAGCATTACAAGACTGAAAGTAAGAGTAGAATGGCTTTATTATTAACTCTTCTCTGCTTGTTTTTATGTTCCTCCCAAAACACTGATTCATGCAGCAGATTAGGAATAATCGGGGAAGAAAATGAGATAGGTAAAACCACTTGGAAAGGATTGTGGGCTTTTGTTCCCCCACCCACACATTTTAAACACAATACTACTACTACTTCAGTTTAAAGCCTGCAGATTAGATCACAATTTACATTCTAAAAATAGTTTCTGGTGATGTAAATGTTATTTCATATGATCTGATCTAAATTATACATATCATAGATGACATTTTTATATATAATATTGCTTTTATCCTCCTTTAAGAGAATAAAGCAGATATGTTTACTTTTTTAATATTTTTTTTTCCACTTGCTGGAATATTCCCTTCTGGAAATTTTAGGATATTGCTTTGAACAAAAGTAGAACAGATTCTCATTAGCTTGTCAGTTAATCTTGGCTTGTCTACTTTTTAAATATCACATAAGGTAAAAATCATAGCAAAATAAAAGCACTTCAGAATGTTGAGTTGATTGGCTATTGAGAGGGTAGTGAGAGCTTTTATAGTGAAGCTGTAAAATATAAACTACAATTGCACTGCATTGAGCTTGACAATAATTTTATAAGCCACATAATGAATACAGAACATAGTTCCATTTTTACCAGTGTATGTATTTTCTTTCCTAGAAAGTTTAATAGTCAAAGGAAATGTTCACTTTTGTACTTATCTGGACCATTGTTTATGTGCATATGAAAGCTTTTGGTTTTTAATGCTACTTTGCATAATAAGCTCAATTTTTGGTAGTTATCTGTGGAATCTCATTTTCAACAGATCGCAAATTTGTTATGTGGAAAACTCAGTATAGTGCTTGGAGAAAAATTTAATATATGTAGCAGAAAGCGCATGGCTAGCTCATTCCTATGCAAAAAGGTAGTGTAAACAGCTCCTAAGAGAAAATCCTATATTTTCTGGCCTCTCTGCCTAAATAAAAACCAGTGCCATTATGGATAAATAGATTGTTAAACGGTAAGTGAAGCTTTCCTTCACTTGTGTGCCTAAAAATATTACCAGATTGGTAAGTTTTCAATATTCACAGCATTGGTTAGGGAGACATCTAATGCATGTTTCTTTATTATAAACAGAAAAGAAGTAGAGTGAATGGCAAACTTATACTTAATTGTGGGAAGTGTGATGCTAGTAGCAAAAATAAAAATATCTAACGTAGAGTATAACTTAGGGGTGCCAGGACATTGTTTATTTTTAAATTTCCAGTTTCAGAAGTTTTAATTCAAGTTCCCAAGAAGAGTCAATATACTTTAATGTTAATGAATCATTATCAAGGTGGTAATTTGCGATGGAATGGAAAATACTATGAAAGTGCTTTGTCATCCAGATCTATTCAGTATATGCCAGCACTGAACACTGAACCCTTGTTCTGTCACAGATAGGTAAAATTTTTAATAATGGATGACAGTTTCAAGAATAGTTTGGCCTCTACTTAGCACGTCAGGCTTTTTCAGCGTGCACTAAAAATAAAACTTCAGAAAACATGCTTTCATTTTGGTGTTGTCTCAGGTGAGAGGAATTAAATTAGTTTCTTTAAAATACCTGAGCTTCACCACTGTCTTTTACCATTTAACTCATTCTGTAGCTGAAATTTGATATATTTAACAGTAAATGTGTCCAAACACAAGTGCACTTTTTGCTAGATTTGTGACATGGTAATGGAAATTTTTATTGTATATTACCTATATAACCATGTTATAAGTACTGGTGATAAATGTCTGGTGCTGTCTATTATCCTGTTTAATTCTTCCGATGTCGACCATTGAAGCATTGTGTTATTGCTGTCTGTCTTAAAAAACAGGTTTTTTGTTGCTTTTAATTTTTAATGTTTCTGCTCGTATACTATGGGCACACCTGAAACAGTCATTAGGAGGAAAACATGCTTTTACTCATGTTAAAAATGCTATAGTCGTTTTACTGAAAGCATTTACATCACAATCTGGGGCTTGATATTGGTGATTCATGAAGTGAGATTATCACTAGAACATACTGCAATGAAAATGATTATTTCTCTGGTGTATGACACAGTAAAAATCTCCAAGCAATTGGTGATTTCTATAGCGGGTGGACACTTCTTGGGAGTTTGGTTGAGTTCTGAACGTGCTATTTGCACGTAGTAGACCCAGGCTTTAGGACTACCAGAACAGAGTGGATTCTCAATGTAAATGCTTTTTCTTTGCTCCATGGGCCTTTGTGGGTGTGAAAGTGAGGATAACTTTCTTCTTGTGCTCTTGGTTCTTCTTGGCTCCTTGAGTGGTCCTCCAAGTAGCATCCAAGGAAAGGTAGGTAAGGAGGAATAAGACTGAGTAAATTCAAGAAGTGAGAGAGACCTGGGGAGAGGAACAATGGAAGAGGCCAATAATGTGAGGAAGAAAGGGGGGGGCACAGGCAGCAGCAGGTGAAAGAGAACAGGTTAGTGAGAACACTGAAACGATGAAGGGGAAAGACTGGGAGGAAAAAGGGACAAATGATCCCTTAAAAGCTACACAGTAATCCTCTATAAGATGTGGGACTACATCCAGGAGTATCTAGTCACTTTAGTGTCTTGTCATTACATTTCTGTGATCACGCAGCAACAGTGTACATCTTATACTGCTGCTCCTTTTTTATCCATGTGGAGAATAACACTACTTCTAGTACCAATTAAAACAAATAAGAGACAAGACTGAGATTTCTATTGTTCTAGTAAGTGGAACATTCTATTTAACTTGCCTTTTTAAGTAAGACAGCATATTGGACTATAAATGTATATTAAAGGAAAATCTGCAAACATAAACAAATTAGTCAAAGTTTGTAGTTAGAAGCAATCTGTACTATGAGATAATTTTGATAATATTTATTTAGTTAGTTCAAGTATCATTTTGACCATCTCTGACAGAAAGTACTTGGTTTCCCCAATCTAAGTGCCTAAACGCAGTTTTACTGATTGAACTTCTTCAGGCTTTGAGGTATGCTGCTTCTATGTCAGACCTGAAGAAGGGCTTCTGTGTGTGAAAGCCTGTCTGTTTTTTCCAACAATACCAATTGCTGCAGAGCCAGTTGTGAGGAGTTTGACTCTGTCTTCTTAAGAACGTCTGTGTAGCTGTTGGAAAGTTACTATTAGGTGCCCCAAAACCCTTCTCCTTTCCAGGCAGAACAAGCGCTTTTGTTCTTTTGTTAATTTTCTTCCTGGTGTGCATTCATTTTATGATGTGGTCTTTGTTCTCTCTTCTTCTTCTCAGCAGGCCCCTTGCCTGAGAATTTTTAGATTTTGTAATCTCTGTTAGAAAAGCTATATTTTAATCTCAGAAAATTTGTCCTTAAGGTGAAAGTAAATGTTTCATGGAAATGCTGTATTGTAACTGGAAACTACTTATGATCATTATGATATTTTATAAAAATGTAATTTATTTTTTTTCCCCACTAGATATTGATCTGGTCTATATTAATTAGCATCTTAGATTCATAAAGAACACAAAAATTCTAATTACCTCTGTATTTCTTGTGCTGTCTTTATTGGCTCCTTATATACCTTTTCAGAACATTCATTTTAAAGTATCATAACTTTGATAGTCACAAGAACCATGCAGCATGTACAATGACTAGATCTATACGTTCTACTCCTACAACAATAGCATCTAAAATATTTCTGAATGTAAGAACTGTGCTGTTTTAATTCTCTAGAGACTGGAAACTCTTTTTGTGCCGTGAATTCCATTTTCCCTCAAGTTTGCACTTAAAGATGTCAAGAATGAGATAGCTGGTCTGGTTAATAGCTGGATAACCCTTGTGGTGACTGGTAAAAACATTCTGTGGATTAAAGACCTGGTCTAAGTCTGAAGACAGCAAACTCTTCCCTACTGTTATGATCCTCTAATGATACCTGAGAGAACTCAGCTGTGTTAGAAGGAGTCTCTGGCATAATCACATTTGTAATACAAATAGCAGTTTAAAATCTGATTTTAGTTTCATTCCAATGTAGTTTGAATTTTCAGAACAGATATTTCATGGATCCATAGATTTAAGCATGACGGAACCATTTCATCTAACTCTAATCTATCTTGTCCATTTCACAAGACATTAAATTGCATCTTGTTCTGCCTGAATACAGATCTAATGCTTTGTTGGCCTGAAGTTTATCCTCTCAGAAATGCATCTACCTGAGTTGGAGACACAAAGAGTCAGAGAACCCCTCATTTCTCTTGGTATTTTGCTTTACTAATTAATCAGTTTCAGTAATATGGAATAATGCTTAGTTTCCATTTTGATATCAGTTTTTCCTTTAGTTTCCTTCGATTCTCTTTTTCTTTTTTTTCCCCAATACATTGACCTCTTAAGAATTCTTGCCCTGTGAATATACCATCGTTAAATATTGATTACTTTCTCTCACACACACTAAATAGAAGTTTCTCATAATAAGACAGTTACCACAGGACTCAGATGGTCCTTTGCCTTAAAGATTGTAACTGGTTTTGGTACAGTCTTCTTAAAAAAAATGGAACTTACTATTACTTATAATAGTAAACGTACTATTTGTTTCTTTAATGTTCTGGAGAGAGAAATACATATTTGGTAATGTTTTGCTTCTGCATCCACTGATTCCTTGTCACTTTCCTCCATTGGTATCAGCAGTGGAAGTTTATGTGTTTATCTACCACGTGCCCTATATCTTATCAGGCCTCACTGTCCAAATCCTGCTCTTTCCCACCCGTCTCAGTCCTCCAGTGTAGACATAGTCTGCATTACTTTTCTCTAAATGTCTAAATTATCATTTGGCTATATCAAAATGTAATTTATTTTAGAGATGTACTTGACAAAGGAATTCAAACAGCTTTTTGAAACCTTGTTATTTATCATAACAGGTAATTCTCAGACATTTTAGGAAATTATTTTATCTTTGTTTGCAGATCATTGATGAAAATGGTCACTACCCATTGCTCTGGACACATTCCAGCACTGTCTTCTTCACCTTTTAGTAAAGATTTAAAAATCGAAACTACATTTTCAGATTAATCAGTTTCACAGTTTTTAATTAAATTAACATGTACTTTATTACTATTGTATAACTCTGATATTTAATCAGAATATTCTGTGTTACAAATCAGATATTTAGCAAAATTCTGGGTTACATCTATATGAATTTTTACATTAGCAAAATTCTACTTGCATCAAAGAATATAATCAGGTTTGTTTGAGAAGACCTGGTTTCCATTAGAACATATTAACTGATCTATAATTATATTCACGTCCTTTGATTTCTTACAGAATTGAATTATGTGCGAGTGTTGTCTATTCTTTTGTGTGGGACAGTCTAACTGCCTACAGCTAGTTGAGCTATTAAGTTTCAGGGAGCGAGGGAGCTACTGGGGGCTTAGGTAGTGGTACTCTGGAATCACACAGAATCACAGAACGGCAGGGGTTGGAAGGGACCTCTGGAGATCATCTAGTCCAACCCCCCTGCCAGAGCAGGGTCACCTGGAGCAGGTTGCACAGGAATGCGTCCAGGTGGGTTTTGAAAGTCTCCAGAGTTGGAGACTCCACCACCTCTCTGAGCAGCCTGTTCAGTGCTCTGCCACCCTCAAGGTAAAGAAGTTCCTCCTCATGTTTAAGTGGACTCCTCTTGAACTCTGTGATATATTCTGATGTTTATTCAAAACTAGTAGCACCAGACCAAACATCCAAAACAACTTTTACCAAGTCTTTTATGTACTTCATTTGGACCTGGTTATGTTAAATGTTTGTCTTGACTATGCATCATTTACCCTCTTTTTTGTTCCTTTGTAAAGTAGAAAGTGTTTAATCAGCCTCTGTTTTCAATTATTGTCCTGCTTCTGTGCAAAGACAGGACAGACATATTTATAGAAGAATATGGTCAATGAAACATTACCAAAAAAAAAAGTAATCTGGTGCATATCAATACAATTTAAATCATGAGTGGTGCTGGTATCACAGAATGCTTTTCTTCTGCCTTTAGCAGCCATTTGCGATGATTTCCAGGGCCTTTGCTACTGCATGGGTGTAAAGGAATATCAAGCTGCTGTAACCTCTTCTGTTAGCACAAAAATGGGATATTAATTGTTACTAAGGCTACTTCTTTTCTTAAGGACTGCTATTTCTTTCTCTTTGTAAATGGGATCTTTATTCTAGTGCTCCAGCATTTCTACAGTAACAGATAAAGGTGGCTTTTTATTTTCTAGCTTGCAGTACACGCAGATGCATTTTAAGGCACTCTCAAATCCTTTAACCGATTTCTTCTCCATACTACTGGATTTAGCAGTTTGCGTGACCACACAAATTGACAGTTCCTCTGCAGAGTTATGTTGATGAGTACCTTTGGTAGCCACAAACACAGATTTGGGTCAACCCAGCTCCTAGAAGCCATAAGGCAAACCAAAATCATCAGCTTGCTCTTGTTGAAACACTATGTGGCAGCTGAAGAATTTAAACAGAGAACAAAGCTAATTTGACTGTATCTTGACAATATAGTTATGAGAAAGGTGTAGTGGGCAAGATGTTACTCCCCTTTTTGTTGCTACAAAGTACAATAATATTCACAAACAGAGGAGGAAGAAATGGCAGCTTCTATCTGTGGGCTTGATTTATTTATTTATTTGTGTTACATTCAGGTAGTATTAGGACCAATATAATTGGTCCAAATTTCAATTTTTAGTCAAAGTCCCCATTAGCTGAATAAGGTATATAATGCATAGCTAAGGAGTATTAATAAACCATTTTGTGAGCTTAAAAAAAGATAGGAAGGAAAGATTATAGTAGAATGGGAATATCTGATTGAAATAATGGCATAGAGTATATCAGTGTAATCTACAGATCTAAAGAAGAAAATCTGACAGTACAGAAAACAGGAAAATAAAAGAGATTGATCATCAGAGACAGGGGAATATTGTCATGGGTGATTTTCAGGTACTTAAAATTCTTATCTTCACTACCGGTAAAATATTTTGAAATAAATTAACTTTAAAAATCCATTTTTTATTTTTCTTCCTTGATGACTTTGAGAGGTACATCAGTTCTGCTTTGGTTTCCTCTCGGTTTCAATTTAGGATAATCCTATCAAACTAGAGTCTTAGATCATGAAAACATGTGCTGTTCCCTTTAAAGCTAAACTATTTTGTGTGTTTGTTGTTGTTTATTTTATTTTATGGCTTTTGCAGTATTTTCCTATCTTTTAATGTTTTCCAAAACTTCATTTTATAAAATGCAGTTTAGTTTGCTATTGGTAAATATGACTTCTTAAACATTTATCTAAATTGTATTGTGACATATGCTTGCGGCCTGGGGAGACAGCTATCATGGTAGAAAGTTATCAAGTAATGCTATTAAGGTATTTTCAGGACAATTTGACAGTGCTTGATGGTACTTTAATATTTAGTAGCTTTTACTCTTGGACATCAATCACAGACTCTTGTGTTACTCAGTTCACCCACTATGATATCATCACACATTGCAAAGCAACGTTTGCAGATTCTTTCACCTGGTCACACAAAGCAGGATAAAAATTATCTGCGTCATGCACTGTGACTTGGGGCTACATTTAAAAAATAATATACCTGTTCCGTGCCATTATGTAGATCTATTTCTAACTGTGCCTTTTTTACGTAATGTCATAGTCCTGTCGCCTAACAAGAGATTATGTGATCTGAGCGCTACTGACTTGACAGGTTTATGGCCATCATAAACAACCAGGCATCTCAACCGTCTAGGACTTGGAATGAGACTAAAAGCCTTTTGACTGTGATTTATGGCCTGAATTCTCTCCGAAAGGCTTTATGCAACTTTAATGGAATCTTTCTGTCACATCTTATACTGACTGGTACCTATTTACCTAATTTCCTCAGAGATAATTTATGCTGGCATTTTATTTTATGGGAGAGCTCAACAAGTTTATACTTGTTGACAGCATCGCAGGCAAAGACTTTATTTCAAACTTCCAAGTATAGGGTAGAAATTCAGCTCATGAACCATTTTTTCTTCCTACTAGGGTAGACTGGATTGAGTCAGTGTGCTATGGGAAAGGACTCGGCATGATTCATTATAAAGATTTATAGAAATTCAATTAAAGAACAATAAGCTACCATGGTCATATTTGACCAAAATAAAGTGTCAGTTTTGACTTTTAACTGATAAATAATGGTTTAATGGTCATAAAAATAGGTATTTAAATCCAAAGCATGTGTTTTGATGAGACAAAACCTGGAATTGTTCATATTCATGAACAATCTTTACGTACATTCAGAAGATATCAGTGGATTGTTCCCCCCTATTTATTGGAACAATATATGATGCAGAAAATGTTTTTCCGCTCTTTCCCTTCTTCTTAAAGCCATTTTAAACTGCATTGTTCTCTTAGTGCAGCAAGCTAGGAATTTTTTTCAGATGTTAAGATTTTAATTGGTATCTGTTTTGTTTGAGTGCCAGTCCAACAAAATAGCATTGTATGAAAACATTTTATTTAGCTTTCGTGATATGTAATGCCAGCAGAAAAGAAAGGAAAATTTTAGATAATTTAACCACACATACATAAAATAGGTACAAAAGTATGTCAGTTTTTTATTAAAAAAAAAAAAAGTAGTTTTTAAAAGCTCATTCAGCATTTTCTTAGAAGCGACCACTGAAGCATGTGATAGAAGAGGGAAAACTGTTTCTGGAAGAAAACAAAGTATTGTACTTAAAGAACAAGTTTCTTTTCTGAATCTTACTGCCCGGAACTTGTTTTTCTCTGGATATTTATAGTATTGTGTACTGATTACTGATAATGTGAACATCTAATTATATTGCCAAAAGGAAGTAGTATAGCTACATTTAATTTTCAAACTCACTGAATGTCAATCTTACAAATATATATATATGTACACACACACACACACACTTATTTCCAAGTGTTATGCCTTAAATATTTGGAAATAAAGAAAAGTAGTGAGGAAGAACACTGTAATTGACATATTTGGAAGCTTTGACATTGGCTGTCGAGATAGAAAAGCAAACTTAATGACATTTCTCCCCAATGTGATAAGAAGGAGTGGGATTCAGAATATATTTGGAAAGTGATTTTGTAGTACCCTCTTATTCATTTAGCAACAGAAATGCCATTGATTTTTGCAGTTGTTCTTTCCATCCTAAGGGGATAAGAATCAGTACTGCCGGTACAATTTGCTGCAAAATTTCATGAAGTACTAAGGACAGAGTTTACTGAAAAATGTGCAACCTATTACCATTCAGCCAACATAGAAAATGAGTAACAAAGATGAAGAGTAGGCTTTCAGATGTTATGTTAGCTACTCATAATCAAAGACTGGGTCTGAGCAAGAAAGCACAGAGTAGGTCCTATGTAAGGACCACGAAGAGTGATTTTTATGGAGCTGTAAGTGTGCTTAAAACAAAAAAAAAGAAAAAAGTCCTCTTTCAAGAAAACATGCATTGTCACCTGATCTGCACTGGATGGGTGGGGAGAGAGAGAGGCAAGGTGCAGGGTTCTTTTTGGATGCCAGAATAAAAGGCTTAACAACAAATGGTGTAATAAAATAGCTGCTTAAATAACATAGAATAAAAAGAGGAATATAGATAGCAAGTAAATCCTGTGTCCCTTCAGATGTGGACACCCCACATTCATGAACTCCAGATGGATTTTCCCATGTCACGCTGCACAGATCTTGTCCATGGAGAGGCTCCCTCTCCCTCCCATAATGTGGTGGCTTTTATCTTGTGTAACTTGGTCATAACACCCACCAGTGTGCAGTGCAGGCCATTATGGGCATTCCAGCATATACCCTTGCAGCAGCTACCCATGCTAAGACACAGGCTTCTCAAGCCTTAATGTAGCAGACATAACCTGCTTGAGATCACTAACTCCTTGGTTACAATGTCTTCTGCAACGCTCCCAGTACATCTCCTGATATTATTTAACAACTGTATGTTGTCTGAATACCCTTTTCATAAATCAGGGAAATATGGCATAAGAGAAGATGGTAGTGTTCTGTCTTAAAACCAGAAAATTTTACTGAGATTTGTCAATAATTATTTATTTTTACATCTTGAAGTTTATAAATGTGTGAGAATTCAGGATAGGATGTGGCAGATGATGTTGATTTTTGCTTAACCAAAAAGGAAGGTAAGCATATTTCTTTGCATACTTTCTATCTACAGATGTTGTACTTGTTCTGGGATTATGGTCTTTGTCTCAAAACTGGACATCTTTCTTGAATACAAGTTATAAGACTGATTAAAAAAATAACTGAAGTTTCTTGATCTGTGTTAGGTGAGGTGATGTCTGTTATATATTGTTTTATATTGCAGTCTTAAATAATGTCTCATTTTTCCTCAAACTGATTTGTTAATTTTAAAATTAGTAAGTGTGGGGCTTTTAAAGCAGTCCTTTTATCCTATTTTGTTTTTTTTTTTAGCAAAGCTCAGAACAATGTATATAATTTTGCATTAACACAAGTTAATGCGTTCTGTACTTAGCATCTTAAATTATTTCGTTTGATGCTGTGTACTTCCCCACAGTTGAATAATTGTAATTACTTTTTATTTTCTTTCCTGTGTCACCCCTGGAAAAAAGACTGGTAAAAATTAGAACTTTATGGCTAAATTTATGGGACCTCAAGTGCCATATATTAATTACATGGTTCTTTCCTCATTGTGTAAAGAGAAAACTAATTTTAAAGAAAATCCTCCAGGTTGCCCTGGGGAAATTAATTCGCTTTATTACAGAAGATGATGCAGACAAACACAGAACTGTCATCTGAATATAGAGCCACTGTCAGGGCACACAGGGATAAAGTTAGAAGTTCTGAAACCCACTTGGAGTTGAATCTGGTGAGGGACATGCAGGGCAAAAGATAGGCTTCTATAAAGACATGAGCAGCAAAAAGAAGGCTAAGGGAAATATGGACCTGCTGTTGAGTGGGGCAGGCGACGTGGTGACAAAGGACATTGGAAGGGGCCAAGTTGTACTGAAGGTCTTCTTCACATCAGTCTTTACGGGCAAAACTCGCCCCAGGAATGTGACACCAGTGGGAAACACTGGGAAGTAAGTCTTCCTCTGGCAAGGAAGCCTTACCTGTGGTGAATAAGATTAGATTAGAGACCTTTTAAACAAACTGGACACTCGCAGGGCAAAGGGCCTTGATAAGGTGTGCTCAAAAATGCTGGGCAAGCTGGCCTGTGACCTTGCGAGGCCACTCTCAATAATCTTTCAAGGATCAAGGTGATCAGGGGAGGTTTCTGCAGGCTGGAAGAAAGCCAGTGTCGTTCTTTGAGAAGGGCAAGAAGGAAAATCCAAGACATGGTAGCCACACCTTGATCCGTGGGAAGGGGATGGAGCAAATAACCTGGAAACCATTCCCAAAACTATGAAGGACAAGAAGGTGTTAGGAGCAATCAGCATGGGTTTATGAGGAGGAAACAGAGCCTGGTCAACCTGACAGTCCTCTGCAGTCAGGTGACTAGCAGGGTGGATGTTATTTATCTTGTCCTTAGAAATGCTTTGGACATTGTCTCCCACGACACCCTCAAAGACAAACTGATGAAGTACAGGCTAGACATACAGACAGTGGGGTGAACTGAAAACTGGCTGAACTGCCAGGCCCAAAGGTTGTGATCAGTGCCACCAGTTACATCCAAAGGCCAGTTACTTGCAGAATACCCTAGAGTTGTTTCTTTCCTCCTCCTGTCTGTCAAAGTACAAATGAACAATTTAACACCTCGACAAAGGGAAACAAACATAACCTTTTTAAAGTTGTCAGCTTTTATAAAGAAAGACGTGGCTGCATAGTGCTCACAAAGCAGATGCCATATTTAGTTGATGAGAAGGGGGCAGTACTATATTGTCCCAGTTTCTTCTACTTTTGGTCATGGTATATATTTGGGGACACTTCAGTTGCTTTCATCTTGCAGTGAAAAAAAGGTTTTCTGTAGCTCTAAAGTCATAAGGATATAATTTTCGCTTAAGTGTTCTTGTTAAACAAATGAACACCTTTTTCTTGTCTAAACTAAAATAATTCAAGATCTCTTAAGCCTTTCAGTCCATTCTTTATGTAGTTGCCATACTGATATCTACTGGTTATGTCTTTATTTAAAAAATAGTGGCTGCCAATAAAATATCAAACTAATATTCCATCTCAGGATTGCAACTTATAGTCAAAGGTTTAGCAGAATAATTAAATAGTTTAAACATAAGCAGACAAATGTTATTTGGAATAGAGACATTAAATACCGTGTTCATGTCTGCCACTGAAATATACAGTAAACCAACTCCATTTATATAAATTTGCACTGGATATAAATCTAAGAGTCATACTGGTTTTAGCAATTTAGTCACCAAGAAGCTTCAATCGGAGCAGCTGAATGTCTGGAGGACACATACTCAGCCAATGTAGCCAAGACTTCTTTCAAAGCTAATCTCTTCTGAAAATAGCAACCTGAAATCAGAGGAGCAACTATAAAGGCAGATGGTTGAGAAAAAAATTTACAACATGCTGACCCCTTTTTGACCTTAGTAGCAGTTCAACAGAAATTCTACCACTTGATGTAAGGGTTTACTACTCAACCTGAGTAAGTGACAAGATGGCACACTCAATTAGTCTTGGCTTTTGTCAGTTTATTGGATCCTAACAGTTCAATTATTAAAGGAAAGGCAAAGATGATATATGAAAATAATGCACAAGTCCAGAGAATAAAACTTGGTAATAAAACTGAGCATGTTTGAAAGCTGCACTGATGTTCTGTGTTGGGAAGGGGGAACTTCTTTATTCTAGTATTCAGTATCACTTCACTTCCATAGTATTACTGCTACTTTCTGCTTACAGGGGCATCTCTTGTTTGTACACTTCAAAGCCCTGAAGGTAAAAAGTAATCATCACCTTCATTTTATCAAGGGATAACTGAATGACACAGTATCTCTGGGGGACAAAAGTCCCTCCTACTGTAAGCGAAGATCGGGAACCTGAACCTACAGAAGTCTATGGG
>VXBH01009385.1:0-82403 GCA_013400035.1 Rynchops niger
AGATTCTGTGATTCTGTGGAAGTTTAGAGAAGGACACTAACAGATGAATGATGAGCTAGTCTTCTTGTTGAATATGATAATGAGAACCAAAGAGCTCGATAAATTTTGAATAGAGTTCATAATGGCAGTCCAATTTTTATTTTCAGTGTTACTTATTAAAATGTATTTACTTATTAAAATGTATTTTAGTTGCAATGTATGAAAATGCTGTAATCTGTGTATTTAAAAGTGCTTGTTGGTGGTTCTCTGATGTTTTAGCTACAAGGTAATTACTCCATAATGTTACATTTTAATTTATGCTTTAGTTCCTCAGTATTTGCAAGTAAAGATTGGTTTCGTTTAAATGTCTCAGGGGCACATAGCCTGGTTTCCTGTCTCCCTGAGGGGTACTAGGAAAGAGGATAAAAACATGACAAGCAAATGTGCTACTTCTTTCTAGTACTTTCCCTTTTTCCAGATATTTGAAGCTCAGGAACTATGTGAGGTGACTGTAGTTTCTATATATTTAGTATGCTATATTGCATATTTTATAACCTATGCAAAGGCTTGAAAACTTGAGTTTACCTTAGCCATTTTTCATTTTACTTTCTGCATATTTATTTTGGTTTCATTTTATGACTAGCTCTAAAACTGGTCTAGTCATGGTGTGTGATAGTTTATATCAACTGTCCTTCTCTTTTGGAATGGCTTACCTTGTTAGCAGCATATAAACCTGTATTTCTACTGACCAGAGTTTTGAAATTTCAGTTTACACCTGGATTCCAATCTGTACATTTCAATGGCACTTTCTGGGATTAATTTATCAGCATTTTAGAATAGTATCAGTTTTGTTGCCTGTAATTCTAGGGAATCATATGATGTTCAAATAGAATCTAATTAAACCAGCAATTGTAACACAGCCCCTTTGAAAATATTGTCTCTGTAAGGGTATGTGGAAGGAGAGAGCTTTGGTTGCTTTAAGGGTATCTGGTGGAAGCAGCCAGTGCTCCTAATATCCCTTAACAGTCTCGGATTTTATTAGCTGTGTTTAGTAAAGGTACTCAACATAATAAAAGCACCAGACAATGCATTTATGTAACTTGAGCTGCCTGTTGCTAACAGTTTTGTCATTTTCTACGAATTTGTTTATACGTTTTCAAATTGTACTGTAAAATCTTGAGATTCACCTCCGTGTATTTATTTTTTTTTTCCCTCCTGTACTTAGCACAATGCTCCCATTCCTCAAGGAGGACGTGGCGCGATCCAGTTTGTGACTCAGTACCAGCATTCCAGTGGGCAGAGGCGTATCAGAGTGACCACAGTTGCCAGAAAGTATGTTTCGCTTGTGATGAATCATTTTTGAAAAAGCAGGATATAGGTTTGCCTTTTAATCTTTAGTTTTGGGGTTTTTTTTGGTTTTTTTTTTGTTTTTTTTTTTAACCAGTCTATTGTTCTGGGATATGCAGTGCTGCCGGTGGTGAAGGCATGATACCTTTGAGACAGTTGCCTCTCTTGTTCTGTCGGCTGTTTCTTCTCTGGGAGGTTGCAGTGGCTGCATAATAATGTCATGGAAGTGCTCTGAAGTAACCCAAGTGATTTTAGATGAAGAGGAAGCTTTGGGTGAAATTCTATGGCCTAAACTGAGGAGATGGTCAGACTTAGGGAATGGCAAAAATCACTTAACTGGAGAGTGCTAGCTGCAGTTCAGCGCGGTGTAAAATACCCGTTCTTCCATGTGTAACCTTTACCTGCAGCTTCCTTGATTCAATTTACATCACGATTTTAGAAAGTGTTGTTTAAGGCATTTTTCAGTGTCCAATGACATTTCCTTTAAACTGCAGGAGATTGTTGATTGGTTAATTTGATGGAAGATTCAATTTATCAAAAAAAGCATTGTCTTTTCTGTTGACATGAGTATCTTGCAAACTACCAGTAAAATCTTGGTGACTGATAAAAAGATAATAGTTCGCCTTGTAAATGGAAAAGAACAAGCGAGGTGCACAAGAAATCTGCTAGTCTGGGAATGTGTGATTAGTTTCATGGACAGTGTTTTCTGTGACTTAACCTTTCATAATTAATATTTTTTAAATATAATTGTTTTATAAGTGGCATTATATTTCCTTTTACTGGTTGCATGGCATCTGTACAAATAAGGGACATGTCTAATTAACAGATGGTTAATCAACAGGCTGCTTGTTTGCACCAGTAGGTTTTTGAAGCTCCGGCACAGGTTTGCTAAACTGTTAGCACTGCTTTCTTTGCCGCAATTTTGAAGGGATATTTTGAGGTTGAACATCTTCTCTCTCACTGTGATGCAAATACCTGTTGTTTTTTTTTGTTTTGTTTTGTTTTTTGCAGCTGGGCAGATGCACAGACGCAGATTCAAAACATCACTGCATCTTTTGACCAGGAAGCCGCTGCCATTCTCATGGCTAGATTGGCCGTGTACAGGGCAGAGACAGAAGAGGGGCCTGATGTGCTTAGGTGGCTGGACAGACAACTTATACGACTGGTAAAAAGGACTTTATTAAAAGAGTCAGATTGGTTTCTTGTCTCCAGGCATATCATTCTTAAATGACTAGTGTTCAGTGACTTGTCTCTTTAAAAATAAAACAAAACAAAAAATGAACTGACTGCTTAATTTCCACAAGTGGGTATGCAGCATTAACCAAAATTTTCTATTTTAAATGGAAAAAAGACCAGATATATTTTTAGTTCTTTTCTTTATGTTTCCTCAGTCCTCATCAGTTGGTAATTGCTAGCAATTGAGAGAAATTCTAGCATGAGATTAGCAGAAATTAAAGCTTTTTCTACTTACTTCTGCCTAGAATTATATTGTAGATGAAATATGTTTAGCAAAAAATGAAGTCAAAGTGTCTAGAAAACCATATGGAATTTCTTTATTTTAAAAAATTCGGTTTTCTGTTTGTTTTTATATCTTATTTGTAAGTAAGTAGTTATTAATAATTTAAATATGTTCTCCAGGGCAGTTTAATCATCTAACTCTGCTTAGCAGTTTTAGAGGAAAAAACAAAAAAGCCATTAAAGCCTCATATGCAAGGAAGTCACTGCTTGTTAAGAGAAGAAACTACATCAGTGTTTTTGCTAGTTTTCTCTTTGCTTACAAAGCTGTAAGCACTTCAAATGATGTGTCTGTTAAAAACAAATATACAGTAATAGCATGATGAAGCAAATAAGTTACTTAATTTAGATAAATTTTTCTTTTGCTCTAGTGTCAGAAATTTGGTGACTATCACAAGGATGATCCAAGCTCTTTCAGGTTTTCAGAAACTTTTTCGCTTTACCCACAGGTGAGTAGAAGGAAAGTGTGTCTATAAGGGATAAAGAGAGAATGCGTAGGGAAGGAAGAGGCACCATAGCACAGAGTAAAATACAGCATTATACTGGATACCAGAATGAAAAGACCCCCTGCCCCCAGCTACTGTCTCGCATGTAGCATTCGACAAACCTCTTGTGTTGTCTGTGTGGGTCCCCTTTAGCCCTCTGTCCTTACAGCTAAACTTCCTCTAGTTGCATGTACGTTTTGTTTCTCCTGTAATGGAATCCTCACCTTACCTGGGTTTGCAATTCAGATAATGACACTGGGTTTTTTAAGGGCAGTTTTAATGAAGAATTCAGAAAACATGAGAAAAGATACAGTTTTGCTTTGTTGTTTCTTTTATATATGATTTGTCATACTGACCTGAAAAGAAACACTTTGCTGGTGAAGTGAGCTTGAACTTGACTGTATTAAACTTTGAATAGTTTATTTGATAAGAATCCATTCTGATAAATTCCTCCATTCTGATAGCTCCTGAGATGTTACTTTTGGACTCTTCATAGACTTCTATGATATTTCTGTTTGAGTTATCTACCGATCTGTGTCAAGGTGTTAAGTGTCGTGGAGAGATTGATTCAGCAATGGAAGGATTTGCTTTTTCCATTTTACTAATGAAGTTCAACTTTGCTGTAGTTAATGTTCTTTCTTCTGTTCACATGCCATAACTAACCTTGTGTGTTCAAGCACAGCAGCCTCCCTCATAGGAACAGCAGAACTTACGGTAAAGGAAGGGTTTGGCTGTATTCTCTCATACTACTTATCAGCTAGTACTGGAGAAGAAGAAATACTAAAGTTTTCTCTTAATTCAAAGCTGGTTTGTAGGTTTATCCATTCTGATCTCTGTCTTACTCTTATGAGAATATATAAAAACTGACAAAGGTGCATATTCAAGTTAGAAGTGTTAAAGGACTTGGAATTCAATTTTGTTGTGGCATTGGTCTCATGTAGTTTGTGTAAAACATTTCTATCCTCACAACTCTCCTCCTCCTCCTCTGTGAAAGCTCAAACAAAGGGTTTTTGTTTTGCAGTTTATGTTTCACTTGAGAAGATCTCCTTTCTTACAAGTTTTTAATAACAGTCCAGATGAGAGCTCATACTACCGTCATCATTTCATGCGTCAGGATCTAACCCAGTCGCTTATCATGGTTCAGCCGATTCTTTATGCCTACTCTTTCAATGGACCTCCAGAGGTATCATTATATATAAGATAAATGTAGGTTAAAAGATGCTGTTTTGAGAGAGAGATGATTGTTGTCCCTAGTGTTACATGTTATAAAATGTGTTGTTTTAAAATTCATTGTATGAGAGAGCATATCCATTTAATATAGAACATACTATGAACAATGCATATCTCAGAATTCTGATGTAGCATAGTCTTGAGAACATAAGTCAGTTTGTGAAGAGAGGATGTTTTAAACTAAAGAATCGTAATTTTTTGTGTTACTTTTGAGAGCTAGAGGAGTTTTACTTTTGTTTTTGTGGTGCCAGAATGTAAACATTTCAAAACAGGGTGTTTTTGAAATGTACAATATTCCCCTCTATATTAACATCCTCATCCAAAGCTTCTAATTTTGGTGTGGTTCCTATTATGTACAGATTTGGTCCATACCCTTCCAGCTGACCTTACGGCACATTCTGAATAAATCTAAAATAAAACCATGATCTTCCAAGAAGCTTGTGAAAGAAGCGTAAGATAGGAGACAACAAAAATAGTCTGATAGATAAGAGAGAGAGGGAGGAAATGGTAAGACGGTGAAAATAAGAATAGTAGGCAAGGATCTTGGCAGGTTGGAATTTGAACTTTTGTTAGGTTGTTTTGTTTTTTTTTTTTTTCTTAGACTATGTCATGGGGGTTAAAAGGAAAAAGGCTTTTAATTATGGAGTTTAATGTAATGAGGTGCTTTGTGAAGAGCTGCTCACAGGTGTAAGATTGTTCTCCCATGTATGAATAACAATTAGTCACATGGGTGATGCAGAGGAGAAGCGTGATAAAGTGGGAGGTGAGACATCCTCAGTGCAGAATGAGTAATGATTTTTTTTTTTGGATTCTTGGAGTAATTAATATTTTTGGTATCCCTGATAAGATTGGTCCAATTAAATCATATGGTACTAATTCACTTAAATCACATCGTCCCAATATAGTGTCATTGCGCCTAAAAAGGTGAATTAAAAACCTTAAATATTACATCAGATTTCATAAATCCTAAGTTTTACCGTATACAGTATTGATGGATATATTTGCACAGTAATAATAGCTGCAAGGACAAGACTAAAAAAACCCAAACAACCCACAACCCCCAAATCTTACACTTGATTAACTACTGCATCTTTATACATTGAAATATCATTCAAGTTAATGGCACTGTATAAGTAAACATGGAGGTACTTGAAAGACCGGAAAAGTGCATAATAATGAAAGAGGTTTCAGCTCATGAAAGTAATAAAAATTGTATTCAAGAAGTTACATATTCAGAATCAGGATGGATAACTTTTGAATGAGATTGTGTGGGTTGCGGATGTATAACATGAAAATGAGCAAATATGGAGCTTTAGTAAGTGATTGAAGAAGTTCCTAAGATTCAGTGACAGATTCAAAAAGCTGGTAATGCCATCCAGTTGCTCAATTCTGCATCAGTTATTAATTTTATATTTATTTTTAAACCTTAGCCTGTTCTTCTGGATAGCAGCAGCATTTTACCAGATCGCATTCTCCTTATGGACACCTTTTTCCAGATCCTTATTTATCATGGAGAGGTAAGATTTCTAATTTCTTAGATCAATATGCTTTTTCTGTAGGAGTGCTACATTATGAAAGTCAAGCCCTAGTTCTAAAGCACTCCATTGCTTGACCTCTCATCTGCGTGGCTAATACCAGGCTCCTAATTCATGTTTGTAGTTTGGTAACCTAACATTCCTATACACAGATACTTGACATTACTTGATGTTTTGGTGCAGTTTGTTATGTCAGGTTTAAGATAAATTAGCTTCAATATGCAGATTATTTGTTTTAGATCAATATTTAGATCAATAGACTGTGTTGTTCCCCACCCCTGTGCTTTTCCCGTGTTTTATTTTAGACCTCTAAAGTAGTTCTTCAGGGATAGGGAGTCAGAACGCCAAGTTTTATAGTCACCCTTAGTCTGCCCTGTCTTGGAGGAATGAAACTGCTCTTGGCACTTGAGTAGATAGGCATTCGCTAGTAATATAAATATAAATGCTTGTGACTTACTAGTGCTTTGTTGCCCTGGAGGAATTGAGCTGCTGCTTTTTACTGGTTTGCAACTGTAAATGGTTCCCAGCTGAGAGTTTGAGAAATACCATTCTGGATCATGTCCTCATAGCTACACTGTTTACAATAATTACTAAACTTTAACACGTGATTAGGCAGGCAGTGACCTCACTGGTGAGGACCTGGTCCAACAGTACCAGAGCAAGGCAAGCAGAGCCGGTTACAGACAGTATCCGGGTTCAGCCTCCAGTCCAGATCGTCACACAAGTCGATGGGGATGAGGCAGGTCTGAGTTCTAGCCCGGTAGTCAAGACCCTGAGTGGGGGTCCAGATGGCTGGGTACCTGACCAGGTACGGGCATGGCTGCAGTGGAGCTCAGGCAGGAGCCAGGGATGAGCCTCAGCTTAAAAAAGCTGCCAAGCAAAGGGAGGGGTGAACATCTGAGATTCTCTCCAGGTCTTTCCTAACAACAGCCCTATCATCGAGCTGAACTTGAGCAGCCAGCTTCACTCCTAGAAGGTGGGGAGGCTGCGCTACAGGCCCTGAAAGATAAATAGCAGCATAAATACTTATTTCTTATGTGTCATAGACATGAATGTTAGAGAACTGTAAATAGAATCCTTGACCTCATAAACTAGACGTTTAGCATACAAAGGATGACAAAAAAGGAAATCAGAAAGGCCAGAAGTTGTTAGAGTTTAAAAAAAAAAAAAAAAATCTAGTGGCACGTTACTTGCACATCTTGGATTTTGAAAATTGACTTGCATACTTTCTGCCCTTATAGGGCAGAAAGGCGTGAGTGGTAGAAAAGAGGTCAGCAATGTGACGTTCTACTCTGAAGAGTCCTCTGTATCCTCTAAGAAAGATGGGTGAATTGGTTCTAAACTTCTTTTTCCCCCCCTATCCCCAGACCATAGCTCAGTGGCGTAAATCAGGTTACCAAGATATGCCGGAATATGAAAACTTTCATCACTTGCTACAAGCTCCAATAGATGATGCCCAAGAAATTCTCCATTCCAGATTTCCAATGCCCAGATACATTGATACAGAGCATGGAGGAAGCCAGGTATAGTAAAATATATGATCTAGGAAGTGGTGTGTTAGTAATGTCATCAAATTTTTTGGTATTAAACATGCATTTCTGTGCTAAAATATATGTAAGTTGCAACTGAAAATTTTCATTTTTAAAGCTTTTACACAGCCAGGTATTTAACAGTAGCTCTTTGCCTTAATTTGTGAATCCTGTTATTTATTACTATTTTTACCATACTGACTTGGACTTTTGGATTCCTTGTGTGAGGTGTTTAAGACAAAAAAGATAGTACTTGCCAGGGTCTCAGGACCAATACTAGAAGTATTCTTTTAAGCTTATTAATATTTTATTGATATTCATGTTTGCTTTGTTAGGGCTTAGAAAAAGACAAAAACTTACTTTCTGCTGCATTGAAAAGTTGTTAGCAGTTCTGCATTATAGCTATAGAATTCAGGGGGTGGCTTTATTTATAGAGGTGGTGCTTGGTTTTCTGAATGTTTTTATGTGCATGGTTTTTATCTCCAAATAGTAGAAATGGTAGATTTCATATACATGTGATTTTTTTCTGAGTACAAGAAATTTCTATTTGAGAAGTTTAATTTATTGCCTGTGTTTTGTGTTCTAAAGGCTCGTTTCCTGCTTTCGAAAGTAAATCCCTCTCAGACTCATAACAATATGTATGCATGGGGACAGGTAAGTACGAATTGGCTGATGAAGCTTGTATGCCTGTTATGTTCTTTTTCCATGTTTCAGAAACCAACTGACAGATTGTGTACATGTAAGTAATAATGCCAAGTTTTGAAACCGAAAAAGAAATGCAGTTTTGGTGCAGTGCCAAAATTGCAGAAGTTAAGAAAAATGGATTTCGTTTATTCAGACAAAAATGATCTGGTTTGCTGTTTTAAGCTTCTGTGAGGCTACTTCCATGTCTAGCTATGTTTCTGAGACAGGTTTCTTCAAATTCCTTAGAATGAGAGCACTTACCACACATAAAAACTAAGGGACCTTTTTGCAATAGGGGAAAGAAATTTTGAAGTTAGTTATAAGCAAGAAATGAAAAGTACACCAGTACGAGTGTATTGATGTTTTCCAGAATTTTTGCTTCTGATTCCTGTCCCGAGTGATCAGGAATCACCTGTTCAAATCTTGTCTTTAGGAAGTTATGTAAGAGTTCAAAAATTAAACTTTCTGGAGCAGCTCGTATTCTTAAATGTTGCATCCCACTTCCATATTCTCCTTCCAAATTCAGCTTTTATAGTGGGAAGAGAAACACTGCAGTGGGTGAATGTTAGTGCAGTGTCATTTTCTTAGGAAAATGGAATGACATCAGTCAGTTGAAGCTACGTATTAACTGTACTTCTAGAGTACTTTGCTAAAGGGCGTACAGTGTTGAAGTCATGAATGAGAGAACTCTGTAGCAATTTTATGGCAGTGATTTTTCTCAGTTAAGTTTTATCAAGGTGCGTTTTCATAGGGCTGTGTTGGTTCTCATGAAACCATGGCAAGGAAGAGCACTGAGATCCAGAGTGAAAATACTTGAAAACTTTATTCTGAGTCAGGGACAGCACGATTTGAATCCAGCTGTCCTGCCTCTAAAGTCAATAACCTAAACAGCAACCTGTTAGTGTGTCTTTTTGTCATGTTTTCTCCACAACATACACATAAATCCTGTAATTTGAAAGGTCTTGTTTTTATCTGAACACTACCTGGACATTTTTGAAGTTTTGACATTTCCAACAGTAAAGGACAACTGTTTCCTGCTCATTAACTAGTAAACAAACGAAACAGTATTCTAAATGTAAATGCAAATGCAAAACTATTTTTGAGCTGATCTCTAAGAAAACTGTTCATGCTGGACAAGTGCGACTCTTTGATACATCTTAGAAAAGGCAGCTTTCCTTTTAATGTTGAAAAGAATTCAGTTCTAGGGTAAATTAGGAAAATCTGTGTTAATCTCAGTGGCATTGCAGCGTGTATACTCAACGTAATATCCTCCTGTGTTTGCAGGGGCTTTTGTGAACAAAGTTGAGCCAACTACAAATTATGAAAAATGTAACTGTTGGGAGAAAATTTTAAACTGAATTGGTTTTGCTTTTGTTTTTCTCATGATCTTCCTGGATTGTTTTATGTAATTTTATTTTGTGCGTAACAGAGAAATTTATTAGTCCAAATTGACCTGAAGAGGGCACCCATACACCACTGAAACCATGTTTCAGGAGGTGATGAATTGGCTAGTTTGGTTTTTAATACTGTAAGTAAATTTTTTCTTTTTTTTTTTAAGTTTAGCAGGTAGGTGCCTTATTTTCTGAAAATGTTTTCTATACTATATAATGGTAAACTTTTCATACGGCTGTATTATGTTCATTAGTCTTTGAAGTTGCAGTTGAATTTTTTTTTTTAAATCTTTTTTTTTGTCTTGGTAACTATGGGGAATTGGTAATTTGAAACAAAAGAAGAGGTCAGTGGCACAAATCTTACCAAATACCCATCTAGCTGTCACCAGATCACTGTTAATTAAATATAAATTCTCATTTTATGCCTTAGATCAGAATTTTAAATGAACAGAAAAAAACCCGTAATGTGGTCTGTGAAAAATCAAAGCTAATTCTCATGTGTTTTTCAGACTTGTACATCGTGACCTTGCTGGTTTTCACTTAATTCCCCAGCAAATAAATACTCTGCTACCTTACCTGCTGGAGTGAAGAGTTCCCAGTCTTCAGAGTAAAGCTGCTGCTGTTGGTGGTAGCAGTGGTGACAGCAGCTGCCTGTGTGCACGTGTTGGATGGGGTGTTGAGCTTCAGAAATAGTCTCTGCATTGGTTTTAATTATCCTGGATTGCCACTAGCATTCATTGTGAGGGATCTCTTTTCTTAGGGGTCTGTCAGCTCCTTTGGTGGTTTATTTACCAGAGGATGATGTACTGCCCTTCCATGCCTAAGACACAAAGTGGCAAATCATATCCTGCCCCAGAATTAAATTACTCGTAATTCCCTTGGGGCTTCTTAAATAAGAGAACTCAGGCTTAGCGTTTGGCAGTCTTGGAAGTAGAACATCCTTTATTCTCATCTTGCCACCATCAGCTGATAATAATTTAGTGGGCCTTCCCTGAGAGTGGCTGTGTATTGTGTCAAGCGTATTGCGGTGATCTAAGAACTCCCACTGCTCCTGGATTTGTCCCTTGATCATTAACCGAGCACTGGTTTTGGCCAGTTCTCAAAAAGGGGCACCAGTTCTAAGCATCCTTGTTAAGACTTCCATGTCTGTGTTTTGGAAGGTTTTGTAAGAGTTCAGACAGCTCTGATTTCATTTGGGAATATGGGTGCTTAGTACCTTTGGAAAGGTTGAACTGCTGAGATTTATAAGACTTGTTCTTCCGTCTGTAGACAGAAGTAATGACAGATTGGTTTCAAAGGAGTTAAGAGAGTTACTATGTAACATTTGCAGAGTTGCCAACTGCTGTTTTATTTAGACTGTAAATTTGTTTAAAAATAGTAATTAAAAGGTGACCATTTTGAACTTCTTGGATTTCTGAAAATTACTTCTGAGGTCAAAAAGTAAATTGCACAAATCCATTCGAAAGTTTTTTTTCATTTATTTAATCTTTTGTGATCTGATTTTGCACTGGCATGACTTTCAGATGTTGGTTTTGGTGCTTCTCTGAGGTGGCACAGAGCTGTAGGAGAGAATTGTCCCAACTTTCGTGGAGGAAGCTGGTTGACCTTCACTCAAAGTCAAATCAGACCCTTCGTGGACTTGTTTCCTCCTTTTGCGATTTTGATACGTCTGAGCTCCAGTGACAGATGCTGATTTGTAGTTGTGTCACTTGTGTGGTTCTTTCGCCTTTGTCTGCTCCACTGAGATAGGAATGATAACAGGAACTGTGGCATGGAAGTTTTATTTACTGTTAAAAATTTGTAAGTTAGTATTTGGCAGCTGTCAAAAACTCTGAGTTTGTTATGGTTGGTGTACGTATCTTGCTATACTGCAGCTCATTGCTGTGTATGCATTAATATGGAAGAGAGTGCAGTTGTGGTTTGTGCCTGAATTTATGTAAACATATGAAAATTTATGTAAATGTACAGTCTGCTGTTTTTTTGTCAGAGGATTTCAGCAATGATATGCTTCTAAGGTCTTTCTAAATTTATAAAGTGTTTATTTAATGCAACATATTGTGCCTTAAAATGCTTTTATTCACAAGTATAATCAGTTGTTCTTGTTTTCTTTTATTTTATAGGAGTCTGGAGCACCCATTCTTACTGATGATGTCAGCTTGCAAGTATTTATGGATCATCTGAAGAAACTTGCTGTCTCTAGCGCTGCCTGAGATTCTGCAGTGCGTTAAAGGCACAGATAAGCTGTAGCCATATTTCAGCTTTTCTCTCCTTTCCCCTTTTCCATGTCTCTCTTGACAGAATGCTCTGATATGCACAAGCTGCCTGACTAGATGTAAAGCAGTGTTGTTCTCAAAGAAAAGCTTTTGTTATCAGCAAATGTTTTAATGTGAATTGCTGTTTGTAAAAATGACAGGTAATAGATTAAATTAAGTTATAATTAGAGGAAAAAGAACAGTCATTTTGATGACTGTGATACTGTAATTACTTTGAGATCATTTATAACAACTTGGCTATGTGATTTCAGTTTCCTTTTAAAATGGTTGAGGTTGATTCTGCGTTGCATTACAAAGGCACGTTGAACAATAAAAGAGATCTTTGGTGATGTTGGGCTTTCCAGACAGCCATATACCTCTGCCCACTCAAATTGAGCATGAAGTGAACAAAGAAGCAACAAAAAGCATGTAAAAATAGTATTAACTCAGCCGGTTGACTTAGGCTGCCGAACTTTTCTTTCCTGCAGAGGTATTATTGTTTATGTATTGTTCATTTCATGAGTATTTAATGTGAAATATTGCTTCCCACTTACCCTGCTTGATTCTTTGGGAACAGAGTTTTTCTTTATTTCCACATAAAGAATTTGAACTGAAAAATTAAAAAAAAAAAAAAAAATCTGCTTTTGCACAAAATTGAAATCCACATGTTGTATGTTTGACAAAGGTGTCTATTATCAAACACAGTAACAGATGAATATGCTCAAAAGTTAACACTTCTACCTTGAGCTAAGAAGAAGTCCTACACTACCAAAATGAACTGACTGAGTACAGCCTTGATTTTTGTCTTGGCGAGTATACTTTAAAAAATAAAAATTTACCTTTTTTATTATTGCCTTATAATGTTATTACACTAATGCATGACAGTGCACATCTGCTTTTTGTTTCTGCGTCCTTTTTGTTATGAATTCAACAGGCTGTAGTTCTTGTTGAAACAGTATTATATAGAATGTGATGTAATTAATTTGCTATTTAGTTCATACTTGATTTTTTTGGGGTGGATAAATTTGTAGGCTTTCCCATTTATTTGTTGAAGTTTACATATAAACCAGATGTTTACACAGGTAATAAGACATTTTGACAAGTGAAGATGTGAAATGTGGTAGTGGGCAATAAAACATTGTGCCAAGTCTAAAGGAAGAGAGTCAGAATTTTGACATAGGAAATTCAATCATATACTGATACGATAAGCGTGAAAGTTTTTTTCTGTTTTCTGTAAATTCTCAAAAACTTGATTAAATAAATTGCTCTCCATTTCTTTGATCTAGACAAGATGAGCTCCTTTTGCCTCCATACAAATAAAATACATGGTTTTCTCTCACTTTTTGTATTTATTGTGGTGGTTTCTGTTGGTGCTTGAAACGAAATGTGGAAATAAAGGTAGTAATGATAAAATTTAGAATAACTTCACCAGTTTTATTGATGTAATAATTGGTATCAGACTTGTTGAACTTACGGAGATACTGAACACACCAGTGGCAGTTTAGGAGGTAAAATTTCAGTAGCCCTCTTGAATAGCTTAAAAATTTTTCTTGTAACACCACATATGTCCAGTTTTATTTGACGGTTAAATACCATTTGACTAACACATCAATTCATCACCAAGTCATGATAATGGATGGGTTTTTTGTGTGCTTTCCTTCCTACCCTTTAACCAGCTTTCACCTGTAATAGGCTATTTTAACCAGTCTCTTGGTGTTGCAGATGGAGTGATGCACTTTACTCAGACAAGCAGCAATACATTGTTACAAAACAGCAATTTAACAAAGTCTGGTAGTAAATGCAACGGTGTTTTAACAAGATTCGAGGGCAAGGTACACGATTATTTACTGCAGAGAGGACAGGGTAAGTGAGATGTGCTGGGGAGACCCTTCCATTGAGTTACGAGGTTGAGAGGACCGCCTTGCTTTCTAACTCCTACTCGGAGGAGTTCAGGTGCGGCTGGATCCAATCCTAATCCCAGATTTAGTCAACGGTTTATGTCTAAAAGATTGTATGTGCACAATGAATCTAAGATACAATCTTAGTGAAGCTTACAAAGTTTAGCAAGCTCTTGGTCACTTACTGAGGATCTGTTGTGGCAAGAAAACGCCCAGTATCGAGGCGTAAGGCATCTCTGTAGCAGGTGTAACCTTGAGAGGTGTCCCTACTCAAGGGGAGATCCTGGTGTGCAGCCTGCTGCCGTGTGGGACAGCTCTAAAGGCTGTTGGGCTGCTCGTTATTTTTGGGATAAGTCATGTTTGCATTCCGACAACAAATGTTAGTTTCTTCCAAATTTAGCTTGAGTTGAACATTGACCAGGTTTGGTGGTTAGGTGGGTGCATTGCTCAAATTAGCTCTTGGCTATTGCTTTGTTACCTGTCTCCCCCAAATCTACTTTGAGCCGGGTGCAGCCATCATGACCAGATGCATCCATTAGCGCTGCCACTGGTGGTTATTGCTTGGGCAGGGTGTGGGAGATAAAGGTCAGGTGGGGGGAACACACCATCACATGTGGCAACATTAGCTGTTTTTTGAGTTACAACATAACTCAATTGAGTTAACAACATAATTGAGTTAAATACATAAAAGTATTTAACATTGTTAAAGACTTTTTGAAAATCCAAATTTGTCTGATGTATTACTTTTATCTTCCTGCTTATTTACCTCTTCCAAAGACTTTGTGAGATAGTGGGACAGGATTTTCCTTCATAGGAAGCGTGCTGACTCTCCCCGAAATCCATGTCTATCCATAGGCTCATAAGTCGTGTTTTTTATTATAGCCTCTACCATCTTAGCAGACTCATCAGTCTCCAACTTGCACAATTGCCTCAACAGCCCTTTTTGTGGACAGGAGTGATACGGGCAGCAGTCTGCAAGTTATCTGGCACACTGACTGTCTGTAATCATAGTTACACACATCGCTGGTGCCTCTGCCCTTCGATGTTTCACTTCCTTCAGAACTCCTGGATGAAGGCCATCCGGTGCCGGTAACTTGTTTAACGTCTTTATCATCTACTTATCTAATACCTCTTGCCCATTTACATTGGTCAGATGAGCTACACCAGCAATGATTTCTTCAAGTACTTGGTTTTGTCTGGACGCAGATTGGAAATCAGAGGAAGGGTTGGTCAGATGTCATTGTGAAAAATACAAGGCCTTAGACTTGGAAGAAGTAGCCTTCTGCAGGACAAGGGATAAGACAGGGGAAGCAAGCTGTTTGCTATGGCTGAGAATTGATCAATATTTAAAATCAAAGTATTGTGTTTTAGGGTTGTGCTACAGGAGAAAGGGGTTTAAAAAGATAAATTGTTGCTCTTTGCCATCCTTGCTAGCATTTTTATTAACTAGGTTTCTTGGTGAAGAGATGCTGCCAATCTGTGCAATGTACATGTCACACAGCCATCTTACCACAAGGGCTGTCCTGTTTATGATAGCAGGCCAGATGATTTCTTTTAATACTTGGTTCTGGCTGGGCACAGGTTGGAAATCAGAGGAAGAGACGGTCAAATCTTGTTGTGAATAGCCTTCTGCAGTACAAGGGATAAAACAGTTGCTGACTGTTCTGTCGGGCTGGGAAGTTGAAGACTGAAAATTATCCCTGGGCAGTCAGAGGTAGAGGAGCGAGCAGTCGGGTGCTGCTTTCTCTGCTTTGTTAGGCAGGCTGTGAGTGTTAGAACCGTACAAAATCTGTTCTTGATACAAACTTCCTCACTGGACACAAGTGCCTGAAGCAATTGCCCTCTGGGAAGTACGTGTGTCTCGGAGAGCAACATGGGTGAAGCTGAAGTTAACATTTTGCCAGGATCATGAAATCAGATGGAGGCTCATGAACAGTCACAGCTGTTTATGTTCTCAGATGTTCTTGTTGCCCGTGTTTGGGCATCGTATCGAAAAGCACATTGTGATTGGCACTCTGCATCTGAATTTTTCTTCTCTTTTTTGTTGCCTTAAGTCCTGTACTTACAGTCCATTTGTTAGGTCCATATCCTATCCGTGTGTTTAGACCAGCCCACAACACAGAGCTCTTACAGCTAGCATGTTAAAGGTTAGGTAAAAGTTTGCTGGACCTTGTAAGCCTGAGAGCTGCCCTACATTCAAGAAAAGAAACTGTTTAAGATCTATTTCAGAATGAGCCATTTAGAGCAATAGAAGCCATCATCCGAAACACGGATGATGATTCCACGTTTATACAGATAACCTCAAAGCACGCAAGTATGCTGGAAAGAAGGCTGGAACATCCCCTGACAGCGCTCTGCTCTGTCACTGGTGACACAGCAGCCTCAGCCGTTTGGTTTCTTGCTGACTGTGAGCTGCTGTGGTAAATTCCCTGGCTTGGCCTCTCCTCTCCTTTCCCCCCCACTTCACAGGTCTGGGAGTGGCACAGCTGGTACATTGAGAACCCTTGGAAATACTTTACAGTAATTGAATCCATGTTGCATTACAGCTTCGGGATCTCCTTTTTTGGAGAGTCGAGGATTTTTTTAGGTACTCTTGTTTATTTCATCTTTTTGGGAAAAGGTAGTGGATTGTTAACTTTAGACTCTTGTTTGCTGCTTGGATGGGATAAACAAGGTACCAGGTTTAGACACAGATTTAACAAGGCATGCAGATTTGCCCTAGAAATACAAATACTGTCAAATTCCTAGAACCTCATAGCTTGGTCTGTGAGACTGTGACATTGACTAGTGGTCCGATGCCTCCAACACAAATGGCATGCTTGGAAAATTGCATTTCCCAGTATTCCCTCTTTTCCTTGGCTAAAAATAATAGTTGATGAGCAGTGACCAGGAGCCTATCCTGTTCTACCAAATCTGAGGCAAACAACTATATTATCCCCTGTCAGATTGTGAAGCACAATAGAATTGAGCTCAGTTTAGTTTTTGGCATTTGGGGTTCATACAGAAGTTAAATGTTAAATGGAAACTAACAAGCCTGAACAGAACAGATGGAAAAATTAATGAAGCTGTTGCTCTGCTCTGAATTTAGTGTAAAATCTTGTTTAAGATAGCAGATTGTGCCTAATAGTGTAAGCTTTTGTCTGAAGGGCTGAGATGCTAAAAGATAAACAATTAAATCAATTCCCATAAATTGATTTTTGGCAAAAGTGAAGCAAAATAATCACTGCATACTTTAGCGACGGGGGTTGTCCCCAACACCTGCAGATTGTCCGTCGTGTGTTTCTTTCCATCCTATTCCATGCCTTCCGGGAGGTATCCAGCTGTGTGCTACACTTGCTGTGACGTGGGGTAAGAGTTTGCTCGGAAGCTAATGTGCGTGGGACAAGCAATGGGCTGTCCTTTGCCTTTCTCAGGCAGAAATACATGTGTTGTGTCATGGTCTACAGTCAGCTTAATGTGTAGGAACTGTGCACATTCATGGAGTGTTTCTCTGGCAGGAGAGTGGCCAAAGACCAATATACCTTATGAAAGAAAAAGCCTGTGTCTCACAAAGCCCAGTGTGGCAACCCTGTAATTTTCTCCTCTTTCCACTAATATTGAGAACAGCCAAACACTCGGGGAATTAGCCACTTTCAAAGCATGCGTATAAATGATGCTATCAGGGTAAGTTGGAACCATAATGTTTGTTGAGGTGAGGTTGAAGTAATGTGGGGATGGCCTCTGATGGCCCCTGAACGCACGCTTCCTTCGTGGTTAGAACTCACCTCTGTGTGGTTGATGACCTTTCAGCCTCAGGAGACATGGCAGAAAAGTTTGAATGATACTAGATTGTTATGAAGTAGCCAATATAATTAGTCAAGTACGAAAGAAGAGGAGATTACATTTCTACTGTAACTTTTTTTTTCCTACTCATTCAAATGTGAGCTTCTTTTCAGCTGCATACTCGGGGCTGGTACGTATTTCACTGTTTTCTGTAGTAGCACAGACATGTTTGAGCCTTGGCTCTGAATTGGTATGGACTTAGTAAGACCCTATTCTGTATGAATTTTTTCTTCTTCCTGGTAGAGGTCTCAGCATTACAGGATGGCTTGCATTACTAATTGAAACACATGGACGGCTTGAACTGAGCTATCCTAATCTCAGACGTGTCACACCTGGCTAATCAAGTAGAGTTATAAGTGGTTTGTAGCACTGCTGTTCTTCGCTCATCCTGGAGCAAGTATGTTTTTGTTAGTGCTGCTTTTTAGAAGGACTTGTATTGAATTTTTCCAGAAAACGTACAGGGTTTATAGGTGGGCAAAATACTACTTGATGCATCTTTTTGATGTACGATGAAACAGCTAAAAGAGCAGATCTTGTTAGCATAGGCGCTGTCTGCATGGAAGCCCAGCTGCTGAGACCCCTCCTGTTTGTCCAAGAGCAGAAGAAAGACAGGTTGTAAGGAGAGGCACTGACAGCCAGCCAGGCTGGCCGGCAAAGCGCCCAGCTGGGACTCCTAGTTGCTGAGGAGCTCGTGGTTTCAAGCAATGCTGCTAGCCTAGTTAGGATCAAAATGTGACCCTCCCATACGCAGGTTGTTGTAATCTGTCCTCCTGCTCTAGGTATTTACACACTGCACCGAGGGGAAAAATAGCCCAGATGGATCTAGCACTGTGGGGTGAGCATTGCTGCAGCATGAGAGGACATCACTTCTCATTTTAGGCTTGCTCCCGCTCCCCTGCAGAAGGAGGAGGTAAATGGAGATGACACCCTTTACGTGATGGCACCAAACCAAACAATGGAACCATACTCCGTTTTTGTCCCTGGAAAAAGCAGAAAATTGGAGAGCTAACTTGTTACAGAACTTATCGGAGTGTATATTTTCTCCTTTAGAAAATGAGGATTTTGTCACAGACTCTTTGAAGCTAAAACTGTTTGGAGAAGATAGAGTGTTTTTTCACTGGAGTAAAGACAGGTCTGGAAGGAGAGATTGCCATCAGAGCTAATCCCCCCAGACGGTGCTTCTGTAACAAACGCTTTGCTCAGGCAGGTCTACTTTGTGCCGTTTCCTCTGTGAATGAGCTGTCAGACACAAAAGAGATTTTAACACCTAAGGCAGGACTAATACTTTTCTCACAAAAATGCAACATGTAATTTGCGCTTTGTCATGGGAGAAAAAGCATATGACAATGTCTAGGGCTCTCTGCAATTGCCAACAATTTTAAGCGAAATGCCCAGGTGACAGAAGGAAGTTGGACACATGAAATGCAGTAATTTGTAGTCCCTGCTGATCTAATTGGAGGAGAAAAATCCTTGCCAGCTTCCAGGCAGGAAGGTAACTTAACCCCAAATACTAGCAAGACACCCTGGACCTTTCATTTGATTACGAGCAGTAATGGTGTCCTAGAGCAAGCAGTGGTTAGTGGCTGTTTCCAAGGAAGGCAAAAATGCCCCAGAAGCAGAGCCGTGCAGTGGGTGGGTGGGAGGAGCAGACTGCCGCAGCCTTTGCGGAACTGGTTATCCAGAATGTTCATGGCAAACAGATCTTTACTCAGTTCTATTTTCTGATTTTTGGCCCATGAAGGGTAAATTGAGCAAAGTACACTGTGATCGCTATTTTTATAATTTGGCTGACTAAAATGAAAAGGATGGGGTTGTGCTGAAATTTTAGCGCATAAATGTTCTGCTGTTGCTTCCTTTCCTTTAGGAATAACTGAAATTGCTTTACTTTGTGCTTGTCAGATGTGTTGGTCACGCGTTGACATGATGCTTTTGAGCACGGATGCACAAACTGGTGGCTGCGCCTTCCAGACTGAAATGATTAAGTGACTTAATCTGGCTAAGGGGTATGAATGAATTTTCCTTGAGAAAGAAAGAATACAACCCTGATAGATAGCTGTAGAAAATGAGATGGCTTTGGTAACTGCATGTGATCTACCAAGACTGCAGGATAGAGAGTCCCGTTACTGTATATGTTACTTTTCACAGAATCACAGAAATGTTGAGGTTGGAAAGGACCTCTGGAGGTCATCTTGTCCAATCCCCCTGTTCAAGCAGGGCCACCTAGAGCTGGTTGCCCAGGACCTTCTCTAGATGTCTTTTTTTGACTTTAAAAGGAGTTAAACATTTACAAATTTAAAGACAGGTCCTTGCACAGCCTACTTATTATCCAGCATAATTGTAGTCCAAATGGAAATAGTCCCATAAACTGCAGGAGATGAACTGAGAGCTCAGTCCCCATGTCAGTCACTGTGGCACTGTGCAAAACTACATGTATAAATGTGCAGAGACTGTTTTCTGAGAGATGATTTTAACCGAAAAGATAACATGTGGGCAGAACACTTTCCAAGGCTAGATCCATCTTAATCAGTAGACTGAACACAGATTAAACAAAAAATTAAATTGTTCCCTCTGTGTAAGTATCTGAAATCCGTGAAGTGACAGGTCCTTATAGTAGGCCATTGCATCGTAATGAAAAATATCCTCTGTCCTAGCTAAGTAATGTGTATAAATAAGTCTGGATTTATTTTTTGAGATTATGTATTTGGTAATGCATGACATAATGCCATTCTAAGCAGAGCTTGAAATAATTTGGAATTAAGCAGAACAGAATAAGTAGGACATCTGTTTTACTCAGATTTATGCAACGTGTTAATCTTAGACACAACTGTCTTATTTGCTAGAAGAAATAGATATTAAAAATATGTATTATTTGAAATACTGCGTTGCACATTGCAATTGACAGTTCCCATGGCCTTACAAGAATGAAAGAATACTTTTACAGCGTCTGCCTCCAATCTCATAAAGAAATGGAATAATTTGCTTTTGCAAATTTGATCCCAGTGGAATAAGTGGTTACTTTGCTGTGCGTGGATCAAACGTGGGTGCTAATCCCCAACAGGAGCAGAGCTTTGGTTAAAGGAAGATGTTGTCTTCTGAGACGAATATCGGTACTTAATGCTAAGAGATAAGCCCTGCCACACTTCGGCTGCAAATCCGTGTTTTTGTAGGATTGCAGGAGCAGGCCAGCTACAGAGAAAATAATAGTATGGATTCGTAGCTTCCCAGTGAGTGGAATATTTTAATTGCTGGCATTACCTTTGACAAACCTCGAGAGGGCAGTAGATGCATGAGGCTTCTGGCCTGATTCTGGTTCCAATTGTGCTAGTTAGTGGTGTAATCAGATGTCTCTGATTATTCCTCTTTTACAACCGTGTGAGTGTGGGCCCAATCGGTGTAGAATTGGAGTTAAATTCACCTTCACTTAGAAAAACGCAGCAATATTTTCTTTCTTTCTTTCTTTCTTTCTTTCTTTTTTCAGTTTAAACTTTTATGATAAAAATAATGAAAACCCTCTAAAGTAAACAACCTGTCATAAACATTTTTGATGTTTTAAGAAATAGTCTAGAAAGAAGAACTACAAAAAACTGATTTCCAATATTTTAATGAAATAAGCTGAAACTCCCTTAAGTGTAACAGAGCATCTTTTTTTAAAAAGGTGAATTTGTAAGGTAATACGTGAACAAATAAACACAAGAGAGGGAATTCATCAGAATGATCATCTTTTGATTCTCATCTTCTAAAAAGAACACAAAATAAGCAGAAACTAAATACACAAGCACTGATTTACATGCCCTTTTTTTTTTTTTNGAGACAAGCAGGTTGTTATTGACTGGAGGAAGAAAGATGTGTTGTATCTATGTGGCTGGACAAAGACCTGCCCAAAACGTTCACCTGACTGGAACTAATGTAAGAAGAGCAATTATCTTGAAGGTGTAAAATGTCCAGAAGAAATATTGTTAAGTTAGGATTTTTAGTGTTGAATGAACACTTCTAATAAATCCAGATTCATTTACTAATGGGGGTAACACCCCCTCACCCCCCATGGCACATACAAGGAATTATTAATTCACAGAAGAAGAGGAATATCGCACTTAATCACCGTCCTAGGTGTTGTACAAACGAGTTAGGCAGCTCTGCGGAACACTCGGCTGGGACCTGTCCCCCATGACATGAAACAGCTAAAACAGGCAAACCTGAGTGGGAAGGTCCAAGTGTCAGGAAAGAGAAGCAAATGATCTTGGAAGGCTGGAGCAGCCACAGGCGTCTTTGCAGCTGAGGAAAGGCACGTGTGACTCATTTGCAGGGGAAGTTTTTACAATGATGGCTTTGATGCGTGGAGTCACTGAAGGTTGTGTGTTATATTCACTGCTCCCCCCTTGTCTGCATAGCAAGTCATTTCATTAGAGAAAGCAATCAGGTTGGTCAGGGCTGATCTGCCCTGTTTAAATCCATGCTTCTCCTCATTGCTTTCTTGTACTTCATTTGTTGGAACTGGATCCTAAGGAGGTGTGCTGCATGGTCTTTCTAGGGACTGAGTTGCATCTGGCCAGCATTTAGTTCCTCAGACCTTCCTCTGCACCCTTCCTAAAGATGACTGTAATATTTAGCCTTTTTCCATGGTCCTCCCTGGATCATCACATGTTCTGAGGCTTCAAAATCACATCACCCATCTTTTTCATCATCCTTCCATGGGTCCCATCTATCCCAGTAGACGTGAATGCAGCCAGTTTCTCTGGTCATTAACTCTCCTATTTTTGCATTTCCTCCTTTCTCAAACTGAGCAGGTGTGTTTGAAGGTCTGGAAACTTTGTGAAGACTGAGGCTAAAAAATCGTTGAGTATTTCAGCCTTCGCTGTACTGTCTGCCAGCTGGTTCTTCCCCATCCAACAACAGTTTAACAATTCCTTTGAACCTCAGGTTGCCACTAACATGCTTACAGGATCGTTTTGCTTTTACCCTTTATACCCCTCAGCAGCTTGAGCTACAACTGGGCTTTGTCTTTCCTGATACCACCCCAAAGCAATGGCTTCATACTCCTCCTTTGATGCCTGTCCTTGTTTCTGCTTCTTATATGTTTTCTTTTTTGCATTTTAATTCATTAACAGCTCCTTGCTTTGCCAGTTGGGCCTTCTGCTGAAATTTCTGTTTGTATACAAAATCAGCCCAGTCTTTAATTAGAATTAGAGGGTATTTTGTTAGCACATCTATCTTTTTATAATTTTTAGACTGAGCTCTGCCATTGACAAACTTGTTGATCTTGTGACCCAGTTTTTATGACAACCCTGCTCTTCAGGCACCACTTTAATTCTTAATGATTCCCCTCTGTTTCTTCTTTCAATAATTTGGAGTTTTGCCTTAACTCAATGCAGGTGTAGTTAAGGCAACATTCACTTGTAACCTTTACAAGAAGCAAATGTAGCTCGGATCCAGCTGACCTATCTTTATTCAGATCACTAATCCGTACTGGTAATACTTCTAACTCTGTAATATCGTATACCATGGAATGTGTTTATTGTACATGCACACTGCATAAGGGCAGTACTTCTGGTGGACTCAGCTTTTGATAAAACAATGCTTTTTCTCTTTGCACTCAATACTTCAGGTGCAGCAATTGGGAAAAGGGACTCTCTGTTCCACAAATCTCAGAGTGCCTATTGTCAGATTGGAAGGCTCAGGTCACAAGAACTTCATTTTGACAGGAGGTTTTCTATATGTGAGGACTTTAGAGACCTTGCGAAGTTCTTCCCGTGTCAAATAGAGTTGAAGATTTTTCTGGGGGGAGGAGGCACTGAAGGTCAGCATGCTGAGTAGAGTGAAGGCAAGACTTGTTCCATACCATAGGAGTAAAGGGAAGAGTGGTCTCAGCAGTAAAAAAAAGATGTGTGTTTGACTGAAGGAAAAATAGATATGAACAAGGTGATAGTGGTAACTTGTGATCACTGAATGAAATTTCAGATTCATTGCTAGTAGTAAGAATATGTTGACTCTCTGTTCTGGTTGATGGGAAATAGTTTTTTTTTTTTTAAGGATCATTCAAAACAGAAAATGATGTAATAATAAAAAAAAATCCTAAACCCAAAACCAGGCAATGTAAAAATACCGTCTACTACAGCATCATCCAATGATGACTTCTGTGAGGGCAGGATTCAGTTTCATTTCCCAGGCAGCTATTGCACGAAAAGGTTGGACAGCAGAAGTTGCTGCAGCCGTGAAGCAGCATTCTCACCGTGCGACTGAATTAGATAATTTCCTGAGCTGTGGCTGCAGATGTAGAGGCTCAGGCTTGACTTACAGCATGGAGCATCTGTTGGAGGGAGTGAGCTGTCAACAACCAACAGCGCCATGGGAACAGGCAGTAAGACACAGTTGCTTTGTATAACACCTCATTTCTGTTTATTGTATTGCATCAAGAGCTCGGTTTGAAATCAAGAAATCAAGCTGTTTGTACGTTGTTCCCCCCTAGTAAAGCTTCATTTGTAAGAGCAGGCAAGCCTTCTGCAAGCTTATGGTGAATGGAAATTTTAAGACAATTGCAAGAATTTTTCTGCATCAAGCAAGGGCGACTTCAGCGACAGACAACTGGAGACTTAGCGTGTTTTTAACAAAAAAAAAAGTAAAAATAAAAGGATTGTGAATTTTAGAAAACTTGCCATTTGCTACCGGCCTGCCTGCCAGCTTGAGCAGGCAGTGGAGCTGTCGGGGGATTTTGTTCACCAGCATCATGCCGTGGTCGCTGCAACCAGCTCGCTGCGGTCACGGCTGCTGTTTAGTCTCCCAGCTCGGGCCTTCGTGGAGCAGCAGCCCTGCGTGCCGCTGCCATCTGAGACACCGGCCCTTCAGCGCCTGCCCTCCGGCCTTCGCCCCCCGCGCTCGTGTCCCAGCCCCGTCCCCCGTGCTCCTCCTCAGGGCGGCCGCGTGCCGCCTGCCCTGCGCGTGGCCTGGCCAGCAGCCCTCCCTCCTGTGAGGCTGCTCCACCCGCAGTTTCAGGTGGAAGGAGCAGGTGTTGCGGCATCCTGGCAGAAACGGAGGTATTTGGCTCCTTCAGTCTCTCACAAAACGCAGGAAATCCCAGTGCCGCAGCACACGCTGTGTCCGTCGCGTGCCGGCTCCTGCCCCTGCTGTGAGGCTGAGTCCTGATCTCTGCTGCAGAGATCACAAACATAAAAACGCCCTCCCTGTTGGAAAGCCATTGTGGTGCCATGACAGAGGCTAAACGCCAGGTCCTCTGTTTAGCCTAGGAGGACACCTCCAGACACAGGGGTCCTCACTGGTGAGGTGCTGGTGCCGCCATTTTGTCCCTGGAGCGCGGTCACCAAACAGTCTGCCCAGGCTTCAAGTGCCGCATGCGTGGTGACACGACGAACATCAAATGCGTGAGGAAATGGGGGATAGCTGTACATTTCTGGTGAATCCAGGCTCCCCTAAATGTACCAGCAGGTCCTGAGAGAAGGTTTCACTTAAAGCTGCAAGGTCTGCGTACGGTGCTGCTCTTACGCTGAAGCTGCCATTACCCACCCCAGCACTGGGCAGAACCCAGCTCTGCTCTTCACCGTGATTTTCTTATCGCGGAGCTCAGAAAAGAGCACTCAGCTTGTTATTTTCTGGAAATAAGGGCAGTGTTGGACATTATCCTATAACCCGAGAAGGAAGTAAGTAATTTGGAGAGAATCTCGTGCTTTCTAAAGTACCGATAGTTTAACTTCTTTGTAGTTTTTGTGCTACTGTAAAATACCTCACAGCTGTGGCCTGAAGCAGTACGGTGGATTTCCGGGCAGCATTGCTCTTCCCTCAGTGTGGCTCCCTTATTCAGTGTGACTGCATCCTCAAATGGGATTAGGTGACAGTGTGTTTGAAGTGCAATGCCGATTAAAATCAAACCCATCTATTTCTTTGTATATTGAGCATATGGCTTCGGGAACATAGCCTGACCTGACTTTTCTTTGAATTAAATAAAAAGCAGTCATCCAATGGAGGTCGGAATTGCCATTATCTAGGGTTCTCACCAGTCAGAAACGACAGGAATTAAGGTGCTTTTGAAATAAATGGGACAAAACATATAAAAAACAAATAAAAGCCTCTAGGATTACAGACCTCTTGCCTTCCTAGAGTTACTGGTTTAAGCAGGTTATGAGCTGGAAATAGAGATGGTCAAAAAAATTAATAGAGGTAAAGGAGATTATGTTGCCTCCACACTCTTTCGTAGCAGAAGTAACTGAAAACCCACAAGGCCTCACATACGGATGGGTCAGGACAACTGATAGGTTGCTCCTTGATTACCTTTCTTCCGGCAAACAATTCAAGTAATTGGGGCCACACGGTCCGTGCAGTGACTCATTATTCCCTTTGCATTTCCAGGTGTGTGAGCACCTGAGGGAGCTGTAGCTGGAAAGCCCTTGGAGGCGTTGTCGGCTTTGTTGGGCAGGACGGTACAGGTAAATTTTCAGCAGAATTCTGCAAGTTTGTGCTGGGCAAAGCAGGCAGCAGAGTTATTTTTGTGATCTGACAAAATGTGAAACTGTTTTTTCCAGGAAGAGCTGGAAAGAGTTTATATGAGATTGAGTTCTTATTTCCTAACAGGCTAAAGCCCATTATCTTGAGAACTCTGACTTGTAGATGCTGAATGTCCTGGTAGATTGGCATTTTAGTCTCTGGGCCTAATCTGAATATTTATTTGTTGTGGTGGTGTAGTAGTTTACTGAAATGGTTAAAGGACTACAGCCCTGCAGTATAGGATTGGTTTGTTGGTTGTGTAGTCACAAGTTGGGTGTAAATATTTCGGGAGAAAGTGCTAGTGAATGTTCTTTGATAAAGGAGAAAGGTTGGATGAAGTTTCAGATTTAGGGAGCCACGCTTGTACTTTAATTAAGACTAGCTGAATAACTAAGGGCACTACATAGTCATTGGGGATCTGTTAATGCTTGAATGGCCCGGTTTTTGCTTTAGTAAGGAGTAAATGCTAACTTCAAAAGTAGTGACCTTGTACTGTTTTTCTTTTTTTAATGAAATCCTTTTTCTGCCCAGAATTGAGTTGTAGAATGTTGTAAAGCACTTTCACACTGGAATAACTGCTCAAGGGATGGATTTTTTTGTTGTTGTTTTACCGCTATGAGTTGAAACAGTCTAAGTCTTTAAAATGTGTGTGACACACTTATTAAATCAATTCCTCTACCTGCTTCTAGGTAGAAGTGCTTTATATGCTTAAACAAGAGAACATTAGGGCTTCCAACGTTGCCCTCTGTGTTGCATCAGTCTTCTCTTTTTTCCTTCCCAGTAAATACATGTGCTAAAACCTATCACAAACCTTTGTTAAATGTGTGTCTATTATTGCACTGTTATTTTATGTAATAAAAGCTGTTGTAGAAGGAAAAAACCAACCCTAAATTTGATTAGGACAAAAGCTAATTATATAAAGGCTTAATTTACATTTCATTTTTCCCTATAGGTTGTGCAAAATGGCAGTAGCCCAGCCATTTTTGTAATGCAGTAATCCTGTACTTGGACAGCAAAAGCTGTATATTTAGGTGAAGCTAAATAAAATCACGAAAGAGTAGAGATATTAGGAAAAACTATAGTTGTTTCCTGAGTAGTTTCTACTGCTTTCTGCCTAGCTGAGTCCTCACAAAAACAACTATTTGCAAGAGACCAAGTGCTAGATTGTTTGCGCTGTCACCACTTTCACCTAACGAATCCTTTTGAGTTAAATGAAGTTACAGGACTGTAAGATTAGCAAAAGACCGGGATAATAGACACCTAAAATAGCAGATTAGGTGCTCTTATGATTCAGTACTTTTGTATTTGCTGTTCTGTTTTCGCTTGCAAATGCCACTTAGTTACAGTGCTTTGGGAATTTCTGTTTTAGTCACCGAATGACGGTAGAAAGTCAGAGGACGCTCCTGAGCTGTCTCGCTGGTTCAACACCCAGCTGAAAGAAGTAGTTAGACTACAGCTTCCAGTAACGATCTAGGTGGACAGTGAATAGAAAATAAAGAAAATGTCAACATTTGAAGATATTACAAACATTGATACATGTGTTGCCGCTTTGCTCTGACTCTAGGAAGTGTTATTCTTCTTTTATAGATAGTGATACTGAGAGGTTAACAGGCTTAACCAGGAGTCTATGCCAAGTCACAGCATCACCAGACATGGTGTTCTCATCTCATGAATGTTAGACTGGCACCTTAGGAGAAACAGTCCTTCTTTAGACTCTTGTGACCCAGTCGAAAGGTTGCAAGTAATCCAATTTAACATATTGATATGCAAAGTCATTCCCCTGCAGTATAAAAAGCCTCAGCTTAATTCTGGATCACCACTGCTTCTCTCGCCAAGTTCAGTTTAAATAGAACTAATCATAAAAACATTTCTGCAGATATGTTGTTTCTTGGGAATATGGCTCTTGTTGTGTCACCTTATTTTCAGGTTAGGACAGAGTTATAATCTCATCTCTAAACAATGGTAAGGAAGGAAAATATTTCAAAATCTGTCTTTGGACCACGGAATGTCTGCCACTAAAAGCGTTCAGGACACAAACTTCTCAAGGGTTCTCTTGCAGTCAGTGGAAGGTGAGAGTGGAGGCTACAGTGGATGCCTTTGGGTTTCAGTAGTTTCAGCATGCACTAGGCCAGAGCCTCTGTTAATGACTGCAGTCCACACGCTGTAATATCCTGGGGTGAGCAGTCTCATGGCAGAATCGGATAAAAATATGGGTGGATAACTGAGGTTCTTAGTCTGAAATGGAATAGATAGATCTCTTCGCATAAAGTTTTTTAAGAAACGTTACCTCATTTATAAACATAAGGTAAGTGTATAAACCTGTGATTTAATTGTTTTTGTCACATTACACAAGTATTTTTCACGGTGACTTCTCAGACTGAATCTTTATTAGCTATTTAATATGCAACTTTTATGAACCACCTTGAATATGTGTTCCTTTGATCCTCTGTTAACAATAATTTGTGCCTAATTTATTCAGAGACAATTGACTGTGTATACTAAACTGCAAGAACCTGTCATAGACAGTTTTCCATTAAGTAATGGAATAAAAAAAATTGTGAAAGCTACTGTAAATGAAATGTGAAAAAACAGCGTGGTAGCTATACAGTTAGGTTGTCTTTCATAGTATTTTGCGAACTTACATGTAAATGACTTACATGAATACAAAAATAATATTCTCACCATTGTAATTTTCAAAGGGTATGTTTTTATCAGACTTTTTTATCCTAGGGCATTAAAAAAGATTGTAAACTAGTCAGTGATGCTTTTCTTTTTGATGACGCGATAGCTTAGTTACTGAATTAGTATTAGCAAATCCAATGATCATGCTAGAAGAGAGGAACAAGCTCAAATAAATGGGCTCTTTATATGAACTAGCGAAAAGGGTTTATAATGTATTTGCATGAAGAAAGTTTTAAAAAATCTTTCTGGAAAAAAGATACCCAAGGGAACAGGTGTGATGCTAAAAACAGACCACAAAAAGACGGCAATGTAAAGGGTAAAATCTTGCGCCTGCTGAAACTAGCAGGAGATGTACTGACCCCCCAAATCTTTTTATATTATTCAGAGATTGAAGAGTGAAGTTGACTATGGCTTTCTTGTAGCTGACCACTTCAGGAGTATAAGAGAACTAACTGTAGTGACTTCTTCTTACATCTTTGGACAATGAGTCTGAAGAATATAGTAGCTACTTGTGGTGTAAGAAGTATGCTTTCAAATGCTGTATTCAGCAGTCTTGCTGCATGTCTGCACAGACCATCTCTGGCAGCTCAGGCGCATTTATCCTCTTTTAAAATCTGTGTTTTAGACTCCCTGAAGGCATCCTATTAACTACTAAGGTTAAGAGACAGCACCTCTTTCTACTTCTGTCCACTTAAAATGCATGGAGGGGCCTTTAGCGAATAGCAAAATGGGATAAGAAGCTTCAAGTGATCAGCTTGTGTGAAGGAACTGGGAAGGAGAGGTAGCCTGTCAAACAAAGAGAACTTTGAATAATAATAATACAAATGGTGATATACAGTGGGTTTTTTTGGGATTTTTTTGAAACACATTAAGATCTCTCTTTACAGAAATAGCAAAGTGCTACAAATACTACTGGATTTGGGAGGCCAAGGGTTTGTCAACAGCCAAGCACAGCTTGAGGTGAAAACCTGTTGGTACATCAAGTCATGTATCTGAAGTGAGGAAGCTTGAAGATAGAAAATCAGTAGATGTAGGTTCTACTTTCTATTTTCAAATAGTTTTTCCATTGTTTCTTGAATTTGGATGCTATTACGATTGTTTGCCAATTGATACATTGTCAGCTTCTCGTACATTTAAAAAAAATAATCTTCAAGTACATACTGCCTCTTTATGCTGATGCGCTCTTATATTGAATTTGAACCTTTAACGTGTCACTAAAGAACATAGCTGCCAAAATGCATACTGAGACTTTGGCTTTGTGGTTGCTGCACAGCCTGTAGCTGTGGATGCTATATGCATCATAGCTGTACTTGAAATATCATCACTCCTAAACCGGTTGATCTGTAATTACACCTGACCAAGCGTACCCTAAACCCTGCCCCACTGTGGATGTTGATGTTATGCCATGTAGCACCACAGAAAGTCTTTTGTAAAGCTGCAGCTCAGATTACCATGAACCTGGATCTCCTATCCTAATCTGCTGCTATATATATCAAGGCCTTTAGTTTTATTTCTTTTGCCACTAAGAATTCCAGTAGTCTATCAAACCAAGTAGAGCTAATGCAGAATCTTGTTGCTGCTGTTGTTGAAGAGGTGTGCCGTTACTGTTTTTTATCTTAGTGGGCCATCTCAAGAAAATCTGAACCCTGATTGTAGCTATATGCCATAGCCTATCTAATGGCTAATGACAAGTACAGACACTGCTGTGGTTGAGGAATGCCCTTTTTGAAGGTCTGGTCTTTTGAAGTTGGACAGTGCGAAGCAGCAACTACTCCTTTCATTGATAAAATCAGAATATATTTTAATTTATCCCTGAGTTCTTAGTTGAAAAATTACCTGACACTCTGTGCAAGAATACTGTAATTTGTCAAGTCTGTTTGGCTTTTCCATGTGGTAAAGTTGGCATTCGTCATATGAAGAGAGGGTTTTGATGAATCAGAGAAACTGATAAAATTAGAGAAATTTGGTCAGGTGTAGATCTGTGCACTGACAGAAGGCACTGTTCAAAGCAGTGTCAAACCTCTCTCTGACTATTACACAGGAATGCAGTTTTGAGGAGTTAGGTGGTCTTGGAGTGTCTTGAATAATTCGATAATTATGAAGGATCTTTAATTTTTCAGCAGCTTTATCAGCCTTAGCTTCTACTGAGAACTACTTAACAGTATCCTCCAAATCCTTTACTTGCATTATTCTGTTTTTCAGGTAATGCCTGGTTTACCTGTGTCTTAGGCCTAAGCTCTTAAAAAGCAGGAACACTGACAGAGTTAGCTTGTCCTCATCAAACACATCTGTCTTCTGGATCCTCTTATGCAGGCATTTGACTACTCCAAGTATTGCATTTATGCAGTCAACCAAAAATTAAATAAGGAATAAGGAAACCTGTTCCTAAATCTCTGCTGCTACTTTCTGCTGACTTCTCTGGGAAACTAATAAAGATCCTGCAGGATTAAAGATTATAAACACAGTTAATCAGAATTCATCCCGTCCTGTGAGACCTGGTACTCTTGATGCAGATGAGTATTGAGAATGTCTCAGAACAAGTTCCAGGTTGAGACTGGTGTGGTAAAATCCTTGTAACTCTAACTGTGCATGCGTGTGTGGTCGAAGAGTGTGTATACTTCAATGTGGAAAGAGATTTGTTTTCTCCTTCAGGCTGTCAGGACACACGGATAGCTGAAGACACATGTATGCACGAGTTTTGAGTGTCAAATCATATCCTGGATGTTCCTATTACATAGGCCATAACACTTGGTATTCCTTTTATCCTCCATGTAGTAATCAGTCTTTGTAACACTTTACCCAGCAGAAGTGGAGACAGGAGTCCCAATCTACAAAGGTTTTTGACATCCCTTTTCCCTGTGAGCTGTAAGATGAACCAATGCTATCTTTTAGCACCAATGTGGGAAAACAAACTTGTTTTGTCATTTAGATCTACCTGAAAGTTACAGAAATCGTACAACTGTTGGTCCAATACACATGTAGACATGCAGGAAGGTGGAAAAAAATTCATAAGGCTCTGCAGAATTGGAGTGCAATGGACTTTTTCCCTCCAGCATCAAAGAGGAACAAAAAAAGCAGTGGGTTCGCAACTGAAGTACTGTGACAACAAGGAGTGAGGCTGAGGTAGCTGGAGAACAAAAGTGTCTGTGAACTTGGGGAAATACGCAGGAATGCAGGGGAAATACAAATCAAATCTCTTCATCTATCCAAGCAGGCTGGGAGGCTTGCCAGTTTAAACAGCTTCAGTGTTCAGAATCAGAAAACTGTCTGTTTTAACATTGGCAACTAATTGTCTTAGGTATCTTTTTGTTTAATAACTTTATGATTGCAGGATACCTCTAAAGGGGCTGAGATGACAGGCGCTTTATTAGCTACAGAGTTTGAATATGGAGTAAATGGTCAGAGAACAAGGATTGGCTTAAAATGTCTTGAATGTTAGAATTTGTCTGACGTCCAAACTGCTGCTTTTCTTTACAGTTTAGGGCTCTTCAATGCCAAAAAGGGCCATTGTTTTAATGGTTTATATACTTTGAGTTACAATTGCTCTGCAGCTTTTGAGCTTTCTGATATATGTGTGGATTCAGGAAATAGCCCAAATTAGGGGATAAACTCATCGTGTGGGGTGTATGGGGTAATTGTCCCCAAATGTGGCACTGACAGAGGCACAGAAGATTATTTGGACACAGAAACTTCTCAGGCTTGTGCTTCTTTGCTCATGCCAGTGTACAGCCCATGGTTAGCATTGGTGAACTTTTTCAGTCTTATTGCACTTAGAGCAAACCTCCCACAAAAGACACTGAAATGACATGTTAAGCGTCTGATGTTCCAACTGTAAATCTGGACTTTGGTGGTTAGAGAAATTCTTGTCCCTCCTGCATTCCCCCCCTGCCCTTTTCTGTTTCAAAGTTTTGGGGGAGTTTTGTCCTACCTGAAATTTTCTTCATGCCAGATTTAGACAGCCCTTGCCCTTAATTGTCAACTGTATTAACTTTTTAACACACAGTGTGGATGTTTCCTCTCACAATATCTTTGTGGCACAACTTGCTTGTTAATGAATTCCATAGTGCCTTACAATCTGCACATACAGCCATATTATAAGATCCATCTGAGGCAGAGAAAGCGAGCTGAGAAAGCTTAGATCTCTAATTGATTGGGGAAGGGATTATCTCCCTTCTTTAAGAGGAAGCAAGGAACTGGTGTTTGCTTTATTGAAAAAGCTGCTGTTTGGTGAAGTTGATGTCCTCTGCAAAGACAGTCTGTTTCCTTGTCCTGCAAACTGATGAACACATACAGGGAATAGTTCTCTTTCTTCAGGTGATACTTCTTGATCCCATGTGGACTGTGCTCAGAAAAAAGGCCTTCAGCTCCCACAGTGAATCAAATCTTGCTTCAATAATGAACTGAACTACAAAAGGTTCTTGAAACTAACCATCTGTAGCATGAGACTGTTGGTGATGCGTTCCAGTGTTATAGCCCCTCTCATTCTGCATGCCTTTAAAGGCATCCAAGTATGGACCTGATGCCTTGTAAGCACTGAACAAAAAAGGGCATGTTTTTCTTTCCAAAAGATTTTGACTCGATTAACCACTGTATCCCGATATTCTGTTAAGCATAGTCTGATTATTTTTTTGTGTGTGTGATCCTATTTAGTTCACTGTGTGTTTTCAGGGATATGTAGTATGTTCTGACTAAAATGATAGACTTCTCCTGAGCTGTCATTCATTAAAACCTTCTGTTTTATATTTTATTATAAGTTTTTTACAGTAGAACTTCCAGATGGATCAGTGTAAGTCACCAGAGAGGTACATCCTGGATCTGTGTTTAAGTGGGTAGTAAGGAAAGCGCGGGCATACTTACACAGCCTGTGCTGAAGACAATATTGCTGCATCTTCATTCCAAACTTTATGTGAATTTAGGTGGGTTTGGGCGTCACTCTGCATGCTCCCACTTGCAGTCTATCTCCCATTTGGCATCTCTCAGCTAGTAAATATCAGCGAGTGCCTGGACATGGGCACAGGTTTTCTTTTCAAATAATATTGATTCAAGTTTATGTTGTAAACTTTCAACAGTTTAACTGAACCGTCCTTGTCATTTATTCCATTCAGGAGGACACTGTGCTTTCCACAGAGACTCTCAAATCTTGGGTGCTTCACCAGGAGAGGTGTCAGGAAGAAGCTCCAATTCCTTCTCTACCTTAGGCACAAAGTGTTGTGGAGGCAACTGGATACTAACGTGAGCTGATTCCCCAACTTATAAATGAGCATGTAAATTCAAGTGGCTTTACTGGGAACGTGCTTGGACAGGGGTGTTCTTGAATGTTCTTGGCCTATGAGTTGTCTATATGCACAAATCCTTTTCATTGTCACATCTTAACTGGAAGAGCTCTGAAGTAGAAATGCCAGCTAGGCATCCTGCTCTAGAAATTGACTGCAAATTATAGCACATTAACACACGGATAGAAATAGTTTTATTTTGAACGTGCTTTTCAAGTGTGCAAGTGAATCCTGTCTAGACACTTACTTATTCTTTGAGACTTTCTTTAGCTTGAGGGTATAGGTAATCACAGACACATGGAAAACAATGAATGCTTTAAAGCGTTTCATTTTTTTAAAAGATACTTTGCTCGCTAACAGTGATCCTTCTAGGTCCAAATGCTCAGAATATGCTTCAGGGATCAATCCCTATTACAAAAGCAATAAACGCATCTTAGACTTTATATTGTGACTCCCATGGCAGATTTATAGGTACCAGTCAGTTCTGTATGCTTACTCCTGCTGGGTCCTTGGGGTGAAATAGGACCTTTGGGAATTCATGGAGCCTTCAAAAAATCTGGAGTGTTCTCAAAAATGATTGAAAAGGCTGCAAGGAAAAATGGTCAAATGGTGTGGAAGTGAAATAATATTACTTATCAACCAAAGTGGTAGATGCTGCTGATGACAACAGAAACAGAAACAGTTTAATTAAATACAGTGTAACTTTTTGCTAAGGAAGTGTACTGCACTGATAATCTTTCATATTTAATGAAGAGTCCAATATCTCAGCTGTGGTTAGAAATCCACTACAAGTGTTTTGTGCAAGTTGCCTGCAGCTTGGTTGCGTGGACCAGTCCTTGGGAAATTCCTTCGAGTACAATATGATGTGGTAGGCTGAAGAGAAGGTTTTATCTGTGCTGCTATAGATATTCCCTGACTCAAGGGAAGGATGGTGTGTGAGAGCAGGCCATGAAAAAATTGCCAGCACTAAGTGTCAATTGCCAGCTCTAAGTACTCCCAAGTAACCTGCCTTGAGGAATCCCTGGTATGACTGCATGGTCTGTATACTTGACCTGACAAGAGGAGAGAAATCTTCTTCAATCTCTTTGGCTATCTTATTGGTGGTCTCTTGTAGAAGTAAAACAAAACCAAACCGTTAGGCAAGTAAACTCTGTTTTTCCCAGCACTAAAGTTTTAATGTCAAGAGGAGGATACTCTAATCCCAAATGGATGCTCCCCAACATGTTGAGGGCAAAGGGCTACACTTCAGTATTCTGGCCTGACATGTATGGCAATATAGTAATGATCTTCAAATGCACGAAACCAAAGCTGAATGTCATTCTCTGTAGAGCTTTCTCCAAATACAATGCTCTCATAGGATTATTACTGACATATTTTATATTACTCTCCTCAGATGCCTTCTGATGGTTTTGTTGAGAATGGACTAAATTCTACTGCTACTTGAAATGGTACAGTTTAGAGTATGTCCACTGCAGTTAGGGATGTATCTCAGTTGATGTCACTGTATTGATTAAAAACTGAGTAAAGGTATACAGTTAGCTTGTCTGTTCTCAGAACGGGTCTGTAGCTTGTGCCTAGGCCATAAATAGCACTGTGGCCCAGCCAATTCAGTTTTGCCAGGTGCTAGTAGTAGGTTTTGTGATAATAATTCAGCCATGTCAGGCCTCAAGCTTTAAATGTTTCTAGGCTCTTTTCTTTTTTTTTTTTTTGTTTTTAGTTGTATTGGCAAATTTGTTTTAAGAAACTTTTGATCTGCCTGCAATTTGATTTATGATCTAGTAACCACTGTCTGGATTGCAGTAGCAAAATCACACAGTGTGCGTTGCCTACCCAGTGTTTTTGGGCTTTTTTCAGAGAACTGTCTTACAACTGTAGTTATGTGATGATTGTTTAGATTTAGTAGTTCTTCTCCATGTATAAAACGATGTTTTAAATTGTCTCGTAGTGTGGCACTGGACATGTGTGAAATCTTAAAACTCCTCTTAGACCCTGAAAATATTGTGTCATACCTGTGTAGGCATTTCTGATAAAGAAATAAATATTATAATTCCAAATAATTCAGTAGTTCTGGAGGGATTTTTTTTTTTTTTTTGTATGCTTGGAGAAGCATAAGGCTTTGAACAGAAAATGGATAAAATAAAAAAGTTGGCTTCCAGAACACACCAACATAAAAGCTTTTAGTTTCTTTAAAAATACTTATTATGAATACAGCTATACAACAGCAGAATTGGTGGCTGTGAAATGTTTTTTCAAACAGATGGGGTTTTAAATTACCTCTAAGAGTAACAGATTTTCTATCCAAATATCTTTCAATCTTCAGCACACTAATTTCATTTTTCCAGACGAGTTTTCCAGGGTGTGGGTGGGAGTCTAGGTTTGTTATCGTATACTGTGGGCAAGGATCGTGAACTGGAATGCCATCCTCTGGTGCTAGTTAAAATAATCCTAAAATTTCTCTACCTTCTGCTGGGATTCAGCCTGGGGTCTCCTTTTCATTAGCTGTCAGACATAAGATAAGGTGAGGTAAAATGTGTGTCATCATTCACACCAACAAATCCTCCAGGATCACTCTGTGTTGCTGCCATGTTCTTGAAGCCCTGTTCTCAGTCTGTTATGCAAGAGTTTCACTAATGCTGATAAAATGAAGAGCTGCAGTCACTGCGTTCAAATATAGTCCGCTTTTCTTAAGCTCACCAGCCTCAACTATTTTCCTACCTAGGCTTAGTTCATTTTCTATTTAACATTTTTATTACTGCTCAGTAACTACAAAGGGTTTTCAGTGACATGGCATATGAATAGATAGCTGCGTGTGATTCCAGAATCTTGCACCAAATTTCAGGCTATGGCTTAAAATATTCAAATAAGTTCTGAAATGGCTTATAATAGTAACACTAAATGATTCATGACATATATCAGACAAATGATATATGACTCTGTCATATAAGCTGCTCTGTGAAGTTTTCAGTCTAAAGCTATAGTGAGTGAAGCAGACCTGTTTATTATCTAATCCGATGATAGACTGCAGCAAAGACCGGAAATATTAATGAAAGAGTAAAATTTTCATGTAAATGCAGTATTATGAAACTTCCATTATAAAAATGCATCTAGATCTAGGACAGTCTTGTTACAATAAATAACAATAAATTATTTCTGCCCTTGTTACGTCTTTCAGCCTTCAGCCAAGTCCCTGTAAAAGTTACTGTTTCTTTTTTTCCTTCTAGTTGGCTTATGCAGGACAGATTTCTAACTGTCTTGGTAGCCCGAACTGATCCCCTCACACGGGGAATAGAAGAAAATCTTTTTTTCTTAGGTGATGGCAATAAAATAATATTACCAGACAAAATATCTCTCCTACACTAGTTGCCCATGTGCAAGTTCCCACAGGAAAAAAGGCCAGCAATCCTCCCTGTGTGCTGATCAGACTGAGATCTAATAGATGAGGTCTTAAGTTTACTATATTGACAGAACTGCTTTAATAATGTTCTTTTCACTCTTTTCCCTCTTCCTATCAGCTCTTCTTTGTATCCTTAGAAATGGGAGCATACTTCTAGTCACAAAGTACACAGAGTCAGGCGTTTCTGAAGTATGATGTTGAATGGAAGCGAGTACGTTTGACTGGGAGCTAATTACGGTGGTTGGGAGATGGCTTAGTGACAGGCCCAGCACTAGAGAAGTTTTGTTGTTAAGTAGATTGGTGTTGTAAGTGATGGCATACCTCTGTTAATTAACTTACAAATGATGTAAATTAGAATGACTTACATTCTGGTAATAGGAAGGATTTTAATTCTCCAATTAATTTCCTTTTGGCTAACACAATGGTATGTTTTGTCTGGCACTGGTTAAGGACATATTCACAAGGAATTAAATAGAAACATTATTTTTATTCTTGGAAGGGTTCTGTTATGCTTATGAATGTTCCATTGACTTTTATTTTAATAAATTGATTTCAGTTATAAAGGCGGGGCATATCAAGTTAAATCATCAAAAAAGAAAGGTACATTGTTTTTCCATCAGTTTGCAATGAATACACAAACAAAATGTTACACAGATTTCTAAAGAGCAAGCCTTGCAGCTATGCGATCCTTGATATAACTGGTATGTGTGTGTTTTGATGGTTGACTGCTCTTTTGGAGGTTTCTGGACAGTCCTCTCTGGACTGATTCAGAAGCTGGAAAACTTCCAGATGGTGAGATCAGACTTGGCACCTCCACCAGCACCTTCAAGTTTTTTGTAGATGTTGTGTTGTTCACCTTGGGTTTTTAAATTAGTGCTTCCTCATCCACCTCATCAAAAGAGGCCAGTTGGTCCTCCTTATCTGAATGACTGGTTTCTGCCCCTCCAGTTCCAGTACTTCCTGTTAAGATGGAAAATGACTTTTTTATTATTCTTCTCTTCTTCTATTAGAATTAGCCCTCTCAACATCTTTGTCACGTGGTTACAGTATATATGTTTACAAAGCAATAAAGATAATAACAGTTTTCATGGTGACTCGGGATCAGTCACGCATCTACCCCTGAGTATTTTACCACTGTGCAGCTTCACTTAAGAGCAATGAAAACCAGGCAGCAGTAATTCCATGCACGTCTGTTTTGCCATTTTGAGATGAAAAATGGAATTCTATGTTTATTCCCCTTGCATAACCATGCAAAGGGTAAACTGTTTATTTCTAGCTTAGTAACCTTCAGGACAGTTACAGATTCTGTTTCCTGCTGGGATGGGAGGTGTTTTCACTCAGCTATGCAAAGTCGGAGCAGTAAGTAGCAAGGGGAAAGTGGAAAGAGAGTGGAAATAATCTCTGTGTGCAGGTTTAACTTCAAAATAGCTTTTAAGGTAGCTGGCACAAGAAGAGACAAACCTCTTGAACTGGACGGAAGGGAAGGAAGATAGAAATATTTCATTTTTCTGTCCATTCATATAAAACTTTTGAAACTATATTACCTATATTTTAATTTTAATTAATTTTTATTTACTTTTAAGCATAACGTCTCTTTAAGGGTGATTTATTTCAAGGCAGCTGCAATGTATCAATGTATTTTTTTTTTTTATTTTATTGGGTTTTTTTGGGGGGACAGAAGTGCCAGGATAGCACTTCTGATAGCAGAAGAATCTCCATGGGTGAGAGATGTCCTCTAATAGACAGGTAACACCAGGCAAAATGGCAAGCAGAAGGACAGTGGAGAGGAATGATTCAACTTTGAGGGACACAGGAGGAAAATTTAATAGGAAACACTATGAGAACTGATGAGGAAATGTGGGTTGTGGTATGTTTAATAAGCTACTTATCCCATCTTGATACAGATGGTGCTGTGGTGGAAAAGCAATTGGAGAGTATTGTAAGGCCTACTTGTTGAATGGGTGTATCTTCTGCCTGCTGGCTAGCATGTTCTTAATCACATCTAAACGGCCACACACTTATTGCTGAGTTAATGCATCCCTCAACAGCAGAAAAGATCATCTGATAAAATTGCTTAAGCAAACTATTGAGGAATGTGCTGAGGTTCTTGACTTCATAGTGATGCGATTTTTTGCTTACACGCTCTACTTGTTATTCATTATAATTTACAATTTTCATCTGCGTGTCATTGCCAGGATTCATGGCTGCTGGTTTAGGTATTAGAGTCCTTTGTTGATCTGCATTTTATACTTCACCAGAGATTAGTAAGAAAGCTGATGCTGAAAGCTGCAGCTTCCCAGATAACACATCCAATCTACCCTCCATGACCTCCACTGTCTAGCTGGGAATTTCTAAATGAAGTACAGGGAGGAGCTGTAAAAGAATTGTGCTTCATTGACACTTTCACTGAAATATTTCGGTTTCTCTCTAGAAAACCTGAAATTATATATTTAATGGAACCGCTAACTTTAGGTAGATGCAATGTAGTGTTTTAATGACATAAAGTTCCACAGTTTATCCAGGGAGTTGTAATTTATGTCCCTGTGTTCTTTACTAATGCCCTGTGTACTCCCTTGGAGTGATGACCTTTGTGCTTTGTCACCTGTTGCAAAGCCACGTGCTTTTGTGCATTACGGGAGACTAAGCCTCTTTAAAAGATTTGACACATAGAAGTGACTGAAGGTATGAAATACCAGGAAGACAAGTATTATGAGATGTGATGAACCACGTGTAAGAGACAGACCTTTTGAGTGGTCTCCCATTCATTGTAATGATCTCTTGATCAGACACACCTACCTTAATTCCTTGAGACTTTCTGAACTGGACTATGACTCCTGAGCAAAGCAAGGCAATTGATGATACTTGCTCATCCAAGCCTTTTTGATTAGACCAAGTATGGCAGAACTCTTCATGGCAAGGGAAGAGGCAAATCACTGAAAAGTTAATTCCTTAGTGTTGCCCAGGCCAATGGAAAACCTAGGCATTGAGTTAGAGGGAAAAAAACCCACCCAAACTCCCTTCCCTGTCACCAGCAGAAAAGCAATTTTATTATAATACAAAGATTTTGCTGTGTGGGGTGTCGAGAGACAGGAAAGCCAGACACTAATGTTCTAGCTCATGCCAGATTGGATTGCAATTTAACATTTAAATGGGTTAGTCTGTCTATAAATCTATTTGTGGCTATTTCTGATCTTCCCCCGAGAAAAGCAAGGAAAAGTGATCTATAAATCATGCTGTTACAAATGTCTTTTATTTTCCTGGTTGGTTTTAGGAAGAGAAAAGGTATATTTGTTTCTTCATTTCCCTTCACTTATGCTTAAAAACCAGCTTTGGTTTTATCTTTGTCAAACAGAAATGACCTTTCTGTTAGTAACTAGGCTGATAATGTTGTGTAAGCGTTTGGCAATGGCTGCGCACTGTGTGGATTGTGTCAGAAGGGGGTAGGTCTATTCTGTCAAAGCACCCGTAGAAATTTAAGTGCACATTCATGTGGCATCATGTAGCAGCAAGCACGTAGGCTTCCCTGCTCTGCCAGTCGCAGCAGCGATGAGTCTGTGCTGCTGCTGGGGAGCTCTGAGGGTAGAGTTGCTGGGGCATTAGGCAGGATTGGCATTTGCCTCTCTTACCAGCTACCCTCTGCACTTCCCAGTAAAATGGGCTGTTTTATGTTTTCCTCTATTTCCTCATCCCTATTCCTCGCCTTCTGGCGTTTAGTAGCACATTATTCCTTCTGCCTTTTACAGTGATCGTTGTTAAGAACCTTCATTACTACGGCACAGTATTAAAAACTGCTTAATGTAGAAAGCAGAGCTGTGTACTTGGCAGAACCTAGGGAAACGAGCCCTTGAGTGGGGCTGTGAAAAATGGAATAAAATCAATATTCATTTGTTTAAATTTAGTCGATACCCCAGTAATGTCAAGCTGTGGCAGGTTCAGTCAGATGTGCTAGAAGATTGCCCCCCTGTACTCGGTACTGGTGAAGTCCCACCTCAAGTACTGTGTCCAGTTTTGGGCCCCTCACCACAAGAAAGACATTGAGATGCTGGAGCAGTGTGTCCAGAGAAGGGCGACAAAGCTGGTGAGGGGTCTGGAGAACAAGTCTTATTAGGAGTGGCTGAGGGAGCTGGGATTGTTTAGCCTGGAGAAAAGGAGGCTGAGGGGGGACCTTATTGCTCTCTACAACTACCTGAAAGGAGGCTGTAAGGAGGTGGGGTTTGGTCTCTTCTCCCGAGTAACAGGCGATAGGACAAGAGGAAATGGCCTCAAGTTGTGCTAGGGGAGGTTTAGATTGGTTATTAGGAAAATTTTTACACTGAAAGGGTTATTAAGCATTGGAATGGGCTGCCCAGGGAAGTGGTTGAGGCACCATCCCTGGAGGTATTTAAAAGACGGGTGGACATAGTGCTTAGAGATATAGTTTAGTTTTATAGCCTAGTTCCAACCTAGACAATTCTATGATTCTAAGATGTGGGGTAAGTACATCTTCCCCACTTCCACTGTGCCCAGTCAGAGATAGCTGTCTGGAGCCAGGAAACATTACATCATTAGCTGGTGCTAGGTGGAGCAGAGCTTGTCAGAGACTTCTTTTCTGAGCTAACACTGAAGAGGCTCTCAGCTAAATTTTAAATCTCAAGCCTTATTTGTGTTATTGAAGATGGGTGGCAGGTTTTCCTTTCTATGAATGTTTGGGATTTTTCCCCCTTTATTTTAGGACAGAAAGTTTTCAGGTACTGGTTGGAGGGAAAAGGAAACCATTTCTCTTTAAAACTCCTATTAAAAGGAGGAAGCACTCTAAACTTCTATGCGTTTTCCATGCTCGCATTTTAAGTATTGGCTGCCAGTCTCTGTGCTTAATCTCAGTATAAGCATGTAGCTGGAGTTTACATGTTTTTTCTTTGATACAATAGACCCTTTTGTTTTGGCAGCGTTTTTGATTCTTTTGCAGGTGGTGAATATGTTTTCTTATAGACAGATTTCTTATGTATGCTGAGATTGTGCCTTAAGGCTTTTAGTAAATTAATTCAGTTTGTTACATGTGGTTTTAGTAGTGCTTCAACAGCTAAAAACCCAACTGATGGAGAAAAGGACAAAACAAACATATGTGTTTATTCCTTTAGGGGATGAATAGCTGATCTGGTGACAGGAGTAAAGGCAATTATGTTGGTCAGTGCAAAACTACAACAGTTTGCCTGACACCTGACAAAGTTCGTGACACAGATGAAGCAGGAGGAAATACGAGCGACGACAGAACACGTACAGTCTGTCATCCTTTATGTATGTTGAGGGAGTAGGTGAAAACTGGTGTGGGGAATGGGGGAAGCATCTCTGAAGGAGGGGCAAATCTTGCTGACTTGCTTGCTTTTCTGTTGCAAGGCTGAAGAAATCTGAGCCTACGCCTGTTCCAGGTGAAATGGAGCCAGGAGATGTCCTAGGGAACTGATGCCAGGTACCAGAGCATTAGAGGTATTTGGATGATGTAGTACTTGCCATAAATCTCTTGCAAGCCCCATGCAGAGCCTCCCTGCCACTAAAACGTAGTGCAGGGCAGAAGTGCTGAGTTCAAGCCTCTGAAATGACACGTCTTTGTAGCTTGAAAACTGTTTGGCATGAGGACGTGCAGGTTTGCTTTAGGGTGCAAAGCTGTTTGGGATAGCCTTAGAGGATGGGAGGAAGCCAAACCTAGTGCAGCCTGTCCACATTGGGAATGGATCTTGGCATAGATATGCCAGCTCTGAGTTATGTCTGTGCATTGTACTGGGGAGCACCAGTTCCAGTGTGCCAGAACTGTGCCAGGCTGACAGCAAAACACTAGGAGCAAGCTGCAGTCCCATACGAGAGCTTGTCCTGTGGACTTCTTTAGGACTCTTATAACTCTGTTGCTGAAACAGACCTGCAGAACGTCCCCTGCAAGGATGGGCCATCAGAAATGGTCCACAACTCCTAAGGCTTTTATCTTGTCCATGAAGTAGCAAGCAGCTCTTCTATGTTGCAGAAGAAATATTGTGTGGGTGTTGAAAAAAATAACCTTGTGTTGAGTAACACAGGCTTTGGTTAGTATTTTGGGAAGTGCTGCTTCTATGTATTTCTTTGTAGAAAGAAACACTTGCCATACCTAGCAGGGATTTGGTAAAATATCAATAAATATGAAGTGGCAGAGACAGGGAAAATTGGTCTGTGCTGTCAATAGGAGTGTCATCTTACCTGCTCTAGGTGAACCTGCTGTGGTAGGGGGGTTGGACTTAGATGATCTCCAGAGGTGCCTTCAAACCCCTATCATTCTGTGATGCTCACAGGTGCTATTTGGCTTTTGATCTGTAGAAATTCAGTCACAAATACTACAAAATATATAGCATGCTTCATAGCAGAAATGTGGGTTTTTTAAGTCTTGTTGCACATCTTTTCTAGAACTTCTACGACATTACAGTGTTTTTCTTCTAAATTATTCCCCCATAAAATCTGGTGATTTTTTTTTTTTAAATGTGTTCTGCGTTGCTTGGTTTGCTATTAGTTTGTATGGAGTTTCTAGACACAGTTGCAACTTGAAAATACAACCTTATGTTGTAAACAAAAGTGCAATGAAGCAGAAGCAATTCGATGAAGCACTGTGAGGGTTTCAGCTTACAAAAGATGTTATAAGACTTTTTTGGTACAAAAATGTTTAATAAGCTGATAAGTTCCTAGTAGTTCTCATACAACTTTCTTGGGAACAAGTGAGTTCTGATTTCACTGCCAGTGTTTCCTAGCTAGAAACTCAAGCAGGAAATGAACAGGATGCATTTATTTGCTAAGGCAGAAGCATTCTAAAAACATGGTGGGAAGGTGTCCGTTCCCTAGCCTAAGTCCCAAAAAGCTGACTATTTGCGTTGACTAACAACTGGTCTCTGTCCCACTTGGCTTTCCTATATTTTTCTTTCAGTTAGTACTGTTAGCTCTGGTTGTTTTTTTGTGTGTGTGGTGGTGAAAAATTACTGTAGCTGTGTGTGGCCAGATTTTTTTTCCAGTATGCGAATAGGAAAGTAAGTAGTCTGTAAGATCATGCCTTGAATTCGTAGCATAATTCATAGCATAAGCTTCCATTGCCCAGGGGCCTGTGAAAAATTTGAAAATCCTGCTGAATGAGTCAGAAACTATGAAACTAGGGAATCATTATTTCTCTAGTCTAGATTCCCTACAACTTTTTTTTTTTTTGAGTGTATCTTAAATCAATTTTCTTTCATTTGGGGAAGGTTTGTTTTTTTTTTAAATAAAACCAAACAGGTATAGATGTGAAAGAGGGAACAAAACTTGATGACCTCTAAACTATGAGACTGCATACTTCCAAAGTTGTACAATGAGGCCCATGATGAAAAATATGTGCTAAGCCAGTGAAGTTTACAATAAATTAATCTTTGCAAAGTTAGAATGGGAACTGAAAGCAATAGGACTTCTGAAACTGTATCATATCTGTGACAGTATTTGGTATTTAAGGAACAAATATTCTAGGAGAGTTTTGATTTATTACTTTACCTTCAGATTTTTTTTCCACAGTCTTGCTGCTTCTCTAACTCTGGAAAGATTAGTAAATGCATCACTTGGATGACTTCATTCTTATGGCATGATGACTCATCTGTCAAATAGTTGCTATATGGCAAGTCACGTCATTCTGATTTCCTTTCAGGGAAGAACTAGTTTGTAAGGTTGAACAACTACAGGATATACTAACTAGTTATCATGCTCTTCTCAGATCTCCCTGAAATTGATTTAGATCTCCTTCCAAAATATTAATAACTGAAGGTCTGGGAGGAGAAATGAATGTAAGATTTTATCATTGAAACAGGATATTTGGACTTGATACTGGTTTGAACTGATACCTTCTGAACCTACTCAGGTTGCATGTGTACTATTTTTTTTTTTTTAAATGCAGCATTGCTTATAAAAAATTAAATCTGCTTTTTTGTTGTTGTTGTTGGAAAGAGTGCTTGCCAATAATTTTATCTCAAATAGCCTAAAGGTTAGTCTTTTGTCATATGATTTCCCTAAACTCAAGGCCATACATTGAAAACACTTGATATTATGGGTTCTCAGGACCTAACGGTTGGATAGAAGAGGACTAGGGTATCCTAGAAGGCATTGGTTAATGTCAAGGAGCTGTAGTTTAACAACTGGCAAATATTTTACTTGCATTTTAATGAGTAAAACATCCACTATTGCTCTAGAGCTGATAAATGAAAATTTATATATGTTATGCCAATGGTTGCAATAATACAAGAAACCATAAATATTTTTCAAGTGACTTAATTTTGCTAAAAGAAACTTTTAGACAGATCTTTAATAGGTTACAACAGCAAGAAACTTGATGGTACCAAGCACAGCATACACATTTTTTTTAAAAGTTGTGTTATGGCTCTAGAATATTGTATTTGGCTAACAGATTCTTCTAAACATGAATCTTGTAGTCCTTGAATCAAGAACAAAAACGGTCCTTTTAGCCAACCTTACAAAATATTTTTACGGTTCTTTCAGTGAGTTAGTGCGGCAGTTCTGTTCCCATTACTTCATGGTGGCAACTAATGGTCCAAGCTACTACTGCAATGCAAGCAGTAAGCCTTCTTATTAGCTTTCCTATGCTGATGAACTAATGATTGCTAAATCATGACAAAACTAAACAAATAGTATCTAAAATTCAAGTCAACTACATCATGAAATATTGATGTAAATGTATTATCTCAGACGAAAATATGAATGTAGGCCAAATTTTCATCTATATTAAAAGAAAAAAATGGATTAGGAGAAAGGAGGATCTGCTGCCATCAGCAGAAAATGTAATCGGGAATCTTCTGTGGTACGTTTCTTGTATAAAATAGGAATATACAGCTACTACCTAGAAAAAAATAAAATAAATCGCAGAAAAAACTGGTTTTATGGCGTAGTGAAAGAGACAGCTATGTAAAGCAGGCCTTAGGATGACAGAGGAAGAATATATAAAGGAAGGGAAAAGCAAATGTCACAGAGAACAAGAAAGTCAACACATACAAATTACACCGCAACGACAGATTGAAGGGCTAAATGTATTGACTGTGTTGAAAGATGAAGGCCATAAAAAGGGTTGAAAAGCTGGCTTGCCATGCAGGTACCAGGCTGCCTGATTTTGTCTTCAGGTATCCATTGTTGTGTGCAGATAAAACATTTTATTTCTGCTAAGGAACAAAAAATTTGGGAATTATGCAGTCATTTGGCAATGGATGTCTAAAGATTTTCTTCATGTTCAGACCTTCTAACAGTCTTTGCAAGTATGCAGTAACCCTTGGTCACTAGTTTTACTCTGAGGAAGACTTACATTTTGAAGAATGGTTTATGTTAGATTGTTTAGAAAGAAAAAATGCTACGGCAATATGATAGGGCCTCCTAAACAATCTTTTCTTTATATTAATGCTATTTTATAAATAGCATGCCCTGTAGGAGGCTTTTTAAAGGAAACTGTAAATACAGAATAAACATAGAGGTAAAAGCTCAGTCTTTAAAGATGATTATTTTTTCCCTATGTCTGCACATCATCAGATAATCAAAATATCTGTTCAGTGCTCCTTTAGGTTTGTATTTAATATGTTTAGTTTTCTTACCACGTATTTAATACACCTAGTTTTCTTACCATTTTGTAAAATCATTGTTACTAGCTGTGCCACACTGCCATTCTCCTGTCCAGATCTGAACCAGAGGAAGTTTAGATTGGATATTAGGAAAAATTTCTTCACTGAAAGGATTATCGAGCATTGGAACAGTCTGCCCAGGGAAGTGGTTGAGTCACCGTCCCTGGAGGTATTTAAGAAGTGTAGGATGTGGTGCTTAGGAACATGGTTTAGTGGTGGACTTGGCAGTGTTACTTTTATGGCTGGACTTGATGACCTTAAAGATCTTTTCCAGCCTAGATGATTCTATGAAAATCGTTGGTTGAGAAAGCAAGTGGTGCTCGGAAAAACTGTGAGTGTCCAAAGTATCCTACTTGAGTTAGTGCTCATGATTGAAATCCCTCTTCCAGTACCCATCTACGAACACACTGTTCCAGCAGGGCAAGCTCAGGGCTGAGGGAGGGAAGACCTAGTTTCTGTTTTGAACTTCACAAATAGCAGAGATTCTGGACCTGTGAGCCTGAGCTTCCTGTGACTCGGAACATACAACTGTAACATTAAACAGGAATTCTGTCCAGCTTCAGGATTTGTGCATGGGAAACTGCTGCCCTTGCTGCAACCTATATAATTTGTTTTTGAAATATGTAGGGAAGCAATGATTTTAGCTAGTAAAAGAAACAAGCTTAAAGTGGTCTTTAGATATCTTTAGATATTCGCCACAATATTTCTTTCCCAGGGTGGTACAATGACAGTGTTTTGATACTGCAATAGTTTGTACTACAAAATGTTCAACGAGCTCTGTCTCCTGCATTTTCCACGTACTGTTTCACATACCATTCTTAGAGAAGCTTGTACACGTACCATTTTAGGCTTCTGGGATACTTTACCTTTACTCCTTTGCAAAATGTTTACCTTGATGGTCTGCATAATGTTATCAAGAACAAGGACTGAAATACCACATTCTACCAACTGGCAGGAATTGTGATTTTCAGCAGGTTTTTTTTTTTTTTTCTCCTGGAAGGATAGTGGAATTCTAAGAACTACTTTTTTTTCAGTGACATAAAGATGGGCCAAAGTTGTTTGCGATGAGTGCAAGTAATTGAAATTACTGTGATTGAACACATGGCTGCAGAATTAATCTCTCTTTTGAGTGTAAGTAGTTCAATATGGAACATGATGATTGTAAATGAACAGTGAAATTAGTGAGCAGGAAACAACGACATGATAAGAACTGTTTCAGGGTTAGTAATTCCAAGCCAAGAACTTGTGTCTTGCGAACGTGAAAACTCCTTTGCTCAGCCCCGAGACAGTAAAATGGTTTGGGATTTGTCCAGTAATTGTTTAGCCCTAATGAAAATATGAATGGCTAAGTAATCTTTGGGGTGGGATCTTTAGTGCAAGGGAGAAAATTTAAGCGAAAACAACAAAAAAAGGCAACGCTACACTAAGGAAGCTGAAATTTGTTTTGGAAATATTCATAGGGTGAAGAAAAATGTTAGATGATAAAAGGTATTGGGAGCTATTAAAAGAAGCAAAATTGTATAAGCTATTGTACTGTGAATCTTGGATATAGATTATTCTTATCCCTGACCTACTAGATCATCATGAAGTGTTTCAAACCAGTGATGCTTACACTGGCTCAATAGGAAATCTTTCACTGTTATAATGGCAAATGAAGAGAAAACACTGACAAATATGTTAAGATGTTTCTCCTTTTCTGTTTGCTCCTTCTTCTTCTCTGTGTATCTGGCCTGCACATTTTGCCTACGTGACTACTAGTATAGTGAAAATGATGCCTTGTGAAAGCAGCCAATTCAAAATATATATGTTGTCAGGAACGGAGAAAGTAAGGGGCAGTACAGAAACTTGGTTTTCTTCTGAGTCCCTGTTTGAGAGGACACGACAACTGCCACTTTATTTGCTTTCTTCGGGCGTGGACGCTTTCTCCTCATCCATGCCCTTCTCCCCAGAGTACTCTGCTGAGTGGGGAAGGCACATTTTGTTGATGTTCTTCTGGGGGAAGCCATGGGGCAAGGAAACAGGGCACAGTCCTGTGGACAAAGGCATTCTGGGCAGGTTACAGAACATGTTCCCTGTTCCAGGTGAAATCAGAGGCGCTCATAAGTAATACAGAGAAACTGTTCTCTTCTATTCAAATGACTGACTGGAAGAAGCCTCTGACACAATCCTGACCTCCTCTAATTTTCCTCTACCACCCCATGTCATGTTGTTCCCTGGTTGGTAGTTCTGGTCTGAATCTTTAGTTAACTGCCTTCTATGTTCTCCATCTCTGCACGGTTGAAAAATATCTATGTCCTTTTTAATCACTTAGTGCAACTTAATTTACTGATTCTGTGGACTGAACTGTACAATTTTCTTTAAGACAGAACCTTTATGAGTTATGTTGTTTATCTGTTTATTCAGTTTGTAAAACGAACTGGAGAGGCAGGTATATTTTTAGATCAATCATCTGGTAAAATTGAACTTGTGAATAACCCTTTCATATAACATAAGAATAGAAGTAATTGGATTGAATAAATCAATCTGCAGTGAACAGCTGAAGCAAGCTGTCATTTACAGATATTTATAAGTTTAAAAAAGCAACAAAGAATTTAATCTAGTTTAAAGAAAACAAAATAACACCTACATAAATCCCATCAAGAGACCATAGCTTGAAACCTTTAGACATCACAAGCTTTCTTAGCATACCTGATGTGTTGGGATGTGTGAAGCATTGTTTCTAGGATGTCTGTATTTAGACAGTATGTCTAAAGGCAGAATCTAATAAGCATTAGGATTCCATTTTTATGCAAGTGTCTTCAGTTTAACTGCATTCTGAGGCTGGACAGTAACTAATTACTGAGTCATATATTAATGAAACCTTAGATACTACTTTAAATTACTAAGGAAATGCTGTCTTAAATGCTGTTTCATGCCATGGCTCTCACAGATGTAGAGGCTGGAGCAGGCTACTGTCAAATATACAGCATAGGCATGAAAGTTGTGTGGGAGGAAATGCCATCCTGTATCAACCTTTCTAAGATGCAGTTTCCTGCCATTCCTGCTGCTAGCTGGAACATAATTGCATTTTTAGTATGGTCCTTTGAATATTCCTTCAGTGCACTCTTCATTATGCTTACAACCTTTCTGCAGAAGGGATGGATGGTGGTTCTTATCCTGAACTTCACGACTCATCTATCATTCAGCAAGTTTAGGTCTCGTACATTGTGGTGCTTAAGTTAGGTAACTGGAGGCAGGGAAAGCCTTCATCTTCCTGTGCTTCACTTCTCTGTTGGATCCCACTTACAGCTGAGATGGGCAAGATGGGAAAAGGATGACTGGTTTTGGAGGAAGAGATAATCTCATGCTGGAAGGGATATGTTGTATTGTTCACTTCTGGCAACTAAGACAGGTGTCAAGGCAGAGCAGGCAATGTTAGCAACACTCGTGTCTGTCAGTGCCTAATTTGGAAGATTCTGACCTGCCTGAGCCCTACAGTCTGTGCAAACTCTCATATGTAAACGACAAACGCTTCTACAAGCTATGAAATATTGCCTCTCAACAAATAATTTTTCACAATATAAAAGGCATCGTTTATTTGAACAGTCATAGTAAATATTATAAATGTATCCAGGCAGCAAACCTCAACTACTGACCTTTATTATCTGTTAGAAAACCTGGTTTGGCACCATCCCTTGAAAGCAGTGGTAATATTTACATTTAAAAATTACTGTCTGTCTGGTGAATTAAGGCCAATTGTGAAGTTGCAGCCAAATTATTTCTCACAATGTTTTCACTCCCCCCACCAAAAGTAATCAACCATCTGACCAAACCCAGAAGTCATTCTTGTCCTGTGCCAGTGTAATTTTTTTTTAAATAAATGTTTTTTTTATGCTCATTGTTTACTTTGCATTCATTTTCAATTATTATAATAGTTTTTTCTTTTAACATGCATGTTCTGATTACTTATTTTACTTCTCTGGATATAAGGTACAAGAAAACGGCATTTCTCTTTTCTGCAGTGGGTAGCTGATAAATCTTTCACTAGCTTTTAAAAATAGCAAAAATTCCCCAAATATTTCAGAAGTTTCTGTTGAAAAAAATCAATTGTTACATGTCTACATCCCTCTTCTGAGGTCAATAACTCCTCCTCTGTACTTTTTCATTCACGCTGCCCACCATGACTTGCTATTCAGATAACCAAAGTGTACCTGCTGTAAGTGAAAGCAAATATTAACACTAGTGTGGTAGTTTTCTTTTAAAATAGCAAACAGAGACTCGAGCTCCCTTTTGTCTGTGACCTTTTCCATAGCCTAAAATAGAATCCAACTCTCTTCCACTGAATAATCAGCAAGAAGAAATAATGAGGTATACATGAAAAAGTTAATAAGGAAAAAGAATTTTTATCATAGCAACTGTCAGCGATATTGTATCATATGAGACAGAAGTCTTTTGGATGTGTGTGGTTTTTTTTAAATGAATTTATCGTCGTGTTCTTACACATGGCACACTTGGTGCTAGTCAGATTAAGCAAAAACAGCTATGGCCCATTTTCAGAGTCTTTTAGGCTGGTTCCTGCCTTCTTGTATAGAAAGTATCAGTTGTCACTTTTCTTATCAAAGTTGATTGTATCTATGTTCACAGGACTTCCGGCTGATAAGCAAAGGAATGTAACATGTGAACTGGAGTGGAGTGAGATTGAACCCAGGGGTGATGTATTTCAATCAAGGCTTCAATCTAAGTGTAATGACTATTAAATTCCTGTTGCTAACTTTAATGTGAGTATGTCATTTGTCAGAATACTTTCAAAAGTCAACAATGCAAACATTATTCCAGATTTATTTTGATGTGTTTAAAAAAAAAAAATCATCAAATAATTTGTTCCAAAGAAAAATAAAGAAAAGCTAGTTACTTAATCGGAATGGATTTTTTTCATTCTCTGAAAGGTTATACTTTTCCAGATCTTGCAATTAAATTTTAACTTGTTTTATCCCTTTCTGCTTTCTCATCGTAATATGAGGCATTATATGTTCCATATGGCCAAAGTATTTATCCTAAATAATAAAAAAAATATATAATTAAAACAATTTAGTTACTTTTTCTTTATTTTTTTTAATTAAAAAAAAATTTTTTTTTTTTTTACTTTATATACTTAGGTAGACACAGTATTCTTCCTAAGTGCCACAACTTTTAGACTTAACACATTTCCTTCTAGTCTAAATGCTGTCTTTCACCTTTGGTTGATTATACTGACTTGTTTTCCTTTTAACTTGACTATTGTAGAGTTTATTTATTGTGTTTCCCCATCTCTCTCTCCTGCAAGGAGTGGTCTTGAAAGCTTTTTAGGGTAATGGGTGATTTTAATAGTCTTTTGTTGCATTTTAATTTAGGTTAGATAGTGTAATACTCAGGAAAGGTTTCAAAGATAAAGTTTTTAGCACCACAAAGAGAGTGATCTAATTCTTGTGAGATTGAGAACACCTGTTTATTGCAGTAAATGGCATTATTCATCAGGGAATTCTTAACTCTTCATTTGAAAGGCCTTCTGGAAAAAATAATCTAAGTAAGTTCTGAATATCCTTACCACGTTCAATGCATCTGAACATCCTAGCCTATATGCACTTATTCTGGCTCCCATCAAAGTCTATGGCAATTTTTCAGTGGGAGTAAATTTCCTGCAGCATGTGACAAGTGAGACCCCACCAGGGACAGCAGTTGTTCACTCAAAGGTCCCCAGTAGGATTATGGAAACAGCCAGGATGGAAGTTCCAAGGCAGCTGACAGTGAATACACAATGAACAAGAAACGAAACAAAATTTTTGTGTTAACCTGAAGCAAGATTTTAAATTTCTCTTGACAATCAGCAATTTCAGGAAAATCTTAACTGTTGTGAATACTACAGATTTTTTTTTTTTTTCTTTTTTTACTTTCATAGGAAATTTTGATGACAATATAATATCTGTTAGCAGAGATACCCAGCGTGAGATATGCAGGACTTATTTTGCCTCCGGCTTCCTAATGTGCATGACACATGATAGCACATATTCTATTAACTTCAGTTTGGAGTACATAGTTCTTCTGAAAATTTTGATAAATTTGTCTGAAAGTAGGCACTTATAAAATGAGGTAGAATACTTTGACTTCAGCATCTTAAGATTTGACTGGCTTATCTGTGGCAGAGGCAGGGTGTCATGGTTTTGGCTGGGATGGAGTTGACTTTCTTACTAGCAGCTGGTATAGTGCTATGTTTTGGGTTTGGAATGGGTATACTGTTAATAGTGCACTAATGTTTTCGGTTGTTGTTAAGCAGTCAAGGCCTTTTCTACTCCTCACACTGCCCTGACAGTGAGTAGGCTGTGAGGCTACAAAAAGTGGGGAGGAGACACAGCCAGGACAGCTGACCCCAACTGACCAAAGGCACATTCCATGGCATATGATGTCATGCTCAGTCTATAAAGCTGGGGAAAGAAAAAGGAAGAGGGGGACGTCTGGAGTTATGATGTTTGTTTTCCCAAGTAAGCATTACGCGTGATGGGGTCCTGCTTTCCTGAAGTTGGCTGAACACCTGCCTGCTGATGGGAAGTAGTGAAGGAACTCCTTGTTTTGCTTTGCTTGTGTGCACGGATTTGGCTTTACCCATTAAACTGTTTTTATCTCAACCCATGAGTTTTCTCACCTTTACCCTGCTGACTCTCTTCCCCATTCTGCCGTCCAGGGAGGGAGCGAGCAGCTGTGTGGTCCTAGTTGCTATCTGAGATTAAACCACAACACAGGGATAGACACTTCAGAAGTTGAACTACTTTAACCATAAAACTAATTTATCTCTTTGTGAGCATGCTTAAAGTGTTCAGTGTGCATTTTTCAGTTTCTGCTTTAAAAAAGAAAAAAAAGAGAAAGAGAAGTTCTGCAGACAACCATAACACATTTATTGTGATTCATCGTTTGTAGTGAACTCAGATTTAAAAGGGCTATGTGTGGATGGAGGAGGTAATGAACTTTGCATTGGCAATATGAATCCTAGCATTTTTTGAAATCTGTTTATTTGACTTAGTGTTATGCTGACACACTGGCCTTGTGTTTTCCTAGATTGCAAACAATTAAAAGAAAATCTATCATGCATTACTGTACTGAAGACTGAGCTGCTTCCAGACTCTTGGATGCATGTCTAGAACTGAAAACTTGCTGGAATAGCTGTTATTCTTCATGTGTACATGGAAGCTTTCAAGGACACATTATTTTTTTAAGGAGATACGAGACAAAGTATTGGAAGACAAATACGTGGTGTTACAAAATGCACAGAAACCATCTCTGCTATAGGAAATCCCTGATCCACAAATTGTTGGGCCTTGGACAGTGGGAGTGTAATCAAGCAAAGACAGTACCTCTGTTTCATTATTTCTCCATATTTGGCTCAATTCCACTTCTCTTTGTATCATTCATAGTTCTTAATTTAGTCTAGATTTAATCAAACTGATCATATGTGCCCTTACTACAACCTGGCTACCAGCCACAGGAAGGCTTATTTTCTCTTATTTTTCATGCTAGACACCACAGCAACTCCTATTAGTTGGAATACAAGCAGCAGGAAAAGTACCGTTCTCCCATTTCCAAAAGGTTTACTTCCTTCAAAGGAGATGGAATTTGGCTCTGTGAAGATGGCACATGCTGATGCACAGAAGTGGTGTACTTGGCAGATTTTTATGGCAAAATGTATAACTGTAAACCAGAGGAACATCTTCTGGAGAGATGTCTTTTTCAAGGCAAGGGCTAGCATTTTTTCCAGCAAAAGGGAGGAAAGCATTTGAGTTAAATGGGGCAATACTTTTTCTCTACTAGTTCCTTCTCAGAGTGAAGGAATTGTTTTAACTGAAAATTTCCATATGCTATTTCAAGGCACACAGTTGGTACAGGAAATTTTAGTCCTGACTCCGAGAGCTCAGGAAGCTTATCAGCATTGAAAACAGGACCTTCAGTTGGAAACCCTCAGGCAAGATTTTCTAGAAGTTACCATCTCTGCAATACCCAGATGGGAACAAACCCACTAGAATTAGAAGTGTGTGGTGTCAGTTAAGGTGTTTAGTGTCTCATGAATTGCAAATCTGAGAGGAATGTTCCAAGTAAAATGTAGTTATTCTATTCCAAACTGTGAAAATTGTATTATTAACTAACTGCTTCAGGGCTTCCTGAGACCTTTATAGCTGTCTTGATATGTTCTGGTTGAATTTTATTGACTGCTACAAATTATCTTTTCTGTTATATTCCTCTTTTCTGTCGCACACTAACATGAAATTTCTGCTTCACAGTAGAAAACTCTTTTTTCCATGTCTGTTTTAGGATTTTCAGTCGTGAGTTGAACAGATACTCCAAATTACTTATTGTTACACTCCAGTGATTCCTAAAAAGGTCAATGACAGACCATGACATAATAGGGTTAGGTAGTAGAAGTAAACAATTTTTCAAAATGTAAAAATAAGCAGAAACTGTAGTCCTATGAACGTTGTTGCTATTACATAGTTGTTACTATGAAAATTGCTGTACTGTGAATATACTTCCCCCTGACTAGCAATGGTTCAAGTGTGTACTCATCAGGCAGAGCAACAGAGGTAATCTAGTCTTGATGATTATTCCATTGTGATTGGTAATGGAAATGCAAAGGAAATGACTGCTCTGCATTTCAGGAGGGGAGGAAAAAGACAAAACCAGTAGAAAAACATCAGCAACTAGGGGAAAAAAATCAGAAGAAATTAACAGAAGAGGCACTTAAAGGGGACTCACAGAAATAATAAGGAAGGAAGCACAGCAGAAAGTTTGGGTGGGTCGAAGTGTTTGGGCATGCCTTTGAGGGAAGGGCTAGAACTAAGAAAGCAAACTGATGAAAGCCCAGTACTCAGAAGACATCCAGCTATTTGGAGCAGAAGGCTCCAGCCATTTGTTACAGTCCTCATTTGCCTGTTTCTTAGCAAGCTCTTAATCTGTTAGAAAACTTTCCCTTTTGTCTTATGGTATCTTTAGATAATTTAAGAGCCTTAAAGAAAGATATTAACAAAGGAAGGAAAAGGGAGAAATAGAGAGATGTTTAACAATGTAGAGGAGAACACAAGTAGAGCCTAGGAAAGATCAGTGCACGGACATACTCATTTTGTTGTGCTCATATGTTATCCTGGGAGCTGAGCAGTGATGTGGCAAAACTTATCAACAACACAAAATTTTCAAAGCTGTCAGGTGAAAGGTGACTGTCAAAAGTCTTGGGTTTTGTGTTATCACTTTCTGTGCATGGGTCAGGAGCTCTCAGCTATCTGTTACCATCTAGGAAAGATCTTGGCATCACTGTTCTTTACCCTGAGAAGAGTAAGTTCAGGGCTTCATGATAATAAAATAATGGTAACAACAATAAAAGTACTAGGGAATAGTAGGAAAGAAGCAAACAGAAAATCTCAGGTTATCATTATGCCATTTTCTAAGACTATATCTCACCCATCACAGTTCGAGTCCCCTCTTCTCATGAGAAAAGTTTAAACAGCATAGAGGTCTTCAGTGTGGAAGACAGAGGAGGTAGATATAGAAAAAGGATATACAATTCTGAATGTTATGAAGATGTAGAAGCAATAATCATCCACTGCTGAGTGTATAGACTATCCAGCAGCTGGTTTAAATGAAGAAGAGCAAAGTAGAAATTTTACATATGATAACTCAGCAAGATTTTCCACAGGACTCCAGAAACGAAGACAGGAAGGAATTGTGCATATTAATATTAGAAAGATTTCTCAAATTCTGTTAAACACAAAGCTACAGTCTCTGGCTTGTGAACCAAGAAGATATCATTCAACTTGCTTTATTCTGCTTTATCAGCAGATTCTGCCTCCTGGGAGATAATAGTCAGAGGTGGCTTTTGGTGATTCAATTGATCTCCACTTAATGAAGTGAGGTGAAAGAAAATCAAGAAAGAGAGAAGGAAAAAAACCTGTCCTAGTTCATAAAGCTAGCAATAGAAGGGAATTCTTTCTAAATATTGCTGTCACAGGTGCCATTGCATCTTCCAGGTTAAGGTGTGCAGAGTGGGAGGATGTTATAGCCAGGTAGTGTATTTTCTAATGAAAGCACATTCTTGTGTGCTTTATCCTATAAGGAAACAGCAGAAATATCTTAGAAAATACGCAAAGCCTATCTTTGTGTACCTTTCTGTGTGCATCAATTAAATGCTTCCTGAAAACTTGAGCTATATGCTAGGAAGCTTGTACCTTTTGCGCATAGAAACCTGAATTTGCATTTTGTCCCTATTCTTTGACCCCAAATCCATGGGGAAATTTACATTTCAGGAAAGCATATGAGTGGGAGAGAAGAAACTTGAGTCTCTTTCAGCTTGGAACTGTTACACTCAGACCTGCAATGCAGATGTGTTGGGGAGGACATCCATCTGGTGTCTCTCCTTTCTTTAGAGAACAGATGGGGAAACACCTCTTGCAAGAGTGAAGGGTGCCCAAACCACTGAATGACGGTGCTTGCTTTTTCACAGACCTAGGAGGGGTGGAAGATGGGCTTTGGAATCAGGAGGGATGAAAGAAAATCTACCTGCTCTCTAATACTTCTGACAGCTTCAGCAGACCGGGTTTTGCATCAGGTCGTAGCAAACATAGGCAGGTACATTTACTTGTCGCTGAGGCAAGGAATAGTCGCTGCTAAGACTGGACAACACACCTTGCTTTCTTGGTTCCACTGAATCCTGGACGTAGCCAGATACTGCTGCTGAGGTGTCCTGGTTTGAGGTAAAACAGAACCAATTTTTTGTTCTGTTATTTTACTTTTTAGCTGGGCCTCTTCTGACTAAAGTCTTAAATTAAAAGCATATTGTTCAGAAACTGTTCACTCTCAGAGTGATAAGACCGTTAGAAGAGGCCCAGCTAAAAACTAAAATTACAGAACAGAAAATCGGTTCTGTTTTACCTCAAACCAGGACGTGAGGTCAGACCATCCTGAGGTGACAAAGCAAGAGGGAGGCTGTGACACACAAGCATCAAATTAATTTCATGAATGTGGAGGGGAGGGTATTTGCTCACTTATGAAACACATAATAAAAAAACAGGTTACTCACAAGGTAAGTGGTATGCTGTGCCAAAGTCTGATGGCGGGGGGCGGGATGGGGTGCAGGGTGTGAGGAAGAAAACTGCATCAAGGGTAGCAAGAAGGATGGACAGGTTTCAAGCAAGCAAGTATATGTCACCAGGCAGAACTTGTGTGGCTAGGTCTGAAAAGTGCTTTTTGGCTGTTCAGTAGTGGGTCCTCTCTGCATGTGCTTCCTACAGCTGAAGAATAGCAGCCTAATGCCCCAGGCTAGGTGTCTGTGGAGCAGCTACGAATGCAGGAGAAGAGCAATGACTTTCTACACCTTCATGCAGAGAGCTCCTTTCTGGTGTTTTCTTGGTATTCTGTGTCTTTCTGCACAACCACTGAGATTCATTTATGGAGGAAGAGTTTTGATATTTGCAATAATATAGCAACATGCTTTTTATAAAAGTAATCTGTTTTTCTGTGCTGGTTTTATGCATATACTGTCAATTAGTACTGTAAAGACAAGTAAGTGTCTACAAGAACATACTCAGGTTTTCTTTTATTTTGTGAAATTTGCAGTGCAAGGTGGAAATAACCTCTTAAAAATAATATCTGGTAGTAAAAGCTGTTGTCAAGCTGAAAAAGGAATGGAATTGGAGGCAATAAAATTCTTCACTAGCTTTCACAGAGGAGAAAGGGATATGACAAATAATAAATGAAAACATGTAACACTTCTTAAGGGTTTTGTTTTCCTTCATCAAAAGCCAAATTGTGGCTCATGTGATGTGTGAAGATGTTCAGTCTCTCATTCTCGTGCTTGTTTGCTGTGTGTATCACCTGACACATCCAGGAGAAACAATCTGATGGCACATGAGGTTTCTCTTGTGTCAACACATGCAGTACTTCATAGTGGCTTTTCATGTGCTTTTCTGTTTCTGCTTTCCTAGCTATGATTAACTTGAGGGACTTCAATTAAATTCCTGACTTTGCAGACTGCTGAAAGAAGACACCAGGAAAGCTGTTGTAGCCTTCTGCATAGTTGTAGAAGGCTTTGTTTCCTTCCTCTCTTCTATTTCCAGTCTGCTGAGGTAGGTAGAAACCTGTCTGCTCCCTTGTCTGTGATAAGAGCTGTGTTTCTGAGCTATCAATTAACTTTGTGCTGTGCTGGCCTGTGGCCTTCTACTGTTCCTGTGCGAGCTTTCTGGCATTCACCGATGTTCTGCTGCAGCCTTGTCAGTGGCATTCCTGTTCCTTTTACCTATGGAGCATTTCAGACGAATTCAAGGGAGAAATGTGAACAGGGAAATGGATACTGAGCTGGTTAGAGAAACTATGGGAGCTTAAGTGAATGTGAGGCTCCTCTGGAGCAGAAAATTTCCATTGGCCTTGTAGAGTAGACTTTGGCATTTTGTGTGTGTGGATGCTATGGAAAACTGATGGTGATAGTCTCTCTTGAAAAACAGCTCAGATTTGGTCCAGAGCATATGTGAACATACTGTCTCTCAGCAATTAAATCAGTGCTCATATGTTCCTTTTTATGACAAGCAAATTTGTAAATATTGATAGTCAATTACGAAACAATTTCAGGGAAGAAAGACATCCTGGCATAAGTTTCTTGCTGTTTCACTGGCAGAAATAATTAAATGTTAATTTTAATTTAAACTATTTATAGTTATATTTTCTACAGAGTTGCTTGGGGCATTATTTAACCTTTAAAAATGTTTAATGTTTTCTGCTTTATTTGGTATAAGATTCTCATATTACTGTAAAATGATGAGTAATTAGTTTTGCTTATGTAATATCTCTTAAACAGCATATTTGAAACTAATGTGTTTCTAGTGTTACAGCAGTAGTTACAGTAGTACATTCAAACTGCCCAGCACTCTATCTAAACTTAGTAAAATTATCCAATATAAAGATATGATAATCTTCAATGGTATTTATAAATCAACATAGAGATAAGTGACTTGATGTTGATGCCAGATATACAAAACAAGATGAAGTTTAATAAAACCTCAACAACCGAGCATGTCATTACCCTCAACATGCAAAACTGGAATGAAAAAGCTCTGGACTGGAAAGATGATGATGTGCTGTCTTTCTGCTCCAGGTTAATATATTTGTCTGGGTGCCAGTGCAAGGTAGTGAGGCAGTGGGCAGGTTGCTGGTGGTAATCTGCAGATGAAGCATACTGAGTTAACATTTGCTATCTAAATGCCTTTCAACACTTTGCGTGATGGAGGACGTAAAATTTCCTTCTTTTGATTCTACAGATTTGAAAATTAAAAGAGGGCTAAAGTGAGTTGTATGCCAGGCATTGGAAAAAGGAAACAAGTTTTGTAGTCCCAAAGAAGAAATTTAATCCAAGAGCTGATGGATAACTTCTTCTCCATGTGTGGAGAAAAATGTTAATTGCATTAGTAATTAATTACCATTAAAAATGCATTTTTCCTCCTTTCCAAGTAGTTCACACTTATTTTGCTGCCCATGCATCATGCTGTCCCAACTCTGTCCTGAGCCGCTGGGTACCTTCACAATTTCATCTTATATCATTCCTTACTTTATTCCTATCCTCCATCCTGTCTCGTTCTCCTTATGGGCCACACAAGCTAATGTCCTCCTCTGGGACCAGTCGGGAGACTTTGCAGTGCTGGTACTTGCAACACTTGCTCTCCTTAAAGACCAAAACAAACAAAACTTGTAAAAGTCAGACAAATCTGAAAGGAATTAACAGAATATTTGGAGAGCACCTAAAAATTAGCCACATTCAATTATGTCTCCTTCTTGTGTAACCTGCTTATTTACTATTTTTATTTATCTGCACTTTGGGCATAGATCTCCAGGTGTCCTCTTCACACGTGGAATTCTTAGGAAAGAAACCTTGTTCACTTGATTCTCCTCTGTGATGTTCTGGAGGCTGTTCTGCCCACTGCTAGTACTGTGTATTACACCAGTGGCATTTTCTGCTCTGTTATGCTTGAGTTGACAGGTGCTATTTAGAGTTTGCTACAAGTTTGAGGCATCAGCTAAGCTTTCAAAAGTAGAGCTTATAAATATTTCAAAACTTCTTGATCTTCCAGAATTATTATTAGCATCCTATGGCACCCTTAGAGACTACCCCAGAGGAATATTTTGTTACAGTTTGCCTGTAGTTCCTTTCCCATCCTCCCACTTCAAATCAACAAAACAACTTTTTTAGAAGAAAGTTCTTCATTGATCTCCTTTGCTACTGAGTCATACTATGTAGCAGTTAGTAGCAGTTTTTAAACTAATGCATCAGGCAGACTATAATGCTGTGATAATTTCCAGCCTTCAGTTTTCCCAGGAATAGTCTCATTCATATCTGAATGAGTGTGTCCTATATTACTGAAATCTTTGATATGCCAAGACACAGTAAATCACAGAGGTTGAACTAAGAATATTAGAGTATCAAATATAAAAAGAAATGGACCTGTTCTATAAATGCATTCCAATGGGAGGGAAAAAAAATCAATATCCCCTTCATCCATATGTTTTGTAGGAGCAGCGTTAGATAAAATATAAAAATATTTTTTATATTTATGCAATATATATTGCAGTCTCTTAAGTATTTTAACCTGTTATTATATTTTTCCCCTCTGTTTTTAGAAGTTCAATGTTTTCACTGAAAATTGACCCGTTATCACAGTCCTTTGTATTTTATTCCACCTATCTTGTCAATTGTAAGCTTAGTACTTAAACAGATCTTACAACCTCTCATGCCATTTTCCTTTTGATAGGTGAAATCAGAGGCAACTCTCCCCATTATTTCTGTGGATTTGGATTCGTAAAGATGGTGAAAGGCATTCATAGGTTATCCTGAGTGGAATAATAATAATGATGATAATGATGTAACACATAAAACAATAATAACTAAAAACAACCCTGCCAGTGATGTACTTCTTTCAAAGCAGACTTCTTGGACTGCTTCAAGTACTGTACTCCTCTGCTCTTTTTTCTCTAACCTTGCAGATGCTTAGTTCATATATAATGAAGGTTGTCTATATGGACATCTTTTATTGGTATCCTCAGATATTTACTGACAGCACTCTTTTCCCCCTTAGGAGCCTCATTTCAAAGAATTCCTTCAAAAAATACAGAATGATGCTACTTCAAGTGTTAATAACTCTTGGTTATATTTGTTGTCTGCATTGTGGGATCAAGGTATATGACCTTTGTTCTTTCACTCTTAAGTCTTGATTTTGGGGAACCGCTGTCCTTTTTGAGTTGATAGCTTTTCCACTGCTAACTGTTAAGCACATATAAGGGCCAATGAATAATTGGAAACTGGAAAAGGGAGCTGGTCAGTGAAAGACTTTATAGCACTATATCAAAACTGAATCGTCTTACATGAAGGCTGAAGCCTGATGTAACCCTAACTCTTGCTGTGGGAAGAGGAGCAAGGATATGAGTCACACCGAGCTTGTTTTGTTTCTGCTGCTGGGAATGGGGGAGGAAGGCTGAAGATGGTTACTTTTCCTAGGAGTAGCTAGCTTGATTCTGGCAATGGCTGCTGTTTCACATGCCCAAACTACTCCGAAACAAAGACCTGCACATAAAACCAAATGTCTGTTTCGGAAGTGCAGTGTACCTAGCAACTCCCTCTAAAGCAAAATGACTGGTGGACAACATAAAAAGCTTTAATGTGGCTCTGCAGCATATTACATGATCTTGGTGATTTAATTTTAATTTGAAATATGTTTCTTTCCTGTTCTTTCTGCTATTTAAACGAGAGAGTAATTTGTACTTGATCTTTTTAACATTGACAGGTTTTGGTAATGTCAAATGCTCACAGAAAATTTAAATGCATAGCTAAAGGTTTTAACATTATGATCCTGACTGCTCAACGTTATAAACATCTGACCCAACTATTTTTGTTAGAAAACAAGTGCAAATATCTAAGTGTAAAATGCAGACTACTTTGCAGAACAGGGTCTTGCTTCACAAAGACCACTTTAAGAAGTGCTGGTAAAATGGAAGCAGGTTTCACCTAAATAATTTTCTGCCCTGGGGAGAATAGAAACTTTTCTATTGTCAACTTAATTTGCAAATTTTAAACTACATTTAGTGTACTCTTCCACCACATAATTACTGCTTAAATCTTGAAAGGCACTGTACAGAAAGCCATCTAACTCAGTAATAAGAAGTTAAATTTGTATAAACTGTAAATAGAACATGGATGCTACTTTAAACTCGTTCACTAGTGTAGTTTCAGATAAAATTGGCTTTCTTATTATCCCTACCTTCAAATCCTCAAAGCTAAATCAGTTGTAAAACATAGAGCTGTTAAAAGGCAGCAGGACAGACACATACTGTGAGGTTCTTCTGCTCAAATATTTGGATAGGCCTATCTTGGAAAACAGAAATAAAACTGAACCTTCTTTCATTTCAGAGCTCATTTGCTGTTGTCTTTCATTTCTCAAGTGTTGCTGTGAGGGGACCTACTTAAAACCTTGAATGTATACTGTTTTTAGGGGCATTCTAGACAATTTATTGCATTATAATAATGATGCTTGCTGCTACATAACCGGCAGCAGTGGTACAGTATAGGCACAGGGAGTTGTCTGGGTCACTAGACCATGTGGGGTAGCAAAAATATCTGGTGTAGGCAGCGTGTAGTCCTTGAACAGTCTAAGGGCAGCTGTGGCTGTTTATGCAGTGTGTGGGAAGGCCGATAATGCTTCCTCCAATTGCCACGGCAGTGTGCTTCAGCTCTCCAGGGCTTTCCTGTTATTCACTGTCATGCTTCCACCCTTTTCCAAGGCAGAATTAGCCTACTTTAATCTCCTCCTCGAGGAGTGTTCTTGTTCTGGGCACACAGCTATGGAAAAACATTAACAAAAAAACCTCTAAGGAATTGCAGTCTGAATGCCTGGAAAAAATCAGTGAGAGACATGGCTAGTGATTAGAAATGTCATATCTGGCACAGACTACGGGTTTTCTCCATCTCTCCGCTTCCCTCTTCATGAGCGCAGGCAGGTTCACATCAGCAGTCACATAATTGTGTCTTAACTGCTGCTGCTTCATAGTATAAGAAGTTCAAAAGGTGTTTTCCTTACCAGCTTTCTCAACAAATGCTCCTGTGGCAGCAGGATCTGGGAGCATCGACATTATGAATTAGTCTCCCCCTCCAATATCTTTATAAACTGAAGATACTGACTCAGTATGAAGAATTTCACTAGCTTCATTCCCCTTGTGCATTCTCTTTCTCTAATGTTTTTAATTTTCAGCCCTAGGAAAAGGTTACATAAGTTTTGTCAGTATTTGTCAAAAATTTTAAATTGTTAGTAAAACAAAAACTGGCAACAAAATCTTGTCATCTTGGCAGAAAAGGCTAATATAGAAAGTTCAACTAGGTTTAAGCAGGATTCTTCTAAACTTCCCCCTGCAACCTAGCAAAGATATTAAATATATCCCAGTTAGCAAACGCTTTTCTAATATTGCCGTAATTTGAAAATAAAATGTTGCAATATAAGAGATGGCAGGTAACTGCAGGAACCTCTACAGAGAGAAACTGAGTGTCTTCCTTTTGGCCCCTGTACTCCTTTGTCACGGGTGAGTAAAATGAGCATTTGTGTTGCATCTATTGACTTTGGTCAGAAATATGCATTATCGTACTCTCTGATCCTGTGTGTTTCTGGTTAAGGTATCTGTCCCACTGTCTGAAGGAATTAACTTCTCTCAGCCTCCTCACCCCCCTCTTCCTTTTTCTTCCTGTTTCAAGGATGTAGACTTGTAGCAGCAATATTTGAAGCAAACTAGGTATTTTAGAGAACAATAAACTATGATAAGAGGTGTGATGAAGATTACAGTAATTGCATAATATTTAATTATGTTCTACATACTTATCTAGGAGGTGCATCTCTGAATTATATCAGTTAGTGTTGTGATGTGTTAATACAATCAATATCTTGGTCCTTTTCACAATTCATTATTTCAGTAGTTCTTGGGCAAGATTCCTCGATTTGTTAATATTTACTCTTTTTTTCCCCACTTGTACTTGAATGAATTACTGAGATTTTCAGTGGAACGTATTATGAATGTGGTTTTTTTTTTGTTTTTTTTTTTTGTAAATAGGATCAAATATGAATATATTATCCTTATTTTCTTTCCTGTAGTTAACTAGATGAACTTACTGGGAACTGGAGAAGGTCAATGACTGAAATTTAGACCTTTTCTCAAAAAGCACAACCATAAAGTATGTAGCTCTTGCCTCTCTAAAATTCCTGTCAACCATAATGAATACTGAGAATATGCAGAGCAGCAGAATTGGTCAACAGCTATTTGCATCAGGTAAGAAAGTATTAATTTGTTAGATTTTTGCAGTCACGCATAAACAGATATCTTGGCTACAAGTAAAGGCTTCTTAATTAAGTATATTTCAAAAACAGAGTTTTGGAAATCGAGTAGTCTAGTGCAGCTGCTTAGAAGTGTTATAAGAAAAAACAAGCAAGTAACTTCTACTTTCAAATAACGGGGGCATTTTTATCACCAGAGGGCGCTATCCTTCCAGGCTAAGATTAAACTATTAGACGGTTTTACATCTTGGGAGCTTTTTTAATTTAAGAAAAAGAATTTCAGGCAATAGTTAGTTATTATTTTTTCTAACTACATATTCATTTAAATAAATACATCCTGATCATCCTCTCCTTTCCATTAAGTTTTTCATATTTATATGGGAAGAATATCCAGACTGATGTTTAACTGATTTTTAGAAACCCCGAACAATTTGTGGAAAATGCAAAAGGTAAGTGTTGTTGTACATTGGCAGATACCTCTCTGCTGCAGTCCAGCTGTTGTTATAGGAACAGACCTGCTTTTGAAAAATTGCGGAGTATTCCTTCCTGTCTTTCTCCAGAGGGATTCTTTAGGCTCCTGCTCTGTTTTCCTTCACTCCCACCAACCAGTGCTTCAGTAGCTGCCAGTGGAGGTGGTTGCAGGCCGTGCTGACCGCACCCCAGCATGAAGTGTTCCTCTTTGCTGGTTGTTCCTGCTGGGATTTGTCCCTTGCTGACTGCTTTATTCCAGTGACCAGTTCCGGTACTTGCAAAGACTCCAGTTGCTACTTGTTCTCTTACGGGAGGACTCCTAGGAGCAGCATGGGAGAGAGTAAAAGTTACATTTTACACAGTGGTGGCCACACAGCAGCAATAGGTTCCAGTAGCATGAATCCAAGGTGTTGTTTCCTTACATCATACAATGACACCTTGTCTTCTTTAATGTAGTATTATGCACTAGAAGCAATTGTTCATGTTATGAATATATAGAACATATCTTTAAATGCTGTATTTGTACATTTCCCCATCTTCATGTCATTCTCTTATTAACCAGAGAAGACCTTAATTAGTCCTTTGGACTACGGACCTCTTTCTTGTTTGTGTCTTTACTAGTTGCCTGTCAGTCCCTCTCAAGTTCTGTTAATTCAGTTGTGTGGGTATGGCAGTAAGGCATCACATCTCTTGAATTTGCCTGCCTTGCATTAGCTGTGTTACACTGGACTGAATTCCCTTCTCAAATATTCCAAAGATAATGATCTTGAACTGACGACATTACAACTTGCCTCATTCCTAGCAATGACGAACGCCCACAGCTCTTGCTTGTAAAAAGATACTCGGAACTGTCAAGTTATCTATCCAAACTTGTGATTGACAAAGGGAGACGAGTGCAAATGGTTCAGTATTCTTTATTGCCTTCCGCTTCACTACTGTGTGAGATTGCAGGTAGTGGCAGTAAACGCCTCAAATGACTGAGAGACTCCAGCTTTCCAATACTATTATTTTGTGTTTCACCCCTAGCAGCAGGCTACATATCTGGAAGGAGTGCTTGATGTAGGGTGATGGGAGCTTCCACTAGGGAGGTGCCACCTGTGGGATGGTTGCTTTGGTTTCCAGTCCCACTGTGTTTATTCTTGGTCTGGATATTGGTGGCTTCAAAACAGGGACAAAGAAAGCTGCTGTTGGAGCTTTCTGTAACTGCAGGCCATTGCCTAGGTGAAGAACAGACAGTAAGAAAATCTGTTATCCTGGTTGACTAGAAATAATGGTCCTTCATTTAAGGGCAAAAGAAGGATTTACTTTGTGGAAGGCAACTCTCGTAAGGAATCGTCTGAAAGGTAAAATCCGGTATGAAATGAAAGATTAGAAAAATGAAATGTAATTAGCCTCTGCTGCCCCATGAAGTTTCCCACGGCGTTCATGGGCGTGCCTTTCAGTAAAGCAGATCAGGTAAAACTACACTTCCTCTCTTGTCTGGGTATGTCCTGTTAGCATCAGGCCGAGGCATGCCCTTTATTCCTGGTGGGTTTCTGTGACTGACCTCCTTTTCTGCTGACCTGCTTGATCTGCTTTTGACTGGTCAGAGCAATAGCTCTGATTCCTGCTGCCAGAGCTGCCATGAACCACCATGTACAGTCACAGGGAACTGCTTGCACAGAGCATGTGATTTGTGTTTCCATAGGAGTTTTGCAAGCAAAAAGATTAAAATAACAAATCCTTAGACACACAGAGTCTTATCTAAATTTGGCTATTCTCTGAAAGCTTAGGCAAGATCCCTGCTGCCCAGTTACAATCTGCTTCTCTGCAGACTCTCTTTTTTCCATGCTGTGGCTTTTCAACTGTTTCCAAGTTCTTTTTGAAGTTTCTGCCTCATATTTCCTGTTCAGGAGTTTTTCTCCATGCCTTTAATCTCCTCGAAGAAGAAGCTGTAGAAAAGTATTAAAGAACATATAACATCCATTTGCTGCATGATTACACTCCCTCTTCATCCAGTGGCTTTTTGCTCCAGCTCTCCAAAAGTAAGTAGAGCTGATGCAATTACTTGGTCAACTCTTACCCGATTATTGCATTCATCAAACCAATGGAGGTGCAACATTTGTTAAAAAAAATTAAGCCTATGTTTGTCTTGCCCTACCAGAATAGCAAAAATAGGAGGCTGTTTTTCTGTGTATTTCAAGCTATGATGTAATGAAACGACTGAGGGGATTCTTACAATCTACATTGCAGTAACAAATGTCAAAATTATGGTTCATTTTTTTTATTCAAGAGAAGTTCTAAAGGATTTTCAAGAGGCCTTAGCATCCATTTAGTTCTGCTATGAATAAAGCCAGTGGTATAATAAATTTCGTTTGGAGAGAGTAGAGTTGAGCAAACTATAATCACTTCTTAATATCTCACTCAGTTTCTGAAGACCTTCTAAACAATATTAAAGTCCGTTGCATAATACCTTACAGTATTAATGTTCCCAAAACATAACAGTTACTGGCATTTTCTTCAGTGAGGATGACACTGGCTTCTTCTGCAAAATATCTTGTAGTTGGCAATGTGGGTATTTAGTGTTTGAGAACATATCCTTTCTAATGCATAGTAGAACTTGCAAGACCTTAGCAAACTGAGAAGAGAAATTTGTCTCTTAAAAAAAAATAAAATGAAAAAACCCCCACCCTTGGACAAAGGTATTCTTGAATTCTGGCATCATTATGCAGCTAATTGCTCACTTTTCAATACAGTTGTCTTCATGCTATTTGCAGCATTTGCCACTGACTTCTGCAGCAACTGGCCTTTATGGATGAAACTGCAGTCTCTTTCATTTTATAAATATGTATGTGTGCGTATGTGATAGATATAGATATGCATGTGGATGTATGTAGTTAAATAATTACTACTTTCCTCAGTTACTGCATGTAGCATTGTAAGGCTACATGATTGAAAAAGTGTTTGGTGAAAGTCCTTTTACTGTTTAAATGTCACGTCGAGGTGGACAGACTTTAGAAGAAGAGCTTAGTCCTCAAACACAAAGCAAATTCATTAAGTAGCATCATTACTTTTCGTTCCCAAGAGGACAGCAGTGTTGAAGTCTGCTTGCAGTCTTGGTATTTAACAACTGTTTTGTGTTTAACATCTCAACAACAAAATTTCAGTTCATCGCATGTGACTTCTTGGAGTGACCTGATGTGAGGATGTCACAGAATTGTTAAGGATTTGAATAATCTGGGATAGAAGCTTTCTTCTGCCTTTGTGTTTCCCTATAGCAATTAGATGTTGCTGATATACAATCCATACAAGGAAAAAGCAGCTGAGCCTGAGACTGTGCAGCTTTTGGTATTGTTTATAGATCTCCATCCTAACTTTAAATGAGGTAACTTGGGTATTTGTCAAAATCTTGCTGCAGCAGCACAAGGCTTACCATGGCTAATTTATTTTTCTTGGAAGCAGGATAAATTATCCTCTGCTGAGCATCATGTGGCCATGTCTGGGCAGATTCTCGTACTCAGGCTTTCTCATTTCAAGCTTGCTAAGATCCTTACACCACATTGTAGTCTGTGGGATAGCTATAGCCCTTTGAACTGAATTTTCAGAGGAACCAAACCCGAATACTAGAAACATAGAGTTTTGAGTGACAGTCAAAAAGCAGCAACTGAGGGGTTGTTGGCAATGAATAGATGCTGGAGAAAGCTTCTCTGGTTTTACAGAAGGCAGCTGTTCTCTTTCTGATGGGGCCTCTACATGGAATAGCTATTCTGTGTGCGAAAGGCATGACGTAAAGCAAAACTCTGGGTCATCTAGCTTCATTAGGAAATGTTTGGCTAAAATCTGACTGTTCTTTTTTGCCTACCTGGCAGTTTACTTTATGCAACCTTAGGGGAGATGGCTTGAGTCAGAATTGCAAATTGAAGTAAACGGTTAAGTTTATGGAAGCTGAAAAAGAAGAGGAAAAAAGCAGAGAAATATTGCATCCTGCTACCAGTGCAGAACTCTAGCTTGCAACCCACCCACCTTCTGGATTAGCATTCAGATCTAATGCTTTATATGTCAGAGTTATTCTATCCTGTGCATATTCTCAGTTATGTAATAATAAGTATTAAATGTGATCTGTGCAGCTGCATAATTGACAACTGAACTGAATTTGACCCACTACTGCAGAACAAGTTCATGTGCAAATGCGCATACTGTTCCTATATGTGTTCCTGTGGTCTCAGCAGTTTCTGTGTTGCTATTGTGTTCTGGGCAGCCTGCGTTTAAAAGATAAGCACTGCAAGGGGTGATTTAAGGTCTGAAGTAAAAGTTCTGATTCTTCTCTGCCTCCTGCCCATTCAGTTACTCACATCTGTATGGGAAGAGAGTATCCAGTAGTATTGGGTGGCATTTAGTTGAATACCCATTTAAATGGCTACAGTATGTGCTGCTGCAGAGGGCCAAGCTTGTGGTACTTAATGCAAACCTAAAATTTTGGAATAATATTTTTATGACTCATCTTTTCACCTGCACAGCTGTCAGGTTGTGACATATAGGAGGTATTTCTTTACCACCTCTAAAATTAGAAAAGAATATGTGCTGAATGTCAAAAGCTTGAAGAATAACTCCACTAAAAAGTTCAGGGTGAGATTCACAGTTCTTTGGCTTTGGCGTGCTACCTCTAGTCTAAGGGCTTGTTGACACAACGGAATTTATCCTCTACTGAATTGTTTTGAATAAAAAAGTCTTGTCTGCACTAGGCAATTCACTCAGAATGTAGTAACTGATGCCATACTGTGTTGCTTGGAAGCAGCAGTTAACTCCATCTTGTGATTTATTGTTTCATGCTAATGTTTGCCTGCATTGCACAGTGCTTTGGCAGGCCTCCGTTTGCTCTCCCATGTTGCTCAGGCCACCTGGTCTGCTACCTGTGTGCCTGTAGCTGCTCTGCAATCTCACAGAGCATTTGTTCCCTGTTTTTAAATGCTGGGGAGCAGTGATCAATTCCTTCATGCTTTCAGGCTCTAGCAGTCTATAAAATTAGTATGGTTTTCTTTTCTAGTCTTATTTTCTAGCCTGCATCCAGTCGGTGCAACAAAAAAAAAAAAAAAGATCCTCAGAGGACATAAAGTTGGGAGGGAAAGCAGTTCCCTGAAGGCCAGACATCATCATGTGGTGAGGATGCTAATGTGGTATTGTGCTAGGATGCTAACATATGTAGTACTGTGTCAGAAATCATGAATATGAAACCATCTTGCAGTAAAACTAGATATCTACTTTTTTGGGAAGCTGGAGCAGTGAAGGGTTCAATTTCTGGTGATAAAGAATCAGTATAGTTTTAGCACAAGGCTCTAGGAATTGACTACTTCACTTTTGGCACTACTGGTGCTCAAAATCATAGAATGGTTTGATTTTGAAGGGACCTTAAAGATCATCTAGTTCCAACCTCCCTGTCATGGCTAGGGACACCTTCCACTAGACCAGGTTACTCAAAGCCACAAAATAAAGACAAGGGCTATAGGTGAGGTCATGATTTTAGATTAAGATTATGTGGTAGTCAGGGGGCAGCAAGCACCCTAAACTCTTGTCCACGTCATAGCCCCATAAGTCTGAGAGCAGGCTGGCAGAGGGACCAGTAAGCAGCATGGCACTGACGTCTGCTGCCCTACAATAAACAACCACCCATTTTTCAGTTTTTCCCCGGAAGCCAGAGGCACACTGGATCACCCCATAGCGTGCCAGGCACAGCACCTTTCATGATGCCTTTCCCCTTTCTTCCTCCCAGCAAGTCCTACCTGGTGGTTTGTTATGTTCAGAAGTTAGCCGTGCTGATGCTAATCAAAGGAAATCTTATCACAAAAACAGGTTTGTTGAGGGCATGTCATTCTGTAGTTCTGTCATAAAATATGTAGTACATAATGTATTTTAATTAAGCTGGAAATTAATTCAATTAATCAGTACAAGTCCACCCGCCCTCTCCTTGCTAATATCCTATGCTCCAACAATAAGGAAACTCCAGATAGGAAAATTGCACATTGTCATTAACAAGACACTAACACTGTTAACCTTTAGTATGCTGGGCACTCACCAATAAGCAGCATTTATTAAACAGGGGTGCCTGAGCATGTAAAAGAATGGGAATCTTAGTCCATAAAGTGCTCAAGTTGACCTTAACTGTTCAAGACCAGGGTGGTTTCTCATTCACAGCTGGCTATCTCTTCCAGAATGTCAGGGAGGAACATTTCAGTGACTTGTAGCAGCTGACTTCAGCCTTGCTCATTTACCTGGGGTAGTCGTGCAATTTTTTTACTGTTCTGGTCTTAACCTGTCGCAGATGACTGATATGTTACATTCATTTACTTGGATTTCATGGGTAGGCACTTTCTTCTCTTTGCTGACTGAGGACACAGGCCGGGCATGTGTCCTCTGGTATTAATGGATCTGCGTGCAATTAATTACTTGTTTGACAATCTTCAGCATCTGTGTCACTCCTGATGGCACTGTCAATGAATATCTTGGCCATGTACTTTTTAAAGCTGTGGCCGCAGACCCATTAATGTGAAATGGAGTTTAAAAGAGTAGCCATCCAACGTGCCCTGAGTTCAGCATGACAGCTACCTACCTGACTACTAGACTGTGCGAACTAGAACGTTCTTCTTATTGTGGATGCTGGCAAGCCCAAGTGTTCAAAGAAATTGACCATTTCTGTTGGTTAAAATACCTCTTCTGAGGATCAAGAAGAGAAAGTATTCCGTGTACCTCTCAAGTGCCACATAGTTCAAGGTACAAGATGGTTTCTCAAGAGAGACAGGAGGCAAGACAGGAAGCACCAGAGACCTGTCTGAGACAGGTGAAGTGATAAGGAAGATTTTTTTTCTGTGAACAGGGAGAGGAGAAATAGTCCCCAGTGACAGGGAAACCACTGGAGACAGTAGGGAACACAGGCAGATGCTGGGGATGAACAGGCAGATCTTATTGCTAGAAGATGGATTCTGTGGAAGCTGCTCTTCCAGTAAATGAAAGTGAACTTTTGTTGGGACATGGGCTCAGGAAAAAATCTCATTGTGAACCCCAGTGCCCCACAGCCAGAACCTTGAATTTTTTGCATGTTTTGCCTTAAGACAAGTCACTGCACAGCCTCTTATGTAGCTCTCCTGTACAAAGTTACATGAAGCAGTTTATTACCATTGTCACCAGTTTGCAGATAACTGTCCTTCTGCCTCAGTTTCCTTTCTAGTAAAACCTTTAGCTGCATGCTTTAATAAAGGCTTTTTGGCACCTGTAGCTGTGGATGAATGATAAAGGCCACATGGGATTTGGTACAATAAACATCAGGCCTCCCAAGTCCTGTGTCTTACTGGCTGCTCTTTGTGATGCACTAAGGGAGTGGTGTTAGACTAAGGCATGTCTGTCTGACCTTCTGGGTGGTCTTGGTGCTGAAGGGATACATGGATGGCACAGAAACACCATAATCCTTCCTGCAACTGACTTTTGCAGCATAATTATTTTTCATTACTTCTAACGTTGCTACACATCTGGGACTTCCTATACAGCAAGTGCTTAATTAGAGCTCTGAGTCAAGAGATGCAGTAAGTCACAAGCTGCTGCAGGGTTGTATTGTAGCTGCCTGGATCAATAAAAGCTGATTACAAGTTTGTCTCTCTGTGTGCAAAGCAGAGCCTAACTGTCCAAAAAATGGAGATGGCTTTCTGTGGGACTTTTCTGACGTCTTTGCTCGATTCTTTGTTTAGAGTTGTTGGGCTTTTCCTGTGTGAGCAGAGTGAGATCTGCGTTGGATGCTCTGAACTCAAGCCTGGTATTTATGACTTCCTCATCTTTGGAATGACTTGAGGTCTTCTTTTGAGCTACACAGAGGAAAACACTGTACAACCTTTTCCTTCTGACATATCGTTAACTTAATTCTGGCTAATCACAGCTATGGTTTTTTTTTTTTTTTCTGGGAGAAAACAATCACTTTTCTGATAAAGAGGTGATTTAAAAAATGGGTTAATGGTTAATGAGTTCTGACTCACACTGGGTAAGAGATAAGGATTGCAAACAAAGCATAAAACCCCCTGCTTTCATAGATGTTAATAGAACTTCACATTCATTCAATAAGTTGTGTTACAAGTCACAGACAAGCTTTTTTAGTTCTGTATGATTTTTACTGACTGAGCAATTTATTTCATTTTCATCAACTCAGACAAACATCAAACAGCAATAAAACATTAATTCAGTGCTAAATTTAAAAATGGCAGAATATATATGCAGCTTCAGTGATCAAAGCAGCTCATGGGACTGACAGGTCAATTAGCCTGTTATTACTTGCTGTTAGGATAGGGATCAAATTTTCAAGGTTGATGTATATCATGCATAGTGTGCCCAAGGATTATACAAACAGCATTGAACAGCAAAGCCAGAAGGTGAGCAAAGGACAGGATATGAAACTTGTTGAAAACTCTTCTTTCGTTATTTTTTTTGTATTTTATCTGAAGATCTGTAAAAACAGGAAACATTTTTACAGAACAGATTTTTAGAGGTATTGTCTCTTGAAGTTGCAGTAGCTGCAAATACTCAAATCTGACTAATACACTTGTTCTGGCTACCACACTTTCACCTTCCACTTGTAAGAGGAGGGAACAGTTAGAGAGATCTGTATTATTGTTGCTTTACTAGGATCATGTTATTTGCCCTGAAATCTTTTTAATGATCTTCAACTTGCTCCCTGACACTCCTACTTATAAAAGTTTTGTTTTGTTTTGTTTTTTACAGAAAAAATTACCCACCATAATTACTTCTTTCTGGATGTCTAGTTTGAATGGAAAATATCAAGGCCATGTCAAAATGCACAGCTCTTAGCCTCTGTGTAGTAGTTTATCCTAACATACCTACTGTAAGATGAATACTGAGATCTATTACCTTACTGCATCTGGATAGGGGATAGGGAAGAAGTAGTTGTTTCTGAATTAAGTTTCTTTAAGGAACCTTGATGTCTGAATTTTTTGCACTGTTTTTAAACAGTGATCCTGATGTCACTGTTGGCTGTCTGAGTTATGATTTGCTATGATGCTGAAAATACAAAACAGGTCAAAATGGTTAGGAACGAGAGCTAGGACAAGAGGAAATGGCCTCAAGTTGTGCCAGGGCAGGTTTTGACAAAATACTAGGAAAAAAACTCTTCACTGAAAGGATTATCAAACGTTGGAACAGGCTGCCCAGGGAAGTGGTTGTGGCACCATCCCTGGAGGTATTTAAAAGACATGTAGATGTGGCACTTAGGAACATGGTTTAGTGGTGGACTTGGCAATGCTATGTTTACGGTTGGACTTGATCTTAAAGGTCTTTTCCAACCTAAATGCTTCTATGAAAATAAAATGATCTATCAGTGATATCTCCAATAGCTGGAGGATTTTTTTTTTCCCTTGCCTCCTTCTTTCTTGCTGTTTTTGTTTTAAACGTAATTGAAGATTCCTCTCAGGAAAAAGTTGGTGGTTTTGGTGGTTGTTTTGTTTTTCTTTTTTTCTCTAATACCTTTTATCCTGTTTGAACTTGACTCTGCAGTCCTGCAATAGCACAGCCCTGCTGCTCAATGTAAAAGGATAACAAATCAAGTACAGTCTTTCTAGCTTTCTTTTGTGTTGCCCAAGGGTAATTGACTTACTGTGTCCAGTCAAAGATTTTGACATTTACTGTTTTGTAAAGGACTTTTGACCTTTCCATTTTCTTTATTGTCCAGATACTCCAAGGTTGTCTTCCCTCAGATGTGACTTCTGAGGTGCTCAGACTATATGGAAGGCAAAGATAAGGTATAATGCTACTGACTCTTTTGTTGCAGGAGGCAAAAAGAGTGTAACACAACTGGGACACAAGTGATACGTCCACGCAGTTATGTTACAAGCCCTATGAATGTAGAATATCCTGTCTGATTTCTTTGTAAAATGAAATAGTTGTTAGGGAGGCCAGCTATTGTGAAGCATATCCTGTCTTGAACTTTTTGGTTTTTTTTTTTTGTGAATGTTGTGCTTATTGTTTGTCTGTCTGCCTGTTGGACATGCATGGCACTGAATAAAACATGCAACTCAACACTACACCCAAATAGTTAAATTGGTTCACTCAATGCAAGTCAAATAAAATGAGTTTGTGGCTTTATTCTCCCTTTTACTGAAGGAAAGAAGGTATCTTATTTGCAGTTCAGTTCTTCCTGGTGTGATCTCTGTTCTTGCAACTGAAAAAGAGGAGGCTCTAGTTCTGGTCTCCTGGTTTTATTAATGCAAAAACCAGCCAGGAAAATCCACTCAATATTCAGCCTGATTTCTGTAGTGAAACACGTCAAATATATTAATGATTAGGGATGAGTTATTTTTGTTATTGTGACGGTTCTCTGCCCTTCAGCAAGGGGGATGGTAATCCTTGTAGACAGGATGAGCAAGCCAAGCTGTGAATGCGCAAGACTGTTTGTATGGTGAAGTACTTTTTTCATTATACGAGTTGTAGCGGCTCTTCTACGGTGAGCTGCTCTGCTGCTGTTCTTGTTACATCCTTCACTCACATGCCTCTCCTATACCTGAGAAGAATCTCTGTTCCCTTCCCTTGCTCCTTGCAAACAATAAGTATGTCACTGATTAAGACAGTTTCACAAAAGCAGCTACAGTCCAGATGAATTCAGTCAGCATCAAGCATATGTCTAAAGGCTTGCATGCAACAGAACATTTATTAGAAATTAATTTGGAATAAGTTAATTTAAGATGGTCTAATTAAAACACCTTTAATTCCTATGTAGATGATGCCATTCAGAAATAATAAAGCCTCACTGTATCTGTACTAATTCACTTTAAGACTAAATAAAGCTAAATCTTCAGGTGTTTCGTTCTAGAAAACTTGATTCAGTACCATTTCTGTTAGATCACAGAGGTAAAAGCTATAAATACACCCCAGGGGTGTTCCACAGAGTCCTTCTGAAGTGTAGTGTCTTAAACTGTCCTGAGTTCACTAGTCCTTGGGCTGGCTTGGTTTTAGAATAGTGTAGAACAGTTCTGGGAATATTAGCCATATTAGCAGTTACTCACAGCTGCTTATGACCTTTCTGGCATACAAGATGTGCTGACTGTGTCCCTCTATGGGCAGAATAGACTTTTTCTAAATATCTTCATCTGCTAACTGATAATTACCTTCAAAAGGGAGGACTCTCATGATTTTTTTCTACCTTCCTTTCAGTATAAAAATAATATGAAAGAGCAGGAGCAGAGCAAGGACTGCTTCCAGACTGTTCATCCACTTAACCAAATGTAGTCATTCAGTCTTTAAAAGGAATGCATGCACAGGTTGAAAAACCACTGTGACTACTTCATACCTCTTCAGGTAAACCTGGAAGTTCAAAAAAGGACCATCTCTCCCCACTGTGATTTAACATTGTAGCTCTTGCTGGTAGGTTTAAGGAATAATCTAGAAAATCAAAACTAGAAATGCAGAAGTAAAAATTTTGCTCTTGCCCATCATTTTTTGTAATTCTTACCCAAATAAAAAGAAAATACACTTTGAAGCCAGCATTTGAGGTGTTCTGACCACGTCAGATGCAAGCCACAACACCAGATGCATCTGAAAATATATTTATTGACAGGCCCTCAAGTGAATCATAAAACTAGTTTAGCAAAGAATAACAACCAAATAAAAGTAGAAATAGCAACTCTCAGGCCAAGGTACACCTAAAAAGCCTTCATTTATATGGATCAGATCTAAGAGAAGTCATAATATAGCTGCCTGCAAAAGTATATGTCTTTACTGTCCAGTAGAAACACACATTTTGGGTGTTGTGCAAGTGTTAACGCTTTCTGTGTTTCTCATTTGTTAACCACTTTGGCTGCTGTATCCCTGTCTTGGGGTATTTTCATTCTCAGTTGGTTCAACATAACTTTTAGATGCTATATGCTTGTTTATGTAGAAGTATTGTCAGTTTGATGTCAAAGCTAAATAGGATCTAGTTGGTCTTATCTCACCTTTTCCATGCTTAAATAGATGCTAAACGAAGATGAAGGTAATTGTGTCGAAGAGCAGAGAGAGGTGCATGCTATGCTTGCTCCTACTACGTCAGCTAGCGCAGAGCAGAAGGCGAGATCCAGCAAAGGGCACTAGTGAAAGATCTCATGTGGGTCAGGCAGTATGTCTGGGAAGCAAAGGACTTCCAGCTCAGGACTGAGCACACCACTCTCTGCTCTGTCTGTGTGAAGTCTGGGGCCCAGGGAAAATGTTGAAGGTGATTTAAACTCTGAGATCTTTGCTTTGGGTCTGAAACAGAGTAAATGTGCTCACGCTACTGCCTGCAGCTGGTAAGCATTCTAGGAAACTGCTTTTTACTCCTTTCCAGCAGAAACACAATACCTGATTGTAAGAGTGTGTATGGATTCAGCACATACTAATGCACCAAATGTTGATGCAAAATTGCTGGTTTGGGAGGTATGCCATGAAGGAACTTAATTAGACAGACAGCATAATTATATAGCTGTTACAGATATGCCTGTAAAGCACAGCTTACAACAGAGAGCTTCAACTACGTAGTGCAGTTCTTTTTCTCTTTATACCTTCTGAATGGAAGGCAGCATGGACTCATCTTGCAATTTTAAATGTTGGGGAAGCATTCCTCTCTTTTATTTGACCATTTGTTTGGCTTGTATACTTACTCATTTAACAGATTTCAGTGGAAAAGAGAAATCCAGAGTGGCGGATAACACATTTATTAAAGTGTATTTCCACGACGTGGTGCACCGGGGCCTTAAGCAAAGGCTATAAATGTAAAGTACCAGTTTGTAGTATAAGTCTTATAGCCTCTGCTTCCTTTCTGATGTAGACTGCCTGCAGTCAGAGAAGGTTCAGGCACTATTATTAAGCAGTGATAATGTAAGTTTTCTGAAGCAAAAATCATGGGTTCTTTTGATCTAAGCTCCTGCAAGCTAAGGAAAAATGTTCATTAGCAGTGAGAGTAATAACGGCTTTTTTAATCTGTAGGCCATTAATTTGTGGGTCTGCTACTCTTTTCACTTAGGGTAGTACAAAAGTACTCTTTTCCAATACAACTTCCACCTATTCTAGAAAGGTGTGCAGTGCATCAGGTTAAACAGTGGACCATGTGTCATATTAAAATTGAAGCCAGGAACGTGCTCGAGGAATTGTTAAGATGGTAAGGTACATTCCTAATATTACTGGGATGTTTCTGTATTTCAAGCTATTCCCTGAAATCAAGGGATGATCTGATCCCTGCAAATAGGGGTTTAATCTGATGTGAATAAGTGAAACCAACACATTTCTCAAGGTTTCTTCCCTCCTTTTCTCTCCGAACTAAAGCACCTGAGGGCAATCAACGTTTGATCAGACTGCCTAGGAGAATACAGCATTTAATCATTATGCTGAAGGGACAAATGCGAGAACAAACAATTAGATAAAAAGGGGTTGAAATTCTAGCAGAGAGGCTCAGATATTCTTTGCTATGTACAAAAATTTCAGCTGCCATTAATTTAGTTGCATTATCTTTTCACTGCAGATGTTTAGGGATGGGTTTTCTAAATTACAGAGCATAAAACTATTTCTACTAGAAAAAACAAATGTTATCATAAGAAATGTAATTGGTAGTGTGATAAAAGGTTTTGATACTCAAATATCTGACAGAGTAAGAGGAAAAGTAGAAAATCTTCACAAAAACATTTGACTGAAGAAAAGGGTGAACACAATGACGCAAACCCTTGTATTTCCAGTTATGTTGCCTCTGAACCGAAAATGCTTAAGAACAAGTGATTGGGTTGAATGAATATTGTCTGGTGACATATTGATATTCAATCATGAGTTGTTCATTAACTGTGTTGCTACCACGAGTGATAACTAGTTAGCACCATGAAAGCTATAATGGGATAGTTTGGTTAATGTATGCAGCTCCTAACAGTTTTATAAATCATTCTTGCAAACAGATCAAAGCAGACACAAGAGTAACGTGACCATACATAACTTTATGATGTTTTTTCCTGTCTCTTAGTTATTGGCAATGTGACCTTCACCAGTGGTAAAATGTCTGATGGATTTAAGACCTTTGTTGTTTGCTATTTTGGCTATATACATGATCTTAACAAAAAGCAAAGCCTACGCTTAAAATTTATTATCCTTTTAGAAAAGCAAGTAGAAATGGTATAGGGGTAAATCTACAAATATACTCAAGCTCATGCGAAGTGGAAGCACAGAGCTCCTGGGGGCTAATTTGCTCTGCTTCAAGGTGCTTAGGCTGTATCTGATACTGACTGAACTAGCTTATTTAGAGCTCGGTTGGAGATCTTGAGCTATATGCTAGTGTGCAATGTAGGTAAACCATTAGTTTAAGATTTATGCTAGTTATTTTTTTTGGTAATTCTTTGGAAAGGTTCATAAATCTATAAGTATAGATTATGGTTAGGACTGCCCTGGATCATGTGTGTGTCAAGATTCATTTGCTGGTGTGTCCACTACCCACCTTTCTAGAACAGAAGGAATTTCTATTGGAAAAAACTACTTTTACTAGTAATATAAACTAGCACGGTACACGTATTTTTATGATGGTAGAACTGCCTTTACCATTTAATATAGAGCTATGAAAAAAATCAGCAATAAAGTCCTGGCAAAAACCTTTAATTTTTTCTTTGCCCCATTGAAGTTTTTTAAATAAATACTCATACAAGAGAGGCTAAGAGACAGAGGTTCAGGCCTCAAGCTGTTGATCAGTGTTCTCAGTCCTGCAAAACTTCAAGTGTTTAACGCATCACATTTTTCATGTTAAACACAAGTTAGTGGAGCTTATGCAAAGTGAGGTGAGAGGAATCAGATTGCAGGTATGAGCTCACCATGTTTGCTGTACTTTTCCCACACCAGAATCTACATGCAGTGGTAGAAACTTCACAGTAAAGCCTTAGGGAGATCATAGTGTTTCTGCGCATGGGGATGCCGTGTGCTTTCAAGATGAACAAGAGAGGCTTGTAACCGGACATAGAGTGTTGAACTTGACAGTTTTACCCTGGCAAAAGGGAATGATAATGTAATTGGACTCTTGTGACCATGTCCACATGGTGTGTGCTGTGCCACGTAGGTATATGACCTCTCTTAGAGAAAGACTGGATTTTCCAGCATTTTTGATGTGGTAGCATGTTGACTTAAGTCAACAGAGGAATAACGAGATTGTTGAAGAACAAAAGCTGAAAGAACTAATCTACCTCTTTGGGCACCCTCTAGCAGGAAACTTATAAATAGAAACATCACTAAGGAAGACTGCGTCTGTTTGGATCCTGCGTGGCGTAGGTAAATATTTGCTCAGTATAGTCCAGAGAGGGGATCTAAACCTTCTCTTCAGAGCTGATCGCATTTTCTAAGCAGAGCTTGTTTGTGTCTTCCTCCCTGAAACTCCTTGTGAGGGGAAAAAAGAATAGGCTTTATAAGTAACTTTTAATTCCTTTTGCTTTTTTCTTCCTCACAAAATTAAATAGACAAAGTCCAGAATCTTCATGTTTTCCCTTTTTGCCTTTGTCTCTTTTACATCTGCAATTTTTAAACTTTGACAAGAATGTCAATGTAGTAGAATGGAACTGCTGAGAAAGCTGTGAAGTTACAGAACTGGTTTCTGTATTTTTTCCTTTCCTACTTGAAATTGTCCTAGAAGTAAAAAAAATTTGAAAAAAAACATGGTGATGACAACAAAATACACTCCACTGTGTGGTGGAAAACGACCATCCAACTTGGAAATATAAAATTTCCATCTGTAAAAAACTGAATCCAGATGAAAGGTTTAATTCTAAGTAAACTGAGTGCTGTAGTTTTATTACAATTTTCCCATAATTAGTTAAGACAGTTGAATAAAACTTTCCTGGGGGAAAGAAAGAGAGAGAAATGTATTTATTTTATCAGTTCCAACGTTTAAGGAGCATGCCTTTAAGATCATGGTTCTGCTTTTCTCCTTGAATTCCATCTTGGTGACACAGGAGGTTATTGATACCTTGACCTCGCTTTTGTTTCTTGGAGTACCTAGTGGAAATAATGAAGAAAGAAAATCTGTAGAGAGTAACTTGATGGTACCTGCTGGCATTTGTTATTTGTTCTGTGTGAGCCTTTGCACAGAGTACAGTGGTGTCAGAAATTTCCATTGCAAAAACAGCAAAGAATTTGTCTATGAAAAGTGGCAGGCTTTTATATATTTGAATCTATTTAAGTTTCCTGCTTAAAACCAGCTTTGAGATGCTGGCTGCTGTTACGCTTCGATCTGCTTCATGCTGGGTTTTAACAAGCAGGAGTCAAACTAAGTCCTCAACAGGAGACGTGGGAATAAGGAGCTAATGCTCAGGCAGATATGGGGTAGAACTTATCCCTAAAACATGCACTAAGAAGTCTGTAACTTGTGGAAGTTAACTGAAAGCTTGGTTTTTTTTTTTTTTTTTTAAAGAGTATTAGAAGCGAGTTCTTGAGTGCCTTTTTCTCCCCAGCATCTAAACAACATTGTTAT
>VXBH01009385.1:82488-115059 GCA_013400035.1 Rynchops niger
TTTTCCATTATGGTCTGCTGCAGGTTGCTGAGACTGTAGCCTCCCACTGAGAGAAAGAAATATCTTTCTGATTCACATGAGTTACCAGCAAACTTCATGAGGTGCAGTGACATTTTATTTCTCTTCAAAGGGAACCAGTAAAACCGAAAAAGGTCACATTTTGTTTCAGCAGAAGTACCTTTGTTTCCTAATGTAAGATAAACAACTTCTAGCTCCATGCAGAAAGACATATGTGTTATATCTAGTTTCAAGGCAAAATGTTAATTACAAGTGCACTAGAGTTTAGAAATTCAAAATGTGTGTTTCTTAATGATTACTCTTCAACAATTTTTTATATTTTTAATATACTTCTGTGTGATTATTTTCTGTCCTTGAATCACTCCTACTATATTTTTGACAAACTTAGAACAACTCACTATCAATCTCATGGGAAAAACTATGTAATTTGACTGAAAAAAATCAAAGCACAGAATATTTAGTTATTGGAGCCACGTAACATGATAAACCAAAATATGATCCTTTCCTGGATGCAGACTGTAAATTTTGTTAAACAGGACTTTCTACAGTTTCACCATTCTGGCAGCAGAAGAATCAACTGAGTGAGAGACCAGGAAAACAAATGGCAGATTTTGTTAAACTATCTTGCATTATCTTGCTGTAGTTGTCCAAGCCTTCAGTGAGCATTTTTATTTGGAGAAACTTCACTGGCTACTTTACAATCTGTAAATCTGACATTATTTACTGTTTTTCGCCATGTGTGGATCTAGTTGCTCTTGGTTTAGGGTATGATTTTATAAACACTTGAATGTAAGAGTGACTTTACAAATACATAACTATTACCTTGGATGAAATTGTTCATGTGCAGAGATTAATATTTCTGGATGAGGAATATCTGCATTAACTTCAAGACAGCTAATTAGCACAAAACTGGGAGAAAACTACTGGTAACATCATGTATTTTATTTTAGAAAAAGATATCTTCCACAAAAAGAAACCTTGTACTGAGTGCTTATTACAAAATGACCCGGTCTGCCCTGAGACATGCTTTTTTTTTCTTTGTTGTAGTAGGGCCACAATTCTGACCAAGTCTCCTGTAGATCTGAGAGGTTTTAAGAATGAAATAGTTTTTTTGGTTGTTTAGTGATAACTTCATTTGTAATGGTTAAGACAGATGAGATGTTCAAGCAGACTCTTATTACGTCTTGTGGGATACCATCTAGTGCTAGACTGAGATTTTGTATGTATGCTCCAAGAATGAGACAGCATGTAAATACACCACTTTGAGAGGAACTCAGGGAAAAAACAGTAGTTGTGAATGGATCCTATGCACTCCTGGGGAACAGTTTGCTGGATACTGTTCACCCTTCCTGCAAAATCTCCACTCTATTGCAGAATGCTCTCCAAATTCAGATCTTTGAATGATTCAAGTGAGAAACAGGAGAAGGAAAAGGCAAAGAACAAAGTATATTTGCCAATGAGACTTGGAGAGAAGCAAGGAATATGAGGCAACAAGGCACAGTTAGGATGTTCCAGATGGGAAAAGACATGGAGTAAATGCGCCTTGCCAGAACTGAGAGAAAGAGAAAAAGATTTTTATTGCCTCACAGGGACTAGTGCAGAGCAACAGGCTTTCCTCCTACTGACTTAGTGCTTTTTATACTGGCATGCAGTTGGTTATCTAAAGTGCAGAAACATGGCAAATGTGGTCCAATGTGTGTAAGGATTTGAACACCTACTGAGAAAAAGATCTTAGTTGCCCTGTGATGGGAGCAGGACCATGAGCAAATAATGTGTTATTTCTCCTGGAACTGCATTTATTGGTAGGGCAGGAAAAAAATGGGAAGAAATATCTTCAGGTCTTAATGAAGCATATTTACTCTCTGTCCTGATTTGAGGTAAAACAGAATGAATTTTCTGTTCAGTAATTTTACCTTGCAGCTAAGCCTCTTCTAACTAACTGAACTCTCTGAAATTAACAGCATATTGTGGAGACGCTGTTAACTCTCAGAGAGATAAGACCTGATTATTTATAATTTATGCCAAGGAATAATATGCAGAGATCCTCTTGCTTATACTATTGCAACAACATCCGAGGTCTTTGCTATTTGCAACTTTGCTATTTGCCCCACTGGAGGGTCGGAAGCGGAAAAAAACAGAGAGGTCGCACCTGTGGGGAGGAGTGGACAGGACAGGTGACCCAAAACTGGCCAGTGGGATATTCCATCCCATCTGCATCATGCTCAGTATAAAAGCTGAGGGATCAAAGGGTCAGCTTTCTTTCTTCAATGGCCAGCGTCCGAGAAAGATTCTGTCTGTTCATCTGCCTTTGATTCCAATCCATGTGGTCCTGAATCCAGATCCAGAATCCAGTTCCCCTCGTCACTTAGTCCAGCCTGGGACTTTCCCAGTGCCTACTGGTGATGTGAGAGCTTGATACGGTTTTGTATATATATTTCATTATTTCCTTTTAATTATTTTATTATTTATATCTCATTAAAGTAGTCTAGTTCCTTCCAAACTCCTAAGTCTCGTCTCTCTCTCTCCCTCCTCTCCTTGGAGAGAGAGGTGGGGGAGAGCATCTGTTGTTCATCTCAGCGGCCAGTCTGCCCCAAACCATGACACTCTCACACTGCATTCCTGTGCATCTCTCCCTTCCGTCCTTCCTCCCTCTCTAGGTGGCTGGCTGATATATTTGGTTACTTCATTATGCAGAGGCTGAAAGTTGTACACATCTGATGTTCAGTTTCAATTCTAACTACTTCACTGGTGACTCCTGTGTAATCTGCACATTTTCATAAACATTATTTCTGTAGAGATAAACATATTTTGTTTGAGCTGCGTGACTTGGTTAAAAGTAATCATTTTCAGACATTGGAGAAGAAAAGAGACTTTGAAGGGTTGTTTGGAAATCTCAGTGAGAAAGGATTCAGTTACTGAGATATATATAGTGATAACTGTGTATGATATTCTTTGTAGCCTGATAGTTTGGTATATAAAATGCCAGACAACTTAGCTACTTTGCAAAGAGATCTGCCTTTACAGCGGGCTAATTTAGCTCTTCTATTCCTCTCGTCTGCTACCTCTGTCTTTTTCCCCGACCTTTTATTTTTATCATTTAATCTCTGTGTTTCAGACCTTTGATACATCATGATGAAAAAAAACAATCCTCATTTTTCAAGGAAAGCTTTTCCATTTTACAGCTGAATTCTACAAGGTCTAAAATAATAATGGAGAGGATGTAAATCGGTGGGCTTGAGATTTTGGTCCTAAACCTATTTTGCTGATTACAGCAGGAAATCATGAGCGGGGGCTGATTGCTTGAGAAGCTTCTCAGTCTGTCTCGCTGTCTTATTTCCCTGGTAAAGGCAATAATAAAATATTCGCTCTGCTTGTATTTCTAAAGCATAATTCTCCAAATTTTTCTTGTGGACTAACCTATTCTTTTGTATTCCCAGTCTAGAGCTTGTTCCTTTCTCTCACAATTAGACTGGGGTTGAGGAATGAGAAAGAAGGGGACGTTTGAAGCTTTTAAATTGTTTTGTTACAGAGCGAGTGCATGTAAGTGCAAGAGCTGAAGAATTTGTCTAGCATATGAGGGATGCATAGTTACCTTCTTTGCAAGAAGGGATTAAAATCAAACCCTCTTGAAAAGAGGGATTTCCCTTATATGGCTTGTTCTCTGAATTGCACTGGATTATGCAGAGGGATGTAGTGGCTGCAGAAGGTAGCATTAGGGCATAGGGCAGCCAGGTTTCCAAGCAATATAATGCAAGTTGAGTGGGATAAAACTAGGCCTAGAGTTTAAATAAGTAACTTGGTCAGTTTTATTTTCAGTAGATTAGTGCATCCTCCCTCTAAATTCTTTCACAGCAGGTTATATGAGTTTATTGACCTATTCATCATCACACTTAGCAGTGTGTTTCTTGTCATCTGCCCCTGCCGCGCTGTGCGGTCTGCAACATTGAGCGCTTGATGTTGCACAGCCTCATAAATGAAAACAGTCACTTTCAAGCATTGTTCCAGGGTAATGGCTAAGGGGTTAAGCACTGCAGCGTAGCAAAGATGCAGACATGCGGAAATGGAAAGCGTCTCAAGGGAAACAAGTTTCAAAAGGAAAGAACTCAGCCTGTTTAGGGAAAATGCCATGATCTTCCAGGCTACCATGTTTTGAGCAGGCACTGCCCAGAACAGCCCTATACTGGCACGTAATGTGCCTCCTCTAACTCTTATGGATTTGCTTTGTGTCGTTTCCCATACTGGAGTTGTTTACATGTCAAAAGCCATTGTAACTTTTTTTACTTCTGAATTAGCGTATGAAGAGCTCTTCAACAGTCACTTACAATACAGTCTTAAGATGTGCCGGTCATCTGCAGTTCCCTTAAAAACAGAAGGATCAGATCCTCAGCATCACTCTGGATTTTGTTTCCGAGTAAAGAAGAGTTTGGTGATTTCAGAGGGCAGATATCTCAAACTTTTTCTCCTTTGGATTTGAATCAGTAGCAAACAGTTCTATTTTGTCACTTTGCCCTTGCTGAAAATCCTTTAACCTCATAATACAAGGCCAGATGTAAGATTTCTATATGAATGCTACCACAGGCACTGGGAAAATACAATTACTTTTGTTTATTTAACTTCTTTAATTTGCAGTCTGACATTTCTCAACTGCACTCAGAGCCAAGATTTGTTTGCAGTCATAAAGCACTTCTTTATATTTTTTTTTTAATGAGTGGAACGACTTGAGGTTTTACAGGTATTTTTTAAATTAAAATCAAGAAATTATGCAGAAAGGAGGATCTACTATAAAAATTCACACCGGAGGGAAAACTTATTGGACTTTAAATATCTGCTAATTTTGCTCAAGACTTTGGATTGTCTTTTATTTGTCCTGAAATTGTTTTTTTCTGTAGATGCTGAAAAACACCCTAGTACTTTATTTGGCACAAGAAAAAAACCCTCTGTGCAATCCCCCAAACCCATTCTCAAAACTCAGAGACTTAAATGGGTCTATGCCATCTGTTCCTCTTCACTTTGGCAGCTCTGACTTGACATCTGGTAGTTACAGAACTAAGTGTGGGCTTGCAATTGGAATTCAGGGATCATGACAGAGATCTCGTGTTCCTTGTTTTAATAAACTTCGCTATACTATGTGGTGTTGCAGAGATGCTATCTAAATACTTTGTATCCAACATGCTTGTATGTTTTTGATGACTCATCTGGAGTGAGTAGAAAGAAGCAACTTTATAATGATTTTTGATTTACTTCTTTCAGTCGTGAATAGAGCGTGCTTTAATCATGACACTAGAGTTGTTTTTGTTGCTGTTATAGCCTCACTATTTCTATAATCTTTCTCTGGATAAACAGGCAATATGGCTTCTTTCACTGGGAGAGTTCTTAGCCGAAGGACAGCAGAATTAATCCCCGAGGAGGTACTGTGTTCATTTGTAGTACATAAAAGGGCTGAGAGCCTCTAAAGAGTAAAGCACAAAGTATTCGGGGACTGGCAGTGTTATGAACTATGAAATTGAACCCAATTGCCAATGGAGAATGGAGGGGAGAGAAAAATAAGAAGGCCAGGCAGAAATTTATTCAAAGATGAAGTTAGATGGTAGGAGGGGGAAAAGAGAAAGTATATGTAAGAGAGACTAGAGAATCAGTTAAGGATTTGTACTTCGTTTCTTCTGTTTGCTATACGTATGGCTCGCTCTTTCCACTCAAGATTTCTGTCCTGAACGCTTTGATGCACTCTTTTTATTCATTTGCCCTTGTTTTTCTTTGCTTCACCAGTGGAAATCATTTGGGGAGTATGTCCCTACTTCAGTGAAGAGACAGTGTTTTGGCTTTTTGCTTTAGTTAGTAGCTTGAGCTCAGTTCTGCTGGGGATCCTGAGACTGAACTCGAGCAGCTGAATTTGACTGAAAACCCGGGTTAGTGTGCTTCTGCTGCCATTTAAGCCCACACTGTTTAAGCTAGTTAATAATTTCTAAGAAATCCTCCCCACTACACTCCCCTCACTCCTCATGTCCCCGTATCCCTCTTCAGTCAGTGAAACTGAATTAAAACGCTCTCTTAGAGGCAAGGTACATTATGTTTTTTGGAGGATGATGTTTATTTTCCCCTGATTTGTCATTAAAATGGTGCCCTTTCTTTTTGTAACAGCTTTTAATTTAATCCAGACTTGGATTTGTTTATATCTATTACAGTCTGTTTCCCTGTACATTTCTTATGCAGCTCTAAATTTGAAAGAGAGCCATTATCTTGACATTTTATTTGGGCTGTATTTCGAATAAATGTAATTAGGCTTTGTCACACTTCTTTTAGACAGTCAATACAAAGTTATTTCTTTCCTCTTTGATATAAAAAGCTCTTCTAAAATTATTCCTTTTTAATTACTCCTGAAGATGTTCATATTTGAATAAGGCTGTAAATGTCAAGTCTCGATGAGTCAGACCTAAAATGTTAGAAAGCAAACTATCTCCTAATGTTCTCACCCCGGCCCAATCCTTGTCAAGTGCCAAAAACTTCCTTGTAGGTGCTGAGTGCTTTTTTCCAGCATCAAAGCTGAATTTGCCTAGCATTTTGCAATACAATCCCATATCAAACAGCTGGCGTTAACCCCAAATATGCCTGATCTCCATACAAAAGAAGCTATGACACTTTTTCAAAAATTAAGTATCTTATTATAATTGATGTTTTCATTTTTGAAAGGCAGAGCCAAAGCCAGGTTGCATTTCATGTGTTGGTCCCACATTATTATCTATTTGGAGATAAAAATTAAATTAGGAAGAGCTGCCCATGTACCCTGCACAGAGAGAGGTCGGTGAGAAGTACATAAAAAGAGAACTATAGAGCTATAAAGGTGTCCTTAGATATGTGTACCCATACTAGCTCTGTTCAATACTTTTTGCTGCCTTCCATCTCTTCTGCCTTGACCTGTGCTGTGGCATGTTAATTAGAACTCATTTTGACCTGGAAAACAGATGTAGCAAACTGTGGTAGGTGGGGAAAAGCAGCAGACCATGGGCCTGATTTTATGAACCTCTTCAGTTTCTAATGCTTCAGTATTTCCAGAACGTTATAGTATTATTTAGATTCAGGAGGCAATCAGATCTTTCCACAAAGTCTTTAATTCTTTCCTCTGTTCTATTTCTTTTTCAAGTACCAAGGGTCTTGAGACAGGTTTCCTTTTGCTTGTGCTACGTGACTCTTGTGCTCTGCTGTAGTTATGCAGAGGGAGAAAACCCATAGAGCCATTCTTCCATAAGCATCTGCTGATGAAGGGAATACTAACTCTCCTAGCTTCAACAATTCTACCAGATTCTGGTTTGATATGGAGAAAAGTCTTCAGCCTTATAAACAGATGGTGCAGTCTTTTTTTGTTGTTTTTCCTTGAGATTTTTCCTTTTGGTTTAACAGACAGTAAAGGGATGGGAAGGTGGAATTAAACTGGGGCTCCTGACAGGGGAAAACAGTCTTTCATTCCACGTGTGTCTGTCCTTCCACATGTCCCTGATATATTTTCACAGCTGACTGGCAACTTCAGAAGGTTGAGCTCATGCAAGATAACTGCAACGTGAAATAGAGAAATCCAGATTAGTGTTAACCCAATTTGTTTTGTAGCTACAAGACTATTCCTATCAGAGTTTAGAATTCAGCACTAACTTCCTCTCACTTTTTTCTTCTGTGGCTGCACCGCTTCCGTGAGTTTAGCGTGCTGAGATGTCTGGCCGGAGTTATCTCTACTCTCTGGGCCTGTGCCAACAACTTCATTAGCTTGTCAGCTACAGTCTCTGCTACTGAGTTCTGATCAGACGTCTTGTTAATGTCTCTGTAGCAGCATCTGTAGCTTACAGTTGTGCCAGCTATGAGAAATTTTTACAGCCCAACCTCTTAGTATTGTGGGTGGTAAGAAACTGGGTTTAAGGGGTTGACAATTTTCATAACATTCCCATGCCCATATTGAAAGAATAGATTTTTTGCCTTCTCCACGTTTCCTATGCAACTCTCCTTGTCTTCTGTGTTACCATTTTACAGTGCCAACTCAGGTTTAATATGCTGTTCACAGGAACTCTTGCCAAACATTGTTTTCCAGGTGACAGCCATTCGATAGCTTTGCTTCACGCTATAGCTCTTGCAGTTGTTCTTATGTTCTGTCCAAGGTGACTTTCATATTATATTACAAATTGTCTTTCTTGCTTTAGTCTCCAAAGCATTTGCAGCTATTCTTCCTTTTTAGTGGACCTGTGATTGTGACTTACAGAATTTCTAATCTGTGTGTTTCATTTGGTTTGTCAATAGCAGCCCAGAAAGCCAATTGAATCCTGGGCTGCATCAAAAGAAGCATGGCCAGCAGGTCGAAGGAGATGACTCTCCCTCTCTACTCTGATCTTGTGAGACCCCACCTGGAGTACTGCACCCAGCTCTGGGGCCCCCAACATAAAAGGACATCGACCTGTTGGAGTAAGTCCAGAGGAGGGCCACCAAGATATGATCAGAGGGCTGGAGCACATGTCCTACGAAGACAGGCTGGGAGAGTTGGGCTGTTCAGCCTGGAGAACAGAAGGCTCCAGGGTGACATTGTAGCAGCCTTCCAGTACTTAAAGGGGGCCTACAGGAGAGATGGGGAGGGCCTCTTTATCAGGGAGTGTAGTGATGGGACGAGGAGTAACGGTTTAAACTGAAAGATGGTAGATTTAGGTTAGATGTGAGGAAGAAATTCTTTACTTTGAGCCTGGAACAGGCTGCCCAGTGAAGTTTTGGATGCCCCATCCATGGAAGTCTTCAAGGGGGTTTAGAATCAGATGACCTTTAAAGGTCCCTTCCAACCCAAACCATTCTATGATTAGTAAATTAACAGTGTTCCCAGAGCTGTGGGTACCTCCCACCAGTTCAGCTCAGCACCAGTTTACTGCTTCATCCATTTTGTTAATCCTTCTGACTGTATCTATTATCAAGTTCATTTAAATTTTGGACTAGGGGAGTCAGGACATAGTAAACATTGTTCAAAATGGTGGTGTTTGCCACTTAAAATTGCTGTGCTAGGTTTCAAAAGAAGGAAAGGTAACCTGTCTTCAAAGGGTAACAAGTCCGAATTACAATGGGAATTGTAAAGACAGAAACTTCTAAAAAAGTTGGATCAGCGTTTTTTTATACAGCCATTGAAGAATTCAATAAAGTGAGTGGGGTTGATGGAAATATTAGAGCTCAGATCGTTAAACTATTTGGGCACTTGGACCCAGTAGATGCAGACAACCTGGATAATGGGCAAGATACCACTAACATTCAACAGAGCTGAGACAATACCAGAAAACTTTTGTTAATATTGTCTAGCACTTCCTGATATACTCCCTATTTTCAGTTGTTTACAATTCTAGTACAGGATAAGCCTTCTGGCTGAAAATTTTCAAGTTTGTTTTTTTCTTGTCTCAGCTTGAATTTTGGTACTTTTTTTTTAAGCAAAACTTTCTTACACAGAAAAAAATAATTAATTTTTTAAGATGGAGAAATTAAAAATAGATAGTGTTGCTGATGTTGAAAGCTCATGTTGTCTGGTTTTTTGATTTGATGTCATTCGGTTTAACTACTTCAGTACCTTGCTTTGTGTTTATCTATGTTATATTTCATCAGGGCATAAGGTCTTTCTTTCCTTGGCAGTCAGCCCTCACCTTTCATAGCCTGGATTATGTTTCATTAGCAAACTGTCTCACATGAAGCTTCATCTTTTTTTCCAGATTGTTTATGATTATATAAGAGAGAGAATGAAATCTCACAGGGATCTGTTCTGAGCCCACTAATGACTACTTTCTTTAGAAAAACTGACCATTGATTTCTGTATCGTTTCCTAATTTCTAAGGGTTTTTCCTAACTTCTTAGCTATCTGTTTTTTCAAACCATGTGAGAATTTCTGTCTCATTGCTTAGCTTCTTCAGGAATGTATAAAGAGGGGGACCTTAACAAACAGATTGCAAATTCAAACAGTCTGTATGGCCCATTCAAATGCTGATTCGAGTTGTTGAATTTATCAGCCCATAAAACAGTTTTCAAATCAGATTGGGCTCTCTGAATTGTTGTTTTGTAAAAACCTGACTCTCTGGACAGATGAGTAGCTTTGTGTGAAATCTCCCTGCGATTCTCTGAACCAGGTGTCTGTCCTAGTTATCTAGCTCAGCCAGAGGTCGGGCACAACACTGCTACAACTTTGCCACTGTCTCAAATGGGGGGTCCATCAGGAGTTCTGAAAGTGCTGCTAAATCTTGGTTGTGTGCGTGGTTGGACTCCATGTGCCAACAAGACTGAACAAAGATTTTTCTGCTTGAGAATGTTGTTTGAGAGCATGCAAGCTTGCTGCTGGTCTGGATCTCCTTGCCCTGTGTGTGTACATGCAAATGTAAGTATATATTGCAGCAAAGAGTGATAGTGATGACTGCATTTAAGGGCCCGTTTATTCTCTGACTGGAGTGAGATGCAGAGAACACTGAAGTAGTGCTGGGTTAGAGTAGCTTCACACAGTGTGACCTGGTGTAGATATATCAATGTGATCCCCCCCAAAGCTGATCCCTCAAGCATACATGGTAATGAACCTGAGGTAACAGAGTCTGCTGCTTCAGTGATGCTATAAAAACATGTTGAGGAAGTTTCTGGTTCTGAAATTACCTTAGTCCTTCCTAGGCTGGAGTTCTCTACGTAGCACTCAATTTTATTGTGTAGGCATTCACTAGGACTTCTGGAACAGCTCCCAGAAGCTGTTACATTTTGTTTCAGAATGTCATGCATCAAAAACAATGAAATTTTCTGTCCCAGAAAAATGTAATTTATTCTTCTGTATGTCTTTCTCAGGTAGAAACTATGCCTACACAGAAATTTGTACAGCTCTGTGATGCTAAATTCCATCCACATCACACAGGATATCTTGCATTAATCCTCTACTCATACAACAGATTTTATTGTTATAACAACAATTTAGTGCAATATTACGAGATTGTTCAGCTGTGTTTTATCCTAACATCAGTGTTTTCTCTGACATACTCTGTTTCTGCTAATCGCCTGAAGAAATTAATTCTGAAGACTTTTAATATACTTATACAAAATATAGGGAAGTATATACAGAATATAGCCACTTGAGGAACTCTGAGTGCAGTAACTCCCCATTTTCCTGCTCATTCTCCATATATTTTAATGACAATATAATGAAGATGAAAGACAAGGTGATTTTTCACTGTCAGAGACCTTGTAAGTGAATTCACGAAAGGAATTCTTCAGAGAAAGTTACCAAATACATTTTAGGGTCAGCTGTGGGATAGGTCTGTAACAAGATAGTTGTCAGTAGATATAAACATAGGATGTCAGACCTCTGAAAATGAATCTGAAAACAAAAGTAGGAGTTTAGATCATTTATATGGTAGAGCAAAGGATTTGATGGAATAACCGATTTACTTCAGTTGAGTTTCTGGGACTGACTTTCACAGGAACACAGCACGGTCTTGTGTTTCTCTTCAGGACTCAAGTCCTGATTATCTTTTATATGTGTAGAAAGCAACATGGAGAACCAGAGCTCTGGTCTAGACTCTAATCCTGAAGGACAAGAACCTCAGGTTCTGGAATTAAATTTTTAAGCATGATAGAGACTGTTAGATGTGAGTGAAAAACTTATTAAAATATTTCTTGAGAGATATTAGGTTAAGCTCTGCGTGCAGACACAGCCAATAGGAAAGCAATTTTCAGTGTTTTTTCTGAGTAAATGATATGGAATCTGTCATTTTCCTAGCCAAACTCTGTTAAAATACTTGAAAAAAACTCATCTTTTTGGGGAATACCGAATCAGCACGAGTTCTGGACAACCTGAATAAAGTGAATTCCGTAGTGACTAAGCAGACAAAGATCCTTTCTTTATAAACAGGCTGTGCTGGGAGGCACTGGGTCTTGTAAAGGATGTTGTGCAATTACTCACCCAGAAGAGACTGCTGCCCTTAAAAAACATGTACTCTTCTGAACTGGGAAATGATCAAAAAAGATTCTTTTGAATTAAAAGCTGGCTTGATATGTTATTGCACCATATAGCTAGTCATAGCTCTTCATCTTTCCAGAGGCATGTGTTTCTGATGGTCTACTCCTTCATATTTTAATATTTGGTATATATGAAGGTATATTTGTGTTAGAAATACCTCGGTTGTCAGTCTTTATGTTTTTAAAGAAATGGAAGCATATTGGGGTATTTTTCACATTTCTAACTGTAAAACATTTTTCCAACATGTTGCCATCCTTTCATAGTTCTCCAGTCTTTCAGTGTTCTGTTATAAAATACGGGCAACAGAACTGCCACTCCAGTGTAGTTCATTGACGCCGAACATCAACACATAACTCTTTTACTGCTCACTACTCTGTTGTTTGTGAGATTCTGACATTCACATTAGAAACTCCTGCTGAGGCATTCCTGGCTCATTATTTGGAAAAAGTCGTTTTAGTATCTTTTCTGAACTTGGTTGCCATTTCTATGAGACTGTCTTGACATAAATGTTTCCTAAACGTGTCATTGCTTGTGTTTTAAAAGTGTTTGAATGGTAAGAAAGTTTGGTGACATTGTATGTTACTGTTATTTAGTGGTTTACCAAACACTGGGTTAAAAGTAGTTATATGTCTACATTTGAATCTTAATTATTGTGTTGAGTAAAATCAAGCCTGAAAGAAAACCCTGAAGAATGCTACTAACATACTGTGTTATATGACAAAAGCAGCTATTTTCTGATACCTAACTCTTGAACAGTTCTCAGTTTATTTCACCTTCATTCAGTAGAACAGATTGATCTTTTGTAGTGCTAATTCTTAAACGAGATCATTGCCAGTTACTGGAGGTTCAAATATCTTTCCAGACTATTGTGTCTACTCAGTTGTCTTTATCACTGTTGTAGTGTCATACAAAATTTATCCATTTGTTTGATGAGACCTGTCTTCTGTAAAATCATTTTGGCTGGCATAAATTATTATTCTGTATTTATTCATTGAATCCCATTTCAACTTTTCTTTATTTTTTCCTTGGTTTAATGTCAGGCTAGCAAGCCTATAATTAGCTGGCTGTGTGCCATTAGTCTTGTTGAGTGTCAGCAAAGCACTAGCGTCCTTCCAGGCTTCTTGAATATTCCTGCAATTCTGAAACGAGACATATGCTCATCCAACTATTTTGGGGTGTAAATTACCAAGGCCTCAATTTTAAAAGTATCTATACTTCATAGGGCTGTTTGACATTTCCAATTACTAGCAAACTGTAAATCACTTTAGCATCTTCTTTTGAATACCTCATTCTGCTTCCTTTTAAAGACATAACAGAAAATTAAATAAACACTTTTACTTTTCCATGTTATTGTGAATATTGAAAATCTATTTAATGGTGAGGTTATACCATTATTACAGTATATTTTGCTATGAGTATACTTTAAAAAGCTTTCATTCTTATTTGCTTAGCTTTGACAGCTATGAGTTTTCCCAGAGATTAACTTCCCTAAACATTTTACTCATTTTTCATTTGATATATAAAAATATATGTTGTTTTAAATATTTTTAAAACTCCTACCATCCCTGAATATCTCTCTTAACCAGCTACAAACAGGTAGTCACATATTTTCTTGATTATTTTCCTTCAAATAAATGGCCTTCAGATTTAGAATATTTTCTCTATTGAAGAACTTAGTTTGCATTGGAACTGGGATCTGTCTTCTGTTATGAAATTTAAATCATATTGTGATTACTGATTCTTAGATATCCACAAAGTTTCAGTCCAGCGACTAATTTGTCTTTGTGTATTGTGTGATTCTAATAACAATTACATCATGCCTGGTACAATGCCATTTGCGTTAGAAAATCATCATCTGTATCATTTAGCTAAAACAGTTTCAGATTTTGGATTCAATTACAGCACATGGTTAAATTAGTCATGCAGAAATGTTTTTGATAGGAAAAAACACAGGCTGGAGACCTGAGCCAGGCTGAGATGGAAATTTGAGTTCTGTGCCATAAAACCTTTTCAGATTTGGAGGTAACAGACTGAACATAATTTTTTGCTTATGCCTAGGAGTGTCTGAACTCAATAAATTGATATTTTATTGTGTCTTGAATATATGATTTGGATGTGTTTGATTGTTGTCTTCAATTAAAATTATATGAAAGCAACTGTGTATAACTGCTCTTGAAAGGTGCAAGAGTCACAAAGGGGAAAACAAAATACGAGTATCATAGAAAAGGATGATGTTAAAAGTACATTAAAAGTATTTGTTAATTTTTGCATGTTCCCTTAGAATAATTGTTTTGGATGCTCATGGTTGCCATAACAACTCGATTCACGTTGGAAGTTTTTTAATTTTCATAGACAGCTGAGGTCTGTTATGTTCATTGTTTGTGACCTCTGCATAAGGCCTTGTCCCAGGTCTCAGTCACCAATCACTCATCTGCTGTTGTCAGTCTGTGAAGCCAAGAGAGGTGAGGATAAACAGAGATTACCGCCAAGTTACACAGAGATGCTGCTGACACTGGGTATGGACGACAGGTTTTAAAGGCATTGTCTGTACAAGTGGATTTATTGAAGCATGCAATGTCTCTGAAGAATGGGAAATTTTGACAGCATACCAATGCTTTCATGTCCCCAACCACCGTAGTGTGCTTAACATCTCAATTATATACTGAGTGAACAGTGAAATAAGCCATAATGTTCTCTTAGTGTTTTATGTAATTGAAGCAAAATATATAATGGCAGAGTCTAAAAAAAATATGTAGGCAGAATGAATTGCCCATTCATAATAAACTTTATTGTTTTGGATGGGATGTTCCAAAAGAAATCTTCTTTGTAACGGTGAATCCACTGAATTTACTAAATTAAATGATCTTACAAGCAATTCTACATTCTATTGGCATGAAAAATATCTGTATCAAATACCTTCAAAACAACTTATTCAAGTCTGTTTCTTCAGTGCCTGTTTTTCCTATGGCATAATTTTTTATTTGTCACTGGCGTCATCTGCGCAGTAACCGATGTAAGGATAATGAGCGCTGCTGGTTTTGCCTTGATCTCCTTCATAGATCTGGTTTAACTTTAGAAAGACAAAAGTCAACAAGAGAAAAAGAACTGTGACAGAATTAAAGAAAAGGCCCCTATTTCATTGATATAGAGGCAATTCAGCTGAAACCTGGCCAAGATAAGAATGTCTCTGGAGTTACTTAAGACTTCATCTATAGTAACGGCTTTAGATAAGAGAGCCGTACACACAGACTTGTTTTTAAAATCTGTTTTTTCCTCTTAGACTTCTTTTTAAAATAATACCAAAAAAAATGTATAACTTCTTATATAAGAAGAAAGTTTTTCTTGCCTGTTACTGTTTATATTCTGTGTAGAAAAAAGAGTAGCGGCAGTATGCACCAAACCCTAGGGACTGATTTAAGAACACAACACAAGAAGCACAAGGCCTAACTCCTGAGTGAGCGAACTCAGGGAGACCAGACAAAATCTCAATAGCTTTGAAAGATATGCACTGTACTGTATGCTACACCCCAAATTGCAATGGAATTTGGATTACTCCACAAGGCTTTGCTATCTGCAAAGCTCTCTCCCTTCCCAGACTGTAAGGAAACAATAAAAAATATGTTGTGCTGTAAAAAAAAAGAGTGTGAATAGAACAAACCCTAAAATGGATGTAATATTTTCTCCTCCTCCAAGGACCCTCCTCTCCTTAAACTCTTCTACATTGAATCAGTGTTTTCCATCCCCACAATGTTACCCATCTGCTGGGTTTGGCAAACCTGCCCAAATTCAGCATTTGTAGATTGCACAAGAAAATAATGAAATAAACTTAAGCTCCTTCTGATAAGTGTGGAAAAGTTGGTGCAGCCTGCCTGGATTTCCTTACGAGTCAGAAAATCTCTGCTAAATAAGAGCTGTGAAATAGTTTGGTAACATGAATAGGACTGAATCATTAAGTTAGAGAAAATTGTAGCAGCAGAGTACATACGTGCAGCTAAAAAATATAGTAGCTCTTCTTTCAATAACTTTGTCAGAAATCCACACACTCCTTTCTCATCACACAGCAGGGGTACCCCACAGAAAGTCCCTCAGCTTCAAATCCTTCTCTGTAGAGCACTTGGACCAAGGGATAGGAGTAGACCAGGTCCCTCAGTGCCTGCCCATCGGCAGGTCTGAAGGGAGTTTTTCTCAGTCGCTCTCATGAAAGGCAGAAGGGGCAAATATTTGTCATTACAGCAGTAGGAAAATAGGGTTGATGCTGAATTTCCATGTAAAGAAGTCATCCAGGGCACAAACCCATTTCTGAGTGTGTGGCATGGTAGCAGAGGTGGACAGCTTGTGCAATGGTCCCTCAGCTCTCATTTTGCCCTGGTCTTTGTCAGAAGGGGACCATACTGGGCTCTTTAGATCTGTTATTCCTCCCTGCATGAAGCTGCAGCCATTCATTAACCCCAGGATAGGGGTGGGGGCAGACACAGGATTTCTTGGTGAAGGGAAAATCCACCAAAGGCCAAGAAGAAATCTGTTTCTGTAATCACCTAGTCTATTGCAACCACAGGAACAGTGCTTGCAGTGAAGTCTCGCTGTGATGCCTAGTTTTTAATACCTCTCAATATCCCCTTAAGGCACCATAAAATGTCAGGACAGAAAACCATATTCTACTGCCCTGTAAGGTTTGCTTTTGGCACAAATCTTGGTCTTTACTTCTTTTACCAAATCAAGGATGTTTAAGATGGCAGCTGCTTCTACCTATCAACAATTAACACACAAGTGCACCTAGGGGAAGCCTGGGTTTATTCTTACTGCCAAACCCTGGCACGAAACATGGTGGATTGTTGTTCTTATTGTAAAAGGAGTTGTCTAAGCTTCTCCAGGGAATTTTTCAGAGCATTTAAATCAACCTCCTGTTTTAAATTGCCCTTCAGAAGAATCCACTTCTGCTATACAGGGAACTGAAGAAGCTAAATACAAGGAAATATTGAAACTTACTGCATCCCATTATTGGGTAATTATCAAATGATTTTCACTCTTAATGCTGACTTCAAAGAGCCATTCTCGTTATATGGCTAGTGTCACAGAAATGGGCCTTTGTAAGCATGCAAACTTTTTTCTCCCAGGTAAATTAGTTATTTATATTATTGAGTTGGGCTTTTGAAATCCTTTGGGCTTTTAAATTCCTTGTTTGGTGTTGGGCTTTTTTTTAATTCAAATTTGCGGAAAATGAATATTTTAATTTGAACATTTTGGTGCAATTTTATACAAGCTGTATTCTTAGAGGCATTACCTTAAAAGGGGTTGTAAACATTTACATTACATACTTCAGAATTAGCATAGCTGAAGTGGGAGTAATTTTTCATTTTTATCACTCTCTGCCATGCCTCACTTACCTACTAAGTGCAGTCTGTTCAGCACAGCCTTGATGGATGAAGCAACATACTTGTAAATAACAGATATATTTATATTGCTTGCTGATCAGGAAAGAAACACGTCATTGCCACAGCCGTGTATCCGTAGCAGCTTGAAGATTCTGCTGGTACTCTCAGATCAGTTTTTCAGTTTGTATCCAGAAAGTTTTCAATTTTCAAATATATTTACAACAGGATGGAAAATAACAGGACTATAAAATGACATCGAAGTTAACTTTACTATTGATGTTTCTACTTTTTAACTGGTCTGTATTAAAACTATTTTCATGTTCTACACAACAATGTGGGAAAGCTTGGTTAGGACAGAATTTAATCCAACCCTTAACTTTGCATTGCAGGCTCATCAATATGTATTTACATGTCAGTAACCTCTGTCAGCTGTCTTAGCCCAGTGACAGAGAAATCTAGAGGTCACTCAGTCAGAAAACCTAGATCCATTTCCAAAGCCAAGATCTTCAAGGCTGTGTGAGTAATTATAGTTTACTTAATGTAGATTTAGCAGTCTAAAATATGAGGGCTACCTTTCAGAAATACGAAACTACCTTGTAATTTCATTGACTGCTAAATAACGCAAAACTGGCAATTGAAACATTTGAACTGGTAAGCAATTAAGAACCACAAAATGTTATACAAAATTCTAACTTTTTCTGAGTTATAAATTAAGAGGTGGAAAACCACAATAGAAAAGTTAATCTTGAAACATGCATATATGCAATTTATGTTTAACTGATTTCTAACTAAAGAAGTTGATTGAGAGAAGGAAAACTGGAATTTTCTCAGTGAGAAGGAGGACTTGTATTCTATCATTCATTTTTCCAACACGCAACTTTTGAAAAATAATACTGATTTTTCTTATATGTAGTTCTCAGGCAGCAGGTTTTGACATCTTCAAAATCTTTTGCTGATTTCATGAAATCATCAACTGTAATTTGTAAGCAAGTTTTTTCTCTGTGTACGTGCAAAGAAGAGGTCATTTTCCATCTTAGGAAAAGAAGGAAAAATAAAACTTTTCTAATGGCAGTAACACAAGCTCACTAAAAAGGGGATGAAGGCTCTGCGTGGGGCAGAGGAATGCTGTCTCTATCAAAGAGTGGACAGCTGTACTGTGCTGTTGGGGGTGGGGAATGGGATATGCACACATACAGCTGTCTGGGAATGCCTGAGCTTGCTAGTAGAGCGTGTCTTACGCTCTATGTGACAGATCGAGTCATAGCACTGCTGGCCACCCTAAGGAAGTATTCTTCAGCCAACATCAGGCTGTTATTTGAGTTGAGAACAGGTGATCTAGTGCATTAATATATTTCCCTTAAGACTGTGGGCCAATGTCTTTCTCTAATATGTTCCTAGACAAATGTAAGGAAACAATGACTCTTATCTGACTTGGTCTTCTGAACTGTGGTGGTCTAGCCAACAGCTTGCAAAGGAAAGGAAATGCTGAAAGAGCCTTTGAAATAGACATCTCCCCAAATTGTCCAAAGGCTTTAGGACATTAGGCCTATTGGCTTAGCAATGAAGACCTATAGAGTAGTGGGTATCAAATCTGTCATGGTTCTAACCACATTGTAAGAAAGAAATAGTCCCTTAACTTTGCTACACAGTCCTCTTGGAAGAACCTAGTTGGCCTCCCACATGGAAGGAACCAGGGAGCCCATAAGAGACTGTAGACAGAGTCCCCTGTTTTGACTGGGAGGGGTGCTCAAAGGAAGAGGGTCTGGTTGCAAGGTGGTAGTGAGCCAAATGGAAAGCCTGAGGACTCTTACTGTTGGCTTCTTCTGGAGTACTGAAGGAGGGACTGGATCAAAACCAAGGGCAAATCTGTGTTTATATTTCACCCATTGGGACAGTTGACCTCGCGGTTCCACAGTCTATTTTCTTTGTGCTTTTTTGTGCCTCTTGTCACCTCATGGTGTTATTTCACTGTGTCTTCTTGCTTCCTTCTTCCAGGCAATATGACCTATGCCTTATTATTGAAATACTCCACTGACAGTCTCTTACAGTGGGGTCTTTCCTGTTCTCTTAGAGTGGGGTAGGGAAGATCATCAGAGAGATGATTTTTCTTCAGAAGATGGGAATTTCAGTGGATATTTTGTGCTCCTGTACTACTGGGAGAGAGTCTGTTACTACTCATTGATTTTTAAGAATGTCTCAGAAGTTGAGTGTCTGGGTTTTTTTCCCCCATTTAAAGTCAAATCCTTTTCTTTCCCATATGAAATTTTATTGATTGGATTGGTTTGATCCTTTAACTCTAAAGAGCAGTTGGTGTCCTCAGAGTTTTCAGAGATTTTTGTTTTCAGCAGTAACAGGTGTGAAATGTCCCACTTAATCACATTTCAGCAAAAAGTCTCCAGGCAAAACCTCAAGTTGTTGATCTCTGGGGTACGCCCAATTTATGTTTGGATCAAGAACTTAGTTTGAAGCAAATCTGTTCATTCCCCATTTATGCTTTGTCTCACACTTGGAAGCAGTCTCAGTTGATCCTTTCAGTGCCCTTTTTGGCTTTCTTTTGGATGAAACTGAGTTGGGAGATGTGCTCCAGGAGAGGCTTCGGTTGCAAACTGTCATTCAGTCCGGGGACCAGGCTAGAGTTAGCGCAGAGCATAAAAAGCAAACCCAACCACCTCTGGAATGAGTGTAGTATGGACATTAAATCCTTATCACCAACTACGTGGTTTTACAGGCCCACTGTGACTTGTCTGCATTATTTTCTAGCTGGACATAGTCTTCATGAGAGACTGTACTGAATAAACAGTATTTACAGCACTGAAAGCAATATCCTGACAATCCAGTCATATTTTATTACAAGTGGATTCAAGATCAATGTGTACCTGCAAAATCTGATTGCATACCTGTATTAAAATATAGTTGTATTTGTACTGTAACATAAAAGCAGTAAGAGTGCATTTAGTTGGTATTTTATAGGACTTATTTAATAGGGGTATGTTAATATGAAAATTGATATATTTTTCTGCATTACCCAATGTAGGCATCTAAATTAGTGTTTCATTGTGATGAGTTTTAAGGTTATATGTCTTATTAACAATGGAGCATCTGAAAGTTTTAGGTTCATAAAGGGTTTATAATTAAGCCACAAAAATTAATTTAGCCATTTATAATGGATTGTTAATTAGTTTGCTAATAGGGCTGTCATTTCCAAACTCTCTGCAGAAGGTGAATATTAGGTTAGTTCCGCCTCTTGAGGTTTCAGGGAGGCTTATGACATTCCTTATGAAAGGTATTACTGTCCAAATTTTTCTTGTGAAGAGAGCTCCTCTTTTGTGCCAAACGTTTAAGAATTATTATTGTGAATTATGATGATTTCTGTTCTTCCATGTCTGCTTTTTGGCATCATTTCCTGGGTAATCAATGATTTTTTTTTCCGCCATGTGGCATGGATTATTGCAAATATTTGAACAAAATGGAAGTAACAGAAAATCCTGTCCAAATGCTGGAATAACCTTATTGTACCCTGAGCTTGCATTATACCAAATACCTTCTAAAGGAAGATGAATTGATTCTCTTTGGAAAGAGTACATTCCAGAAATGTAGTTACTTTTATCACAGAGATATTTGGTGTAAAATATTATGCCAGCAGTACTAAATCCTGAAAATTACAGTGAATATTAATTCAGGTCTATTCTGCACAGAGGTCAGAGTGTGTACAGTGTAACAGTAATTTTCCATATGTTCCATCTATAACTAAGCCCTTCAAAATTACAAAGTGAGATGCTACTTCTAAAAAAAATAATCATTCTGGTCTAATAATAAAAGTATTCCCTCTCTCCCTCTCCCCTGTTGTTTGGTGAATGCTGTCTCTGGTGGTGTTAATGTGGTGGTATTATAGCTGTCAACGCTAAGACTGAACAGAGCTGAGGCAACTGATAGTTTAAAGATTTCTGATTGATGATCCAGGCTTCTTCAGACTTAATCTGCTGTTACGCTGATTTTAGGTGCATTTGGATTAATTAATTCTGCCACTGTAACCTCTAGAATCTTTATTAAAAAAACAACTAAAACATAAGCTCTACAGACTCTTGTAATAGACCAAGATTTTTTCCTCTGTAGTTAACTTCATCTTGTTAAATCACATGAATTGGCTTAATCCAGCCCTGGGCTATGAGATAAACTCAAAGTCCAAGCGGTTCCAAGTATGTTGAGATACAGCTAGAAGACATATTTGCATTTTTAATACAACTGTAAATTGCTTTGCTTTGTGGTTTTGTCAAAACAACTGTTACATATATAATCTGTGACCATAGGGAATTGCTCCAGCCAGATTTCATACCTGGAGTTTCCCCACATGGGGTTAACCTTGCATTCACTTGCTGTAACATCAAAGAATGAAGCAGTGTGCCCAGGTGGCCAAGAAGGGCAACAGCATCCTATCCTGTATCAGGAATAGCGTGGTGAGCCGGACTAGGGAAGTGATCATCCGCCTCTACTCGGCACTGGTGAGGCCCCACCTCTAGTACTGTGTTCAGGTTTGGGCCCCTCACTACAAGAAGGACATTGAGGTGTTGGAGCGTGTCCAGAGGAGGGCTACAAAGCTGGTGAGGGGTCTGGAGGACAAACCTTATGAGGAACGACTGAGGGAGCTGGGGTTGTTCAGCCTGGAGAAGAGGAGGCTGAGGGGAGGGAGACTTTATCACCCTCTACAACTACCTGAAAGGAGGTTGTAGAGAGGTGGGGGCTGACCTCTCCTCCTTGGTGACATGTGATAGGACGAGAGGAAATGGGTTCAAGTTATGTCAGGGGAGGTTTAGATTGGATATTAGGAAACATTTTTTCACTGAAAGGGTTATTAAACATTGGAATAGGCTGCCCAGGGAGGTGGTGGATTCACCATCCCTGGAGGTGTTTAAAAAAAGGGTAGATGGGGTACTTAGGGACATGGTTTAGAAGTGGCTTTTGTCAGGGTAGGCTAATGGTTAGACTTGATGATCTTAAAGGTCCCTTCCAACCTCAGCAACTCCATGATTCTATAAATATATATACTGTATAAACGATGTCACTGGAGTGAAATGCAAGATTCTCCAAAGCAGGGAGTCATTCCAAATAAGATCTATACTAAGGAAGAAAAAGGAGGGCGTGGACTACCATTAGGGTTGGTTGGTGGACTGACTTTAACAGCAGAATTTCAAATGATGACACAGATGAGAGCCTGTCTAACGAAATATGTGCAATTCCACCTTATTCACTATTGTGGTTTAACCCCAGCTGGCAGCTAGGACCATGCAGATGTGTGTACAGTTCTCCCTCTTTTCCTCAAGAAGGGTAGGGAGAAGAAGGTGCTTCATGGTGTGTACCCTCTATATCTTCTCTCTTTAGCAGAAAAACACTTCCTTCTAATAGCTGAGATGGTCCATACAGGTGGAGAGTACGACTTGTCCTCTTTGAGTTGCTGGAACTCCTGGACTAGTCTTCCCATGGCTGAGACGCAGGCCCATGGGGAATTAGAAAGACTTTCTATGATGCTACTGCATCCACCGTTGGTGCCTCTTCATCTCCACATCTTGTTGTTGACAATGAGCTGGCGTACGATGATGCTGTGCTCTGTAGTTCTGCTGTATGGGTCAAATACATCAGACTTTGTCTGGATCTGTGGTGGACAGCGGGTCTTCCAGGTCATGATAAATCAACTCCTGCACAGCTAATTCTCTCAGATACTGGATACCTGTCTCCATAATTGTTCATTTGCCTGGGTGACATATAATATCTTCCTTGAAGAGATACCTTTCCTTCATGGATAACAGAAGTCACCTCCTGAGGCTGAGGGTTTGTTTTGTTTTTCCAATTGCCTTGTCAATACCGGCTTCCCTAGACAGAGATCCCATCTGCTTGGCTTCCCTACCCTCTAATTCCAAGCTACATCCCTCATTATCCCAGCATTGTAGCAGCCATGTAACATTTTTTTCACTTGGATGACGACTGAAATCTTTTCATGTATATCTCAGCTCACCCAGGGATAAGGATTGGGTGATTACCTCTCATTCTTCCTCCTGTTCTCACGATGACCTTGGGTCATCTTCATCCTTTACCATTTTTTGTGTATTACTTCTTCGGTATAGGGGTGACTGATAGTGGCACAGGTTGGTTCTCTGGTTCAGTAGCCACAATGCCTGTCACCAGGGTTTGAGTAGCACAGTGCTCATCATGGGGGTTGGAATAGTGTGCCCTCATACGCACCGATGTTTAACCCTAAGCGAGATCACAAACACATTCAGAAGCAATGAAGCACCTAGCAATAGAAGCATGCTGGTTTGGGCATCCCAAGGGTATTCAAAATTCTCAAATGCTGTTGTAATTAGCCTGGAGGAGAAGGGGGAGATGAAGGAAGGTGTCTCCCCCACAGATTGGTTCTCTGAGGAGAAAAGGTAAAAAGTGTAATTACTAAAAGTTTCCACTAAACAGCTCATGAAGTATGGAGATGAAACTGCCGCTTCTGTTTTGCCTTGTTTATTACTCTTAATCGTTATGAGTACAGACATGCACAGCACACACGATTTGATCACCTCATAAACCCACACTAACAAAGCACAGCAAAACGATAATCTTGACCAATCTCCCAGGGATGATAAAGAGCACAACAGGGAGCCCATACAGCAGGTTTGGTATTATGAGAAACAACCCCGACAGCAACATTGTGACTATTAACCCCTTACAATGACTGCTTATGACAAATTTGTTCTAAAGTGCTCTGATCGAGTTTGTTGTTATCTCAACCTGTTGGGCCCCATGGGGTGTGCCAAAAAGGACGGTCGTGGTTTAACCCCAGGCGGCATCTAGGACCATGCAGCTGCTCATGCAGTTCTCCCCTACCCACTGGAAGGGTAGGGAGAAGAGGGAGAAAAGAAGGGGAAAGGAAAGGGGAAAAAAAAACAACCCTCATGGGTTGAGACAAAGGCAGTTTAATAGATCAATAACAGAAAAAGGAAAATAACAATACTATTACTGTTACTACTGGTAAAATAATATAGAAGATAAAGTAACACAACACAAGTCATTCTCACCACCTGGTGAATTGGTTGTCCAGCCTGTCCTCAGCAGGGATTGTGGATTCCTGCCCCCTGGCCAACCTGGATTTATGTACTGAGCATGACATCTATGGTACAGAATATTCCATTGGCTGTTCCATTGTTTTGTCTATGCTCCTTCTCGGCTTCTACAGGAAGTTGAAACAAGTCCTTGAATAGTATAAACATCACCCAGCAACAACTAAACCAATATGCATTATTGACATTCCTTTCATACCAAATCTGAAACACAGCAACCACAAGAAAGAAAAATAACTCTATCCGAGCTGCAAACACGACATTCACTCTTCATGGTTATTTTACTGACTTGTCAATACGCTACCATCTGTGTCATAAGTAGACCTGGTGGCAGAGTGGAGAAAGTAACTAGTGTTGTTTCTCTTGTTTCTGTACTTACTGTCAGTGCTGGCCTGTTCATGGTATTTGTACTTTACTATTTTCATGGCTGTTTGAAACTGGGGGAGAAGAAATTCCTTAAGCATAAAATGAAGAAAATTTTAATGGATTTGTTTTCCACAAATAAAATGTATGAATTCAAAGTAAATAAAATATGTCAGGTTCTACAGAAATCTCAATGCACATTTACTAACTTCATAAGGATTAAAAAAACATAAGGAGTGAAAAGCCTGGAAGTATTTTCAGACTACTTTCTAAGGCTACAGTTGTTTACTAATTTTGGATTCTTTCCATGAGGGAAATATTATAATTTTAGAAACTTATTTTCCCATTCTGCCTTTATCTTAAAAATATTATTGCTTTTTAAATTGCTTTTCCACAGATTTCTGTATTCCTCACAGAAGGTGATGTATCCTTGAATTCTTTATTGATTTCTGAAGAAATAGCCTGACAAGTAGACACTTCCTTCATTCTTTTTGTTAATAATAAACACAATTAAACACAATGACGTGCAGAGTTATAGAGTCGTGAATTCAGAGAACTAAACTGTTCACTTAAAAAGGAAAATAAATGTAGGTCTCAAGTACTCTGGTTTTTGAGATGATTCTGGGGACAACTGGAGAAAAGGAATACATGAATAATTCCAATATCACTTACAATAGAACTAAGCTTGTGTTTGTGTGTTTTTTTTTTTTTTTAGTTTTTTTTTTTTTATTTTTAAATGAGGGTTTGTTAAAATGTATGGGATAGGATTGCTTATTTTGGAATTTGACTGAAATCCTTGAAAAAGAGCTGATAGAAGAAGATGCTAATGAAAGATTCAATGCCTCTTCATCTTAATGTGATTAAGAAATCTCCAGTCTCCAGATCTCAGGCTATTCAGTGACAATAAACCAGCTGGGTTGTTAAATTATTGATATCCAAGGTGGAACTTTAATCCCCTTTATCTGGTCTATAAATCTGCATCTATAAATGATGCAGAATACTAAGGTGCACAAATTCAGATTTGGTAAAATTCTTAAAAAGCTTCAAATAGCTGTTGGCATAGATCTGCTTTTAACTTATTCATTTCGAAAACTTTACAAGCATTGTTAAATAAATTTAACAGATTATTAAAAATCGCTATAGCGTCAGTTGATTAAGATGTGACAAGAAAGAATGTATAGGATGTATGGGAATGTATAGGAATTATACATGTATACACAAATGTATAGGAATTATAATCAGTAGTCTGATATAGTTTGGATTCTTTCTGGATTATTTATTTTTAGCTGAAATCTGCTAGCTATCTATTTCTGTGATAAGAAGGCTTAAAATGAAGTATTGTTTACTCCACCAAAATGAAGAAAGCATGTTACATATGCAAAATTTAATGTATACATAAATTTGTTTGAATTACCCATTTATGCCTTGCCATAACAGGAACAATGACTTCCTCAATGTTCTTCTCAACGTTCCCATTTTTAAAATTAAGGCACAGTACATTTGAGAGAAAGCAACTGTAGTTGCATTGTGGGAGAGTGACTTTCTGTGTGCTCTGTGTTCGACACTGATGTTCCTCGTTTCCAATCTCACTCTCAGGAAACTCTATTTTAATAACTAAGGTAGCTTCCTATCTAAAGGGAGGGGAATGTATGATGAGAAAAGGTTGAAGAAATGAAAAAAACTATGGGGCGTGGAAAGCTGAAAGGTTATACAGCTCTTTTACTTCTTTCTTGTACCTGCTTTGATTTCTATCATTGCTTTGCCTACAGGTGCTGGATATTCATCATCTTTTTGCACCTGCTTGCTTCATATTCTGTATGCCCTTCTACATAAGAGATGTCAGTGGTCATTTTGGAGTCTTGACTGTTTTATTTCTTTTACACAGAAATACTTGGTCATCAACAGGTTCTCCTACATTCTTCACAGCCACATTATCATTCTTTTGCCACAGACACAAACAAATACCCACGTACCAGCATTCACACTCTGCACCAGAGATATCTGACCTCCCATACAACTTGTGTGGTGTCTGTGTTGTAGTCAGTGGTTTCTGTTGCCTCAAAAGCTTTTGCTCCAAAGAGGAGTTTAACTGCTGATTACATCTGTGGTAGAGTGAAAAGTGGCTGTCTTACCTACACCTTCAAGGAGGTTTCAACTAATCCCCAAATAAAAGCATATTCTTCTATTGAAAGAAAACATAATATGCCTAAAGTATTAGGCATGATACTGAAATTAAGTACGGCATACTGAGACTTCAATGTTTATATCCTACAGCAACTCAAAATGCCTTATATTTTAAAGGCCTTATATGATGAGCCTTGCTGAGGACCCAGATGCTGAACATAGCTCCGCAGCCATCATTTCTGTATGTGCTCAGCAGAGAGAAAAGGCTCAAATCCTACTTTGATTAGGCTAAAACTTATTTGCTATATATTTTTTCAAATCCACTTAATTTTAATTGCATTAAAAATGATCAAATTTAAATCTTAAAGTAGCTACTCCTGTCTTGTCAGCTGCTGTGCAGTTCCTGCAGGAAAAGAACAGGACACTGCATTGTCTAAATGAATTTTAGTAAGTAGGTTATTATACAGATAGAAAGTAGTTGTTTTCATTGTAACCTAAATACATAATTATGTAACGTTTTAGGCTGCTAAAATGGAGATATTTCCATCCATCACTGAAAAGATGATGAAAAGGTACTATATAGCTTTTAAACCTTTGTGAGTATCAGACATGAATTTAGGAGGAAGACTAAGAAGGACTTTAGTCCAGAGACTGAGCTATCATGGACTTTGGGGAGGGGGTCACTGTGCTATGAAACAAGACATTAAGGAATGTAAATGGTTTATATTATTTTGTATTAATTCATTCACTCATTACTCTCTGTCACACCACTTCTACACTGGGCATCTGACTGCTCTTGAATATTTTCAGAACTCCATTGACAGGTCAAAGAACATCCATATCTGAATTCTTCCTAGGCCATTTGCTATGAGCTGTGACACAAACAAGGTATTTCTGTCTACCCAGGCCCAGTCTCTTTTCAAATCCTCACTAGTAAGTCTTCCTTATTCACGTGCAAATTGACAGAAAGATGCTTTCAGCCCTTTTTTCATCTTTCTGCAACTGGATCCACCACGTTTCTCCTGTGGCAGATTCTCCGGCTTTGTGTTTGTATTTGTCCCAGTTATTTTGATCTTCTTTTACAGAAAAGACTGGCAGGGGTTTTTGAACTCTCCGGATCATCTCTGCACTTGTTATTAAATCCTTTTAATACCTAATCTTTTTTCTGAGGCATTTGCTTTGGGAGACATTTTAGATATGCCTGCACTATCCTAGACTGTAAAAATCTGATTTCCTGTTGTAAAGATTAGCTTTCACTGTGCCATTACAATGAGATGGGCAATATTACTAACCTAAACAACCCGATCTCTGCAATTCTCCCACTAACCTACCTCTTCTCACTATATCAGTTGTGCCTGTAGAGGGTGGGACGTGGTGACCTTGGGTTCTGCTCCTTCCATGCATCACTCAGTACAACTGGCAGGGCAAGGGAAGGAGAGGAAGTTGCTCTTGTCGTAGCTTTAGCTGGATTGAGTGTAAGTGCAATGAACAAGCATTTATGAAGGATTTCTTTTTTTCCCTTCTCTGAATTATTAATTTCTGAACTCATTGAATTGTTTAACGTTTTTATCTTCTAACAAAGGAAACAATAGCTAGAGGCATGTAATGAGGATATTTACAGTAATCCATCTGTAAATACAGCATGTGTACGGTATAATCCATTTTGATTTAGAAGGAAAAGATGGATTATTTTCATGCCTCATTTACACACGTGTTTATATATAGCCATATTATTATTTGTCACTAAGAATACAGATGTGGGGTCCTTTTTGTATAAACACTTATAGTAAGCCTTTTCTCCTGTAAGTTGAGATATTCATCTGAGCAAGGGCAGATCATGGACTCTAATGTGAAATGTTGGCTTCAACTGAGTTATATTACTATGAGAAAATGCATGCTGAATGGAGAACTTGACGAAGTAAGTTTGAGCTTGGTGAGACAATGAAGCCAGTGTCTGGCATTAGCTGACAACAGGTTTGAAGGACAGCTCTACTACAAGGTCAAATTTAGAGTGAAAAAAAAAAGAAAAAAATAATTCCCAGTCATCTCAAATAGTCTATAAGTTGACTTAAAATAGCGCATATAGCTTTATATTAAACTTGACTTTGGGTTTACTTAAAATATCAATGGAAACTCCTGTAGCTGAAATTTTACAATTGCTGACAATGCAATTTGATTTCTTTGACCGTCAGTGAAATTCCATCCTTTAAAACTTTGTTGGCATGCAAGAGGACAGTGTTCTGCTCATATTTTGTCTTGTGCATTGTTCATATAGTGATTGTCCTTTAGAAACTTTTGTCTTTGTACCTACTCTAATGATCCTAGTAATGTTATTAAAGGCAAAAAGTATGGCAACACTCTTGTTAAATAGCACAGAAATAATGATTTAAGGTTATAACGTGCCATTTCCATAGGGATCTAATTTCAGTCCAGATGGCAAATGCTATTTAAGCTGTTTCATGAATTAAACAGAAGAGGTTGATTTGAGTTGTGTCTCTCAGCACAAAAGGACAGACGAACATGGTGGTATTTTTCTTAATAATTGCTCTGAAATGTTTATAAGCAAATACTTGAAATTTCTAAGAGGAAAGATTTTTTTCCCCCCACCCTCTGAGAGGCAATACAACTTCTCTATCCATAGAAAACAAAGAGTTAATATATTCCTTATTATGATTCAGCCTGGAATTGGGCCACTACCAAGGCTACCATAGGAGATCATATTTATTAGCATGCCTTTGTTCCCTGGGCCTAAAAGAGAAACTTGTTAGATCTGCCTCAAGCCAGGCTGATGTCTGATGAAAAGCATGGAAAGCCTCCCCTTTTCTTATAGGTTTCTTCTAAAAGCTGATTTGCCTGTCCAGGGTTAACAGAACCTGACTCCTTCCTAGAACCTTACCTTCCCCTGCTGAACAGAGTCCCTGCTCTCTATGACTTTTTTGCCAAACAGGGACCAGTACTAGTATAATAGCGTTCATTAAAATTTATGTATGTAGCAAAGCCTACAACCTCTCTGATATATACATACTTTGACAGAGCAGTCACGAAAATAACAGCTTGTCTGAGCTCATATATCTTTTTATTATTCTTTCAAGTAGGTGAAAGCCAGAACTCTTTGAACTACTGGATCAATACTAATACTTATAAACATATTTCCATCAGTAGCAAAAAACTATCTCTAGTAAAGGGCTCTGAAACACCAATAGCTGACACCAACTAGATAAAAGAGAAATGGTCACATTATCAAAAGTATCTTATACATGTCTTCCAGAATCAAAAATATATTGTAAAGGTCATCAGGATCGTATGCACTAGAATCCACCTATTTTACTCTTAACATTCTTTTTTTCGACAATAAAATATCATCTAATAAGAACTGTTCTATTTAGTGCTAGGTTATACTTGTTTTGTCATTGCCTTCTCAGTTGGTCCAAGTGCAGTTGACATAAAAAAGGGAATGGAAGTATTTTAATTGGCATAAAATTCCTGCTGAACTCATATGTGTAGTACAAATGCTTTCATTAGCGCCATAGTTATATTTCTGTTTAAAGTATGGAAAATAAGCAATAATAATAACTTGGCACATACATTAAAAATAATTTATTTAATTTAAATGTTCTTTTCCTGCCTTGCTAAAATGTTTTTACTGGGGAGATTAGTGACTTTGTGGAGGTTTGTGTTTCCCTTTTTTTTTTAAATCAGACTTTCAACACTTTGATGTTTTCAAACAATGACTTTGGCTAGACTAAGCCTGTAGCCTTTAGGTAGTCAAATCTCCCATAGAAAGAAATCAGGACAGAAGAAGAAAGACGTGTTCTACCTTTAACAATCAATAGATGCAGAATTGGCTGCTGTGACAGACTCATTCAACAGGTGGTTTCTATTTAGTCTGAGAAGCTGAAAGGAGAGCTAGAGAAAACCATACAAGTAGGTGCTATTCCTATTAAAGCTCAGGTTTTAAAATGTCTGCTCTGCTCAACCCTGCCTTTAAGGATTAAAGAAGTTGGATTTTGAGATTTGAGCTCAGATGATACCCTCTGGGAATATTCCTAGAGGTGGATGATGTCTGGTCTTTTAGACTTAAGTTTCTACTTATGCTTTCTGAAGTGTTTGTATTGTCTATTCACATTTACTGTGTTTGTAAGTAGATGTGCCTACTGTTACTTCTGCCTTTCTACCTTAACTGTCCTATGTTATTCATGTGTGTTCCTGCAAGTTGTCACCTCAGAAAAAAGTAATCCAATTCCTGACAGCGTCACAGATTTTCTATTTTTCCTCTCCTGCTACAGTCTAAGACAGATGACCACCAGACTACATTTTTTTAAACAATTGCTAAAACCATAATGTTTTTTAAACTTATCACCCCTGTCTCAGAGAAACACATCTCAAATTCTCTAAATGATATTCTCACAGGACCCTTCACTGCTATTGCTATGATGGAAAACTTCCAGCTTTTAAATATATTTGGAAATCTAGGTCAAAGGTTTGTAATCCTAACTAAATCTTCGACTATCTCTAAATTCCTCCTTTATCTTATTTATAGACTCCTTCTTTTTCATTAATATCTCTTAGTCCTGTGGTGGAGCCAGTAACAGTGCCTGCCTTCCGAACTAGTCTTATATCGATTTTGTGTGTTGTATTTTGGGAGCTTATGTTCTCTCTTATCTTTTTTTATCCATTTTTTTTTTCCTCAGAAGATCCTGCATTTCACATGCTTTCACTTTCAGAAGATAGTAAAAAAGTCAGTCTTCAGAATGGGATTATAGGTTTTCTTCTAGGATTTTAAAATACTTGCAGGTTGATGGTCTTTTGGGGGAGTAGCGGTAGTTGTGAAACACAATCTACATGCAAGCTGTAGTCGTCTTACAGTTTTCATTGTCTCTGAATTATTCTTGCAAAGCAAAGTTTCTGCTATAAGGATTTTGAAAGGAGGATCTTGTTCTGTCCCTTAGTGACAAAAGAAAGAGATTCAAAATCTAGAAAACATTTTCAGGAAATGGAAAGTTTATTACCATTACTTATTTGTAGTAAATAGCATAAAAAAAAAAAAAAAAGAATACTAAGGTGAATTTCTAGCAGCTACAAATTGACCCTGATTTCTCAAACTGAAAAGATACTACGATCTTTTCTAATAAGGACATAATTCTGGTTTAATTAGCCAAATTGGGACAATTCTTTTTCCGTGAAACTCATTCATCCTGGGTTTATGGGTTCAGACTACCTGTAAGGAAGAAATTTTTAACAATGAGGGTGGTGAAACACTGGCACAGGTTGCCCAGAGAGGTGGTATATATCCCATCCCTGGAAACATTCAAGGCCAGGCTGGGTGGGGCTCTGAGCAACCTGATCTAGTTGGAGATGTCCCTGCTCATTGCAGGCTGGTTGGACTAGATGATCTTTAAAGATCCTTTCCAACCCAAACCATTCTATGATTCTACACTACAAAGGTAATGGGATAAATAATCAAATAGGTTATTTATTTATGTATGTATAGAGAGGTGGAGCTGGCTTACATTTTGGTTTATTTTTTACATTTTTACTGCCTCCTGCCATGCTGCTTTCCAAACTACAGGCTCCTTCTGATGTTCCACAACATAGAATCACAGAATCTTCA
>VXBH01009386.1:0-27051 GCA_013400035.1 Rynchops niger
CTACTCTGATTTGACTGGTAATATATTAAATTAATTTCCCTGATTCGAGTCTGTTTTGTCCGTGACAGGAACTGGTGAGTGATCTCCCTGTCCTTACCTCAACCCACGAGCCTTTCCTTATATTTCCTCTCCCCTGTCCTGCTGAGGAGGGGACTGACAGAGCAGCTTTGCTGTGGTGGGAACCTGGCATCCCGCCAGGGTCAGCCCACCAACGCTGAAAGAAGAGAAACGCCATGGAGGTCAGTCACCAGAAGAGACCCTTCTGCTTCCGCTTTGCCAAGCTGCTCAACGAGGTGGCTGACGGAAAGAGCTCCTTTTCATCAGTTACAGTCCAACTCTTCCAGGCTCTTTCTCAGCTCAGCCTAACTGTCAGCACCGTACACCGGCCACTGCTGAGGTCTGCAATGAAGTCACCACAGAAATGACATGGTGAGCATCTACTGACCTCCCAACTGCGCCTCCTTGTCCTGAAATAAATTTGAGCTCCATTATTATGGTGCCTCTGATTTAATAATTGGCTTTTGGGAGACACTCAAATGCTTCAAATGGAATCTTGTCTTAGGGTCAAATCCTGTCCCTGCTGTAGCCTGCGGGAATTTTGCCATCGGACTTTAATAAGACAACAATTTGGCCATTAATCCATGAAACTTTGCTACTGTAGTTCACATTGCACTCCCATTTAGACACCGTTGTTCAGTTCTCTCTGAACCAGCTTGTTTTCACTTTCAAGAGAGCTGCACAGACCAGAGAGTAATTCAAAGAACAAATTCAGCGGCAGCAGGCATTAGCTGCATTAACTACATGACTGCCGGGTGGATGCTGCCAAACCCAGCTGCAGAATCTTCCCCAACGCGCTAACAGTCACCGAGTCAATGCAAACACCAAGTGTCTTCCCCCTCATTTCAACCAAAAGACAACAAAAGCCCCCCATAAACAAGGAGTTGCTATGGAGCAAAGCCTGGGACAATTAATGCCTTTCGCTTCCAAAAGCGGGAGCCGATTCCTTAGGTCAGGGAACACCAAGGATCAAATTCTGCACAAGATGTACGTCGGGGCTGACACGATTGGGAGCGTCCCTTAGGGCAGGCCTTCCAAATTCCCAGTTGCACATCCTGGCTGACTTCTATAAGCTTCTGTGATCATAATGTATTGCGTTTCTGTAGTCTGGTTTGATTTGTAGGGCACTGAAAATTTTCCAGCGAGATGCAAAGGTTTTTTTAGAAATGTGGGCACGTCATTTAGCAGATGTGCACCTGGGCTCCCAACCACCCTTCATCCACGCGCGTAGAAACAATTCACCGGCTCCCGGCGTTCACAGGTTAAACACCAGCGGTATGTACCTATATACACACAGCAGATTTTCAGAAGTGACCAAGGTCAGAGCAACTGCCACTAATTTTAAGTCTCTTAGCTGACTTTTCCTACCCTGGCAATTGCTCATCGCTCTCATTCACAGCTGATTCTACGTTAGGCTCCTGGACTTCACACCGCATTTTGCAGCACCTGCAGAAATACCTTTATAAATACAGTGGCAGATGTCTCTGTGTGGAAGGAGGTTAAATAAGATGATATCCAGGTTTCTGTGTCTCTGGTTAATAAAACATAAGGTTTCTCTCCTGTTGCCTTTCATCAACCCTGTTTTAAGTGATCTGGCACGCTCTGAAAATGCACAACAAGAGCTCTATTATGTACACGCACTAGGTGCAGCAGGTTTCACTGGACTGTAACTGATTTGTTTCAGATGAAGGGATGCTGTTAACCACCACTGTGAATATAATTGCTTAGTTGATTTCCACATTCTTGTCATTGTTGGCTCGGCTACTGCAAGAACAAGCTGGTGAGGAATTCCCTAATGCTGGCTAAAAAAAAAAAAAAAAAAAAAAAANAAAAAAAAAGAAAAAAGGAAAAAAATAAAGGAAGTCTTCAAGTCAAACCATGTTCATCCTACATGCCCACACCAGAGGCAATACGAATACCCCCTTTTCATCACTTCACTGCTTGTCCTTTGCTGCTTCTTCAGACCAGAACCAACTCCAGGAGGAGAAACCTTCCAGGTGAAGAGGAAAAGGGACCTTCACAGATGGTCAAAATCCCAAGATGCCACCTCCAAGCGAGCTCTGGGATGCACAATATCCGATTCCTTTTGTCACACGTGGCAGGGGGCTCAGAAGACTTTACCGGACTTTCATTACAGGCTGCTGCTCGCAGCCCATCCTTGCACAAAGCCTGGCTCCGCTTCTGACACGTTGCCTCTGTATAGCACGTCTTGTGCTATTAAGTTTGCAGGAAAACCCTCGAATTCCAGCTGAGATTAGAGCTGCGTGCTCCCACCACAGCGGAAAGGAAAGCCGCAGGTAATTCAGCCAGAATTCCCAGTTCTGGATTTGGTTCCCTCCCCTCTCAGGGGCTCAGAGCAGAGCGCTCCCACCTTGGAGTCTGGTGGCACCTGCAGCCTCCGACAAAGGCTGATGCCCAATATTACATCTCCAGAGGTCCCTTCCAGCCCCTACCACCCTGTGATTCTGTGATATAGTCTGTTTACAGATTGCTGAGCAGCGTAGTACTAAGAGTGGGAAGGTTTTTGCGAAGGTGTAACTGGAGCAGCCTGGTAGTCCTTAGGGACTTAGGGACCTGGTAGGCCCCAGGTGACCTTAATATCTCTCTACTGCCATTTCACACTACATTTCTTATCCAGTGTCCCGGTTTGAGGAGAAAGTTGGTTTTTTTGTTTTATTGTGTTCAATACTGAATGTTTGAATCTTCTCCTTATCGTCATTTTGCCTCCCTCATGGAAAACTCCCCTGTACATCCTTCCTCCTCTGACTTCATTCTTTTCCAAACACCAGAAACGAAGGCCTCCCGATTTTACAAAGGCTTTTGGACATGTTTTTTTTTTCTTTATTTGACATGTAATGTCAAGTGTACACACAATTCTTTAGAGAATGGGAGTCCTAGGCTTGCTTTCTTACCTTTTAACTTAACCTCCTCTGTCATTATTATCTAAATCTAGAGTGTACTATGTTACTCATTTCTCAAAAAAACTCCTTTGAAAATAAGGAGGAAACACTAACATTTACAGCATTTTGAACATTGTACTTCCTTTAAGTAATTAATCAACATAAATTGTCCATATGAAAAAAAAAAAAAACCAGTGGTGAGACATAGCCCTTTACAGAAACATCCTGGTAGAATTTAGTAGAGATGTAGAATTTAGATGTATAGATGTAGAATTTAGTATAGATACGTAAGCGCATCGCTTAACAGCAGCACAGGCAAATAAGCTCAAGGCACAGCAGGTACTAGGAGAGGACTGTGAGCTGCAGACAGACTGAAAGAATGGGAGCGTATTTTTTTTCAATAAATGCTGAAGTTTTGTTCTGGACTATGAACAAACCCTTCAAAAATATTTGTATTAGAATAGCTCTTGTCATGCATCACAGCCTTAGGGTCCAAAGCATACTGTAAAAAAAAGAAAAAGGGGATCAAAACAAAGCAATGAAAAAAAGATGGGCTCTATCCCAAGGAGACGACCGGTAAAGAGAGGCAGGAGACAACAGAGGAGCAATACTGATTAGCACGACGAGCTTCGTCCTCAGCACAAGTCTCACAGTAGTCTCAGCAGGCCCGCAGCCAAGTTGGTAAGCCAGCTCAAAAATATTTGTTATGTTAAAGTAATCCTTCTGTGCAAGTGGTTTTGCTCCAGGATGACATTCATCTCAGAGGTACAACACAGAGGACCTTTGGCTGAATTCTTATTGTGAGTGACACGGAGAAAAAACCCTCGCCGTGGGACACCGATGTATTGCCTATGCCTCCATTGAAACGTCTGCATAGAAAATCAGGCTGCTCCCAACGAGCTGCGCGACACCCGGCTGAGCACGCCGCGCAAGCCAGGAGCTCTCAGAGTAACCGGGCCTGCCGGGGAAAGATGGGGCTAAGCAGGAAAACCACGCTATAGCATAACAGCCAGCCACGGAACGCGTCCTCAGAGGGACTCTACTTATCTGTTGAACAGACGCTCTGGATCTGTACGGTAGAGCGGAAAATAGAGCACGTCGTTCTTTGTAACACCGAGCAAGAGACGCTCCAAATGCCTGCCTTGCTTCACGTAATTGGGATGCATTATGAGCCACAGGAGGTATGTAATCAGCATAAATTACTTGATCATTAGCTACCTAATATGCAACAGTTGCCCTCTGAATTAATTGGGTGGGCCAGGAAGGGCAGAATAAAAATAGACAGTGACACTGTATATGACTTTTCCTGCTAATGCCACTCAGCAGCAGCAGTAGACCAGCCCTAAGTGCTTCTCCCAAAATTTCAATCAAAATTTTCTTAGGAACTTTCAAAAGGAATAAGGCTAGGAAAGCATAATGGTGTGATACCCACAACGGTACGATGCCCATAACGATGCGATGCCCACAACGACGTGAGGCCAATGATTCTCCACACTATGAAGCCCAAAAGTAGAATCACACAATTGGTGTAAACGGGGGAAGAGCCTAAGGGGGAAGCTATGGGGCTAGAAACAGCTTGTTATTTGGTGCAGACATGACCACGTGCCAAGGAAGTCATTTCACGGCATTTACTTGGAACAGGCATATTTCCACAGAACATTGCCATGTATGTTTTTGCTGACCAGACTTCGCTAGTTATAGCACTACACGTTATAGATCATCGATCTATTTATACTAGTGAAAAACAAAGACAAAAACTAGAAACCAACAATCTAAACAAATGATAAAAAATAGTTAATGTTCCAAGTAGGGTATATCTGATCTAGTGGGAGGTGTCCCTGCCCAGGGCAGGGGGGTTGGAACTAGATGATCTTTAAGGTCCCTTCCAACCCTGACAATTCTGTGATTCTATACTTGAATGCTCAGAAATCTGGTATTTGAGTCCTTAAAGACATTATTTTTATCATTCATTCATTTCTAAAGTAAAAGAGAAAATAATAAAAAGAGAATAACGTGGATTGTTATGTGGTGACTCTTCTTAGGAGATCTCAAAGAAACCCAAACTCTTCCTGTCCTGTATAATTTGTGCAAAGTTGTATATATGCATATGAAGACATTTTCCATAAAAGAGAGTCCCTCCCCGTGTTCTCTTGCCTGGTGGCTCGGGCTCAGCCTGGATTAATGCCACCCGCCCCTCACACCAGGAACGGCCCATCTCTGTTAATGCCGGTGGTCTCCTGTCTCGCCCGAGAGCTCCTCACAGGACACAGGACAAAGCTAAGGGTTGGGTAAACCAACACCATTTCTCACAGCTGAAAAAAAAGGCCTAACAGAGGTAACGCTCCTGTATCCCATCTTCAGGCAGATTCTCCGCTGGGGTGACAGTACCCTACAGGCGCTTATTTCTTCCCCCGGTCACCGGGGAAGACCAGGGAATGACCTTTGGTGTAGATGTCGACAGCTGCTGTGTGCCAAAGGCAGACCAAGGGGAATGTGGGTCAGGAGGCTGTCAGGAGATGCCATGGGGAGGCACTACACCAAAGGGTATAGATGGCTCCTAGCCATATTCCTAGTAAATTTTGTCAATACATCATCTATTCTACGCAGTAAATAACAAATTAAATATGATCTCAATTCCCCCAATAGCTCCCTTTCCATATACTTTTTATTGCGAACACAAAGAGACTTCAGCTTTCCAACACCGCTGCCATGCAAAGTTCACAAGTTGAATTTCGTGGTCTGCGGCTGACGCGTGCAAAATGAGTTTTCAGTTTTACTGCACCAAAGGGAAGTTTTTTCCAGACAGCAGCAGAACTGCGGCCAAACATGGATGTTTAGCTTCAGCCTTGCAGGAAGAGCTGAGAAGCACACGCAAAGCACAACCCTGCCAGCACAGCTCTTCAGGGAGTCACAGGTTAAAGGTTTATGGCACTTTCCCTAAAACGAGAAAGGTATAAATTCACTGTTTCCATACTGGGCAAAAGGTTGAAGAAAGACTCGCAAAGGCCAGGGCTCAGAGGTAAGCAGATGGAGCCCACCAAATACTCCGCACGCTTCCTTCTCTTCTTGAATTACCATGGCACCTTAGGGGGGTCCCAGCTAGTGAGACCCAGAGTGGGTGGCCTGGAGGTGGCATTAACAGAGCAAAAACCTGCCCCAAAAAGATGAGAAAGTGTTAGAAGGTCCAGCTGGTACAGGCACGAATACGTACCTGCAAGATAAGCAATGATTTTGATATATCAGTAGCCTAATTTGGTGAGGTAGGTGTTTTTTGAGAAGTTGATAGTGTAGCAGCTGTGGTGGTACTCAGAGGAAGTACTTTCCAATGGGAGGGAATGAGAGAGAAGAGAGACTATAACAAGGGAACGATGGAGGCTCATGTTGCAGGCTGCTCGGAACTGGGAGTCAACGTCTTGACAATAAGTAAAAGAAGCCATGCAACGAGAATCACCCGTGAACCGCTCTCACCGCAAAGACTGGTTTGATTCACCACAGAAAAGTGGAGAAAGAATAGCAGCACACAGAAAGGCTAGGAACAAAGCAAAAATACTTCAGGTTGATTCAGGTACAGAATTCTAAAAGCCTGGATGAAATTATAGCTGTGTGACGCTTCAGCAGAAGAAAGACCGTGCACTGGAGATGTTAGGCAAAAAGCAATTGATAACAGGCTGACATTCTGAGTACAGCCTTTCGAGAGAGGCAGGGTACGGGGTAAGCAGGAGGATGGAGGTTACTGCTGCTTACAGTGGTCCACAAAGAAAGTAGGGAATAAATACCAAGTTCTCTATCCTGGGCACACAGAGGTGAGCTTACAGCCAGATACCCCTTCGGAGAGGCCAGACTGTATCTGAATTAGGCTAAAACTGTAGCTCAGAGAGAAGGGGCTGTAGTTTGGAAAGAGGTTTGCATGTGGAGAAATGCAACCATGAGCTAGATAATACACAGTGATAGTGGTTGCATTTGTAGTTACGGTTAAGATCTCTTAAAGATCAAGGGATGAGAAGGAGAAAGAAAAATGACAGACAACCCTCCACCAAGAAGTCCACCAGCGAAAAAGAAAGAAAAACGTGGTGAGAGAAGTATGAGTAGAGGCAAATAGCCACAGATGGCCAAGGGCATCAGGACTTCAAGACGAGAGATGTCACGGACCTCGCTGAAGGTGGCTGTCAGTGGGACAGAAGGAAGGGTATAAATTACTGACTTTGAGCTTTTCCTAGGATGAGGTCACTAGAAGCACTGCTCCCAGCAGGATTATGCAGTGCGTATCACACAATTATTTAGAGCACAGAGAAATGCTGCATTTGAACTTTTATTAAAAGAGAAATTCCCACATCATCAGGATCTGGTCCACTAACCTCCAACTTCTGGTGTCACAGCTGTTCCCCCCGCAAAAAATAAACCGTGATGCAAAGGATCTATGACTTTCTTAAGGCACAGCTCAGCTGCAAGTAGGAGAAAGGGAGAAACACATGAATGAAACACACAGCAAAACCTCAGAAAGGGTGAAGTAGAGCCAACGGAATGACAAAAACCCAGGAATGCACAACGCCTGTCCCATGGAAACAGGTTGAACACTTTGATGTGAGAAGCTTGTATCGGCCTCAAAACAGCCATGAGGTATGAAGTCTTGCACTCCTCAAAAAGAAACTCCTAGCCTTCAAAAACCCGTCTGAGGAATCTGCCCTGACCAAAAGCTCCAGGTCTCTGCATCAACCTCTACGTGGAGCCTACAAACGAGGCGACCCCGCTCCCAGCAGCAGTACTGGGCTGCCCCTCTCGGATCCGGAGCACGGTCATACGCTGAGCCAGCAGCCTCCAGCTGCTACCGTCATGGCAGAAGGCAGCCGTCAAGAGAGGAATTCCCTGCAGTTCAGGGTCCCTCTCTTTTGCTTCCTTCTGAATCCTGAACAGCTCATCAGTGTGATTCTTAGATCCAGGGCCAAAACAATTTGAACGCTCATAACGTGCAAGTTATTGAGCCCTTCTCCCAATAGCACACGGCTTTGTTTATAGTCCCCTCAACTTACGCAGGCCCTTCCCAATTCAGAACCTATAGGACCGCGTATTTTAACAGGGTATTCATCCCGTATTAAAAAAGCATGCCTTAACTGTAGCCAGATGTCCACCGAACTCTGCAAAAAAGCTTTTTCTACCAGTGCCACTTGGTTTACTCTTACATCGGTTGCGTAGCTCAGGAATTAGTAGAATGTAAAACGTTTTATGAATTCCCTCCGCTCTCATTCAGTGTTAATATATTCAACGTGCTTTTCTAGAACCACATGCAGGCACACACATGCACTCTTTTTGCCATGTCTTTTCATTTATTTGCATAACTTAACTCCCAAAGCTAACCTGGAAAACTCACAGAAATTGGAGACAAACCCCGTCCCACCTATAGAAAAGCTCAGCCTATTTCTAGTTCTGGGGAGGACCATTGCCAAAGGGTGAAATCTAACCCAACCAAGCTAGCGCCAAAACTTTGAGGGGCTTCAATAAAAGCAAGTTTGGCCCAAAACTACCCCCAGGACTCTTCCCTCATCCCTTTTATTTATGGTTAAGGCCCACTATCCACTTTATACGAACATGTTTGTATTAGTATTCAGGAGTTTAAAGCTCCTTGGACTGTGCTTAAGCCTATACACACCACAGCGGCATCACGTTGGAATTATTAGCATTGTGGTTGTTTTTTTCCCTAGACGTTTCTTTTTTGTCTGAGACTGAACTTTCCAACTTGCTTTCTCCCCTTCAATCCCAGGAAGCAAGCGCAGGTGCCAAATCTGCCAAATAAATCCCAAAGCACCTCGGTCTTCTATTTTTTTGGAAATGAGCGAGCGAAAAATTACAAACTGCAATTACTATCTTATTCAAAGCCCAAATTGCTTCATATTCTGCATAAATAGTAATTTTGTTCGCTAAAGTAAACTCTGACCTGATTCCGGTTTTCTCCTTGGTTAAAAAGGTGGTTGGTTGGTGCACGGAAGGAGAAAGCGGGTGCTCAGAGCTGCTTATGCGGTTGGTACAGACTTAACACGAAGGGTTATGAAAACCAGCGAAGAGGAATTTGCCGTTCTGGATGCTGCACTCCCATCATTCTGATCTCAGGCTGCGCTCGCAGTGCCAACAGAAATCCACAGAGAGCAGCAGCCTCCGCAAACCTCGCGCTCCCAACTGAGCTTGCCACTTTCATTAAAGTGAGTTCCCTTTGCACACTGCTGCCCAAGGGGAAACCTCCAAGGGGCAAACCCAGCTCCTCTCTCCTTGCCCGTGCCCTGCTGGCATAGCCCACGTAATGTCACTGCACGTTGGCACAGGGTAGGAAACACATCTGGAGGCAGACCTATGCACAGTTTTGCAGCCATGAGCCGATGTTTTTTGCCTAATGCTGCTTGTCCCTGTTAGTTCTCCTGGGGTGGTGAAACACATGATTAGTGATCTATCTGAAGAGCCTACATTCCCCAACAAGTGGCCCTGGGAGAGGATTCATTTTCTTCCCACTAGAGTCAAGCCTCCATGGAAATATCCACAGCCAACATACCCTTGGGGTCTAAGGTCAACTCAGCTGCAAAGTTACTGTCCTTTGGTCCCAGAATCAAAGAAAAAAAGAGGTTTGGAAGGGGCATAAAAGGGTCATCTACTTCATTCTTCCACCATAAGGCAAGATGAGCTACAACTACACCTCTCTAGAGAAATGTCTCGTAATGTCTCCCACATTACAAGTTCCACACTGCCCATTCATTTCACTCCTGAAAGACCTTCTTGCTCTCCAGCCCTCACTGCAGTGGAGCTCACTACTTCCCATTGTATGGGAAGACGGGGCTTCATCAGGGCCCCAACTTAAATGCCTCTATGCAAACGCACGTAGCATGGGGAATAAACAAGAGGAGTTAAGAGATGCGCGCACGCCTGCGGGGCTACGATCTTATTGGCATCATGGAGATGTGATGGGATGGCTCCTATGCCTGGAGTGTTGGAATGGAAGGATACAGGCTCTTCAGGAAGGACAGGCAGCGGAGACGAGGAGGGGGTGTTGCCTTCTATGTCAAGGACCAGCTGGAGTGCATGGAGCTCTGGAGCAGCTGGAGTGCCTGGAGATGGATGAGAAGCCGACCGAGAGCTTATGGGTCAGGATTAAAGGGAGGGCAGGGACAGGTGGTGTTACAGTGGGTGTCTGCTACAGGCCACCTGACCAGGAAGACCGAGTGGACGAGGTCCTCTTTAGACAGATAGGAGCAGCCTCATGTTCACAAGCCCTGGTCCTCACGGGGAACTTCAACAACCCTGATATCTGTGGGAAGGACAACACAACAGGGCATAAGCAATCCAGGAGGTTCCCGGAATGCATTGATCATAACTTCCTTCTCCAAGTGACAGAGAAGCCAATGAGGAGAAGTGCCACGCTGGACCTTGTTCTCACTGACAAGGAGGCACTGGTGGGGAATATGAAGCTCAAGGGCAGCCTTGGCTTCAGTGACCATGAGATGGTCAAGTTCAAGATCCTTAGGGCAGTGAGGAGGATGCACAGTAAGCTCGCTACCCTGGACTTCACGAGAGCAGACTTAGGCCTCTTGAGGGATCTGCTTGTTAGAGTACTGTGGGAGAAAGCCCTGGAGAGAAAAGGGGCCCAAGGGAACTGGTTAATATTCAAGGATCATCTCCTCCAAGCTCAGAAGCGATGAATCCCAACAAAGAGGAAGACGAGCAAAAACACCAGGAGGCCTGCATGGATGAACAAGGAGCTCCTGGACAAACTCAAACACAAAAAGGAAGCCTACAGAGGGTGGAAATAAGGACAGGTAGCCTGGGAGGAATACAGAGAAATTATCTGAGCAGCCATGGATCAGGTTAGCCAAGCTAAAGCCCTGATAGAATTAAATCTGGCCAGGGGTGTCAAAGGCAACAGGAAAAGCTTCTATAGGTATGTCAGTGATAAAAAGAAGACTAGGGAAAATGTGGGCCCTCTCTGGAAGGAAACAGGAGACCTGGTCACCCAGAATATGCAGAAGTCTGAGGTACTCAAAGACTTTTTTTGCCTTGGTCTTCACCGGCAAGTGCTCTAATCATACTGCCCAAGTCACAGAAGGCAAAGGCAAGTACTGGGAGAATGAGGAACCGCCCAGTGTAGGAGAAGACTAGGTTCCAGACCAGCTGAGGAACCTGAATGTGCACAAGTCCACAGGATCTGATGGGAGACATCCACGGCTCCTGAGGGAACTAGCGGATGAAATTGCTTAGCCACTATCCATCATATTTGAGAAGTTGTGGCAGTCCGGTAAAGTTCCCACTGATGGGAACTTAAAAAGGGAAAAAAGGAAGACTGGGGAACTACAGGCCGATCAGTCTCACCTCTGTGCCCAGCAAGATCCTGCTGGAAACCACGCTAAGGCACCTGAAAAATAAGGAGTCGATTGGTGACAGCCAACATGGCTGTCTAAGGGCAAATCATGCCTCACAAATTTGGTGGCCTTCTACGACGGTGTTACAGCATTGGTGGATAAGAGAAGAGCAACTGACATCACCTACCTGGACTTGTGCAAAGCATTTGACACCGTCCCACACAACATCCTTGTCTCTAAATTGGAGACACATGGATTTGACAGATGGACCACTTGGTGGATAAGGAACTGGATGGGTGGCTGCACTCCAAGAGTTGAGGACAATGGTTTGATGTCCAAGTGGCCCATTTCCACCTCTCCCACGATCTCAGGGCTGCTACTGCTGCCTCTTCAGCATCTGGCTTGAACACAGCACAGACCCATCGGTGGTGGTCTCACTCCCCCAGCTCCATCCCTCTAACACGTGAGCAAAGCTCCGCACTGGGCTATGACTCAAGCAGAGCATTGTACTTCTTCCTGGAGTCAAGGTTTCCAACCCAGACCTTTACAATCTCTTCTCAGGTAACTGTAAATGCTGGTTTTAATCACTGCATTAAATGTTACCTTCAACAACGTCCAGAGTTTCATGGGTTTTACAAGCAATTTTTTTGCTGTTGTTGTCATAGCTACACTACTGAAACTGTGGCAAGCTGGAAAAAAAATAGAGAGGGCAGAAACAAAAATGTTTAGAAATCTCATATTATGATGAAGCACAAAAATATTTTTATTCCACCAAAGCAAGAGATATGGGCTGAACCATTTGAATACTTCATATTTCTGTGCACGGCAGAGCAGGAAGAAATTAGCAAACAACTCCGGTACCTTACGAAACAAAGGACAGAAGTAGGTCAGGGCAGGTCAAATAGCTAAACCCAGCTTTTCAGGCCAAACTGATCTGAATTCAAACCAATGATGTCCAATTCTGTAATTTACAGCTTAGTAGCATCTCCCTCCGGAATGTCAAAATAGCAACTCAATGCATAGTCCAGTGCTTTCACATTTCCCTAATGGAGCTATTCACATGCCGAACAAAGCCTGAAAGGAGCCAGGCTAGGGGGAAAAAAGTATGAATCTCACAAAATATTCAGTATTTACAATGCAGGTCAGAGAACACAAGTGAGTTTAATTAGAAAAGTAAAATGGGATCCTGCATGTTAATGCACTTGTTCACTGCTTGGGTTCATTTCAAAGTGTTCCCATTTGATTGTCCTTGGAGACATTTGTGTTTGTATCTAACAAAGGAGATAAAAAATGACAGGAAATATTTGTTCTGGGTGTATCTGTGTAAATCTGCTTGCAGCAAAGATGTTATTGCAGCCCTGCACTACAGCACTGAGTTCACGGGACAGGAATGGTTGGACACTTAGTGCTGTGCGAACCCTCTTCCCTGGAAAAGCCCTTACAAACCTGCATCCGTAGCAAAATGTAGTTTCCAGTGCACTGGCGTTTGACGTTTACAACTGTGGAAAATTGTGGCAAGAATTAGAGCAGTGACACAGACCTGTGTCACAACCTGCCTGGAAACGATGGGGTGTTCAGCGCCTGGGGGCCAGTTCCCAGCCGCAGTGCAGAGGGATGCTGCTGAAATGCACAGACGCAGTGACGGTGGATTTTGAAAGTAAAACCTTATACACGCTTTTTTTTTTTATGTTTATAATTAATATTGCTTCTTGAAATCACTCGGTGTAATGCTGCAGGTAGAAAGCGCCACGCGTGTGAAGCACAGTCCCCCCTGAAGCTCATCAGCTACTCCTGTTGATGCTACTCAAATATGATTGTAATGAAACAAGTCGGATGGCATTCTCAGAAACAATTTTTTCAAAGAACTCTCTAGAGATCTTCACTATCTGTTTTTCAAAAGTTATAATATAAGCCAGAAATTTTTATAGCTGGGTTTAATAAATTGTATACAGTCAGAAATAAGGTCGTGTTGTGCTTACATTTCCTTCAGTTTACGGCTTTTGTGGAAAACAACATGGGGCAGAAATCACAGCTGAATTAAACACTACAAAATGTATTCAAGAAACAATTTAGGCTATTTCTGGTCAGGACTGACTGAAAGGGAAGATATTAGGGGGTTATTCACAGTATCCCTATTATACAAAGTATATGTAGGGGTACAAGGGGGAAAAAATCAAATACTGACCGGAGACACACAGTATCTGCCTGTGTTTGCACCTGACCTGAAAAAATAGCCCAACAGGAACGGTCTGAAAAGTGTTTTCAGACTCCTCCTATCTTCCTGTTGCATGTGCAGTTCAAAAGCTTCACAGAATCACAGAATGGTAGGGGTTGGAAGGGACCTCTGGAGATCATCTAGTCCAGAGCAGGGTCACCCGGAGCAGGTTGCACAGGAACACTAAACCAGCGCGCTCGTTCTCAGATTTTCCGCACAGAGATCTCCTTTCCTTCATGAAGGCCTCTCCTGGCTAGAAGACACAGAATCACAGAATCTTCAGAGTTGGAAGGGACCTCTAGAGATCATCCAGTCCCACTCCCCTGCTAAAGCAGGATTGCCCAGAGCACATCACTCAGGAATGCATCCAGGCGGGGCTTGAAATTCTCCAGAGAAGGGACTCCACACCCTCCCTGGACACCTCTTCCAGCGCTGAGACACACAAGGAACCAAACTGGAACCAGAACAGATAATGACCGGAAGATTGATCCGTGTAGACGCCTGCTATTTCAGCTGAGTGAAATGCAACTATAGCAAGTGGCAGCAAACACACACACACAAGAACTAAGCGCGTTAGCACCAAATGCAAGATGTAAATCATACTTCTAAAGAAACATTCAAACCTATCTTAAAGCACTACCCACAGATATAGACATAAAAAATTAAACAGACAAATCACAGTAACATCATGTGGTAAAGATCAGGAGGAAGATCCTCTTCTGTTCATCGTGACTACCTCAGCCCCAAGAGCAAACGCAAGACTGGGACGTGGACGTAGGATTGTCCTGTTCTGGGTAACAGCCACTTGTACAACGGCCAGTGCCTGGACTGTCGAAGTCTTATTTTGTGTTACTTCAGCCTGGAAAATGCTAGATTTAAGTGGCTGCTGATTGAAATAACTGAATCAATGCAGATGGTCAACAGAGATGGGTGGCTCATTCTCCTCAGTGTGACCCCGACCCACGAGACAGTCCCAAGGAGTCCATTGCTCACCAGTGTCCTTCCCATGACTGGTACATTGTGGAACCAGCCACAGGGACCTTTCCGAGTTTTCATCTCAGAGGATTTGTCCTAGACAGAATCTGCTGCAGCTGAAGTCTTCCCCATGAGGGACATTCCCTCCCCACACAGATGGGGCGCACTCAAGACCAGTCTCAATGTAACACCCACCTCCAGCAGCTGGAGGTTGCACCTGATGAAGGCACAACTCTCCTTCCCATCTTCTGCTCCTCATTCTCTCTTGCGGTCATCAACAAGTCCCACGCCAATTTGAGGGGCCAGCTGGGACACTACGAGGGAAATCCCAAGCACACTGGCCTAGCTTCTTCCTAGGGGGGACTAGCAGAGCTGGGGCGTCTCTCCAGGCGCCCTCATCTGAAGAGCAGACACTGCTCTGCAGAGAAGCAGACCAAAACCTGGGAGGAATGTTAACCGCCTCATTTGAGTCAAACCTTACACAAAGGCACTGCCCCAAATGAAACCAGAATCTGCTTTTAAACCCCTCACCTCCTCATTTATGACTGAGGATGTTCTTTGGTTTGCAGATGTCTGCGTGCTTGTGTTCTGTCTAGATGAGAGCCGTTCCCCTGCCCGCCCTTAGCGATGTACGGCTGCAGTTCAGGACAGATTTCACTCACCAGCAGCACAGCAGGAATTTGAGGCCTGGATTTTCCTTTCCCAAAGGGGAAACAAAAGCTACCAAGCATTGCTGCTCCTTTGAACCTTGCAGACAAACTGACAAAAAAAATCTCATTACTTGGGACATATTTTACCTCCTGCAAAGGGTGAAACAGGCCAAGTGCAGAGATAGTTAAAAAAAATCCCAAACCCAGCCACCACCACCCCCCCATCCCTGCAAACTCACTCAAGCCTAAAGCATTACCAGAGATCTCCCACTGCGGGGAGCTACAGACCACAGTGCCCTGGGCTCACTCAGAGAGAAATAAAATTAAGGGGTTTTAATACAGCAGGTAGGAACTGGATGTCAGGGTTTCCTCCCGGAGAATGTGTAACAAATGCTGCGGTGGAACAGAGGGTCAGAGATGGGAACCCACACGCCACAACCGCGCCGGTCTCGCGAGCAAAGGGAGGTCCGCTGTTGCATGTGCCCCTCGAAGCCACAGGTAGCTGATGCCCTGGAGGAATGTGAGCTTTTCCCTTCTTCAGAAATGCTCCTGGCTCTTTGTGTGCAGGTCCTGATAGTGGAATTCCCTTCCCGACCCCCAGCAGGAGATGGGTTTAGGCATGTGCACAGACGGACAGCCTGCTATGCCAGCCAAAACAGGCTTTCTTAAATCCTCCACATGGACATCAGGTCCTGAGCTGACGTCCACGAAAACAATCGCTTTGTTTTAAACTACTGCCTTAGTGGAGAAGCTTGTAGCTGTAAACAGATGACCCTGTTTCACCTAGTAGAGGCCAACGGGAAAAATTAAATAAATATTAGATGAACACTTGAATGAAGTGAGGCAAACCAGCACAAGGCTTTCAACATCAGCTGAACGCAGAACCGAGAGCTGAAACCAGACACGAGCTTTAGGGTCCCAACATAAAGCCTTCAGAGAAACGAGTGACAGTGCAATGCAGAAAGCCACGGAGATGGCAGCACGTCAGCCATAAGCAGGGGAGAAGATGTTGCTCCTTAAGATAGCTCCAGGGCTGACTTGTGTTTGGAGATTTATCTTGAATACCCCCTCACCTACAAGACTCTAGGGTGCACCAAGACACTGACCTCTCAAAAGGTCAAATTCTTAATAAGCAGCAGAGTGAAAAGCACAAGAAACAGCCTGTTTCTCAAATTCCAGGCAGGACAAATCCACCCCATCAGCAGCGGAGCAGTGTCCAGTGGTGCCAAATTCAGCCCTGCTTGGGGCTGGGCTTCTGCTACTGGCCTGGATCAGACCCAAGCAGTTCAAATGTGGTTGTTTTGGTTCTTCACCCCCTACACTGCTGCTATTTTTCCACCTTTTAGTCTCTTAATAAAAAAAAAATAAATAAATGAAGACCCGGTACAAAGAACATAGGCCAGACAAACAAGAGTTGCTTCATCTGAAATTGTTAGTGAGAGAGGCCGCCCCCTCCCTGACAGGGAGGTTGAATCGAGTTCACTTGCAGGGCTGTTTAAGTTTAAGTTGGTTTGTTTAGATCCAGCGTAGAGGCCAGGAAGTATACAAAAAGCATTCACAGATGGAGCAGGGAAGGCACTATGGTCCCCATAGCTCACCAGGTTGAACAAGGAAGTACTTTTCTGCAGCAGGTTATATAAGTATAAAGTCCTTCTTTCCTGTATTTTCTCCCACGTAACCAATGGGTAATTTGTTAAAAACACAAGACCCGATGATTCAGCAAAAGCATTGGTGATATATGCCACAGAAAATGAGGCTAAATTTTTATCAGTTCCTCCCTTCCATCTGCCCTACGGCTTGTGCCTATCGCCTACTCCCTCTGATCCAAATCCTCTCCTCTCCCTCTCTCTCTGCATCTGATTTTGGCAGATGGGGGTAGGAATGCATTAACTGTGAAACTCTTTTAAGAGTTAGAAAAAATGGTTGGCTAATAGTAATTTTTCTCTCAATGGCAGTAGACATTTTAGCAAAATACACACCTAGGCTTTAAAGGAAAAACAGAACTAGAAGACAGTAGAGATACACCACCTTTAGATCCTTCGTTGTTAAAGGAGTTATAGGACACTTCCTGTGTCCTATACTTTAGAACACACCCCACACACCCCCCCATATCAAATGCACATGGCCGGAGCGGATGCAAAGTGACAACACATCACAGGCGAGACACGGCGCAGGCAACAGAACGACACTGTGAATTTTCTAGATTTTAAGGTCCCTGGAGGAACTGCTTTTCTGGAGATTTTGAATGCAACTCTAACATAAATGTATCATTTGCAGCGCGTGTTGAGCCTCTGTATTTTCATCTTCAAAAGGAAACAAACTGTGGACCTGGCAGAACGTAAGCTCCTTATGCCTCACGGAGAGCACACTCGGATGCAACAAAGCAATCCACGGATGCTGTAACAGCAAAATCCTCCAACTAACACAAAGGGAGGGGGGGCGGGGGGGCAGGGAGTAATTTAGGACAGTGCTGAATCTGGCATATACGTTACTGTGCTGTGTGTGAAGTATGAAATGCTTGCAGCAAGCTCCGCGTGGCAAATCCAGAGAGGTGTGTGTGCACTTAAACATCCTGGGTTTTCTGAAGGCTGTAAATGGGGTAAATCAGCTTAAAGCCAGAAAAGATTCAGTGACTGAGGAGCACAGGGTAGTTACACACGGTCAGGAAAGCAGAGAGAAGTCCAGTCTAGAAGCAGCATGGAGGAACGACGTCCTTCCAGAGTGCAGATGCAAAGGGAGAAAAAGATATTCTCAACGTGTATTTAATGCAAGTCTTAAGGCAGTGTTCCTATTGAAAAGCCTGGAACAAGAAGCCTAAAAGGACAGAAACATCATCCCGTCTAGAGAAGGCCACGTCTCGGGCTGGGTGACCCAAGGACACCACAAAGAAGGGAGTCAGCTCCTTGGCCAACAGCCTCGGGTGGCTGGAAGAGAAGTCAGCTGCAGTCAGCCGAGACACTGCCCCCGACAAGGAAGGGCATTTGCCTAATACTCTCTAGAAATACATTTTCTTATGATTTTATTTCGTAAATGTTCAAAGTAGTACGATCATAACTTATCATCACCTTCATTCTATGAAAATAACGGCCAAACCTAACTCCTAACCTTTAAATTTTATCTGCCAATAAAACAATTTCCTCGCGATCTGACAGCTGCGGGGAACCTTTGGGAGCAGCAATTCATGGAACAGAATGAAGTGACAAATACTCTCAGACACAAGCGAGTTCTCTAAAGCTGGAGATGTGCTTTACGCCCTCCTGAAAGCAGCTGATTTCGGGACTGGTGGGACAACAAACTTCTTCAGGTCTCTTTAGTGGGTGAGAAACCACTGCCTGAAGGCAAAGAGCAGGAGTGTGAAATCAGCTGCTGACCCTGAAAACACTGTTCCATTCCATCATTCAGAAATTAATATGGTTAAACTAAACGTCCTGGGAAGAAATAAGTCATTTGAAGGACACAGCATCAAAAGGATAGTTTGAGCATTCAGGACTTTGCATTGGTTTATGAAATTACCTGCTGGGCATCTGGCAAAAATACCCATTTCTGTGACTGCACGTGCAACAGAGATAGTGCATTATCGAGTCTAAAAGTTGATACGTGCCTCAGAGACCTAAGTCTACACAAGCGTCTTTACTTGCATCTTAATTACTAACGCATTGCCCTGGGACAAGATGAACATTTCTTTGCCAAATGTGACCAACCTTCACATTCTGATGATTGCAAAATTTCAATTTTTAGCAATTTTCATGGTCTTCAAACACAAGCATTTGTAATTATTGCTTTATCTAGATCAACACTTTAATACATAAATTAAAATTAATTAGTTAAGCTCAGGATCTTGCCTAGCAGCATTTCCTGTTCAGTGATTTGGATCAGCGTGGGCTGATCCTTATTGGAATGCCTGAAACCTTTACTTGTACTGCACGTGAACACAACAGGAGTTTATGTCCATGGCAGTGATTTAATGTCCGCTCCCCTTTAATGAAGTAAGTCTTTTAAACGATCCACAGAGAAAAAGTTAACGGCTTTAATACTCTGGCCCATATGGCTTACGGGAGTCCCTTTATTGATAAGCATAAACCCCAATACTTCTGCAACAACTCTTACTGCAAATAAATGTCAGCAACAGTTGGGCTGGTTTGGAAATGAGCACCGCTCTGCTTCTGGCAACAGCTAAGGGACCGTTTTCCCTTGAAACAGTGAGCCTAGTTCTCATTAACAAACTCCGATTTTGATATCACTTATCAGCATACCTGGAGCAACTCCACTGATGTTAATAACATAACAACAGGGTAAAATCAGGCTAAGCGAAAATAAGGACTCGGTATCACAGGCAATAGAAGTTTTGTGTCTATATCAGATCCAAGCTTGGCCTGGCTGATCTAACCCTCACGTGTATTCATGAAAAACAAGTACGAACAACGCAGGAGGGGTACCCAAGTAAACTTGAAAGAGCGCGCACTGAAATATTTTTGGCTGCTTCTAATCTTGTCATCCTTTCTTTACCCAGTGAATGCAAATTGTCTTACATGCTATGTTTCCCCCCAATACAGGTAAACTTGAAAATTGCCTTTCCTCGCCTTCCTTCTATCCTGGCAGGTCTATAACATCCTTTAGAGGACTACGAACGATCCGGGGCCTGTGCTGTACACATACATGAAAGAGCACAAAGTTACTGTTCTCGGGAGTGTAACAGTAGGACGAGGGGGAACGGTTTCAAACTGAAGGAGGGGAGGTTTAGATTGGAGATCAGGAAGAAATTCTTGGCTGTGAGGGGGGTGAGCCCCTGGCCCAGGTTGCCCAGAGAAGCTGTGGCTGCCCCATCCCTGGAGGGGTTCAAGGCCAGGTTGGACGGGGCTTGGAGCGACCTGGGCTGGTGGGAGGTGTCCCTGCCCAGGGCAGGGGGTGGCACTGGGGGGACTGTAAGGTCCCTTCCAGCCCAAACCATTCTGTGATTCTATGATCCTATGTTCCAGTCTAAATGAACCCAAAGCTGCTCCACTCTGGAAACCGAGCAGCAGCCACTTCATCCATGACTAACATGGCCACAGGCTTCTGAAGTGGGGCTACATGATTTGTGGACAGTTTTCTAGCAGAAGCAAGTAAACTCAAGTCTCTCTAGACCCATTCGCTTAGATACAATGTGTGTCTTACCAAAAAAACCCAAGCAATACTTAGGAATTTGAAAATTGTCACTAATGTTGAGTTCCTGTGTTGAAGCGCTTTGTGTCTGACTTTTGGGTACCAGAAGACAACACTTCATCAAGCTCTGGAGATGGCCAGGACTTCAAAAACAAAATGAAAACAGAAAGACAGAAACCAATCAAAATAAACTCACATCTCAATTTAGGGTCTGAAAAGTTAAGGAAAGTAGGAAGTGACATTTTCTTCTCCCTGTTTTAATTCCTGAGGATTTTCTTCCAAGAGATAACTCATAAAAATGCTATTCTACATTCCACACGTGCTGGGAAAACAAAAGTTGCCTTTGTCCATCCTTTCCATGCAACTCACGATTTTGGAAACCAAAGAGACCCAATCTGGTCAACTGTTCCTTATACGGAAGCCTTTCTACATCTCTGACCAACCCTGCTGCCCGTATGTGGACCTTTGCCAGGATATCTCTTTTTGCATGGCATTTATGAATAAGCTGAGCAGGACAGATCTCAGCACAGATTCCTCCAGGACTTCACGGGTAACTTCCCCCCACCCCAAGCCTTTGTTTCTTATCTTTTCATTACTGATACAATCATGCCAGGATCTTCCCTCCTGTATCACAATTCCTTTGCCTCCTAAAAAGCCTTTGGCAAGGGCTGCATCAAAACCTTATCAAAGTGTATATAGACAATATCAACAAAACCGTGTTACCTGCATATTTGTTGATGGCATTGGAGATTTACAAACCAAGATGTTTACAGAAGCCTTTAAAGAAGCCATATGGATTCCTCCTCAGCCAATTTTATTTGTCCAAGCATCTACGCATTCTATCCTTTATTAGAGTCTCCGCTAATTTGCTGACGTTGCAGGCCTGCAGCTCCCCACATTCCCTGAGAATCTTTTTAAAGTGGACATCCGTCGTCCACCTTGTAATCTTCAGATACTGAGAAAGTTTTAAGTGATGATATATTTCACTGTAAGCAACACAGCTTCTTAATGTTTGAGCTGCCCTGGAGCTGCTGGGTGAACACCATCACGTTTGTAGTATCCACTGTGTCGTAACTTTTTCCACAGTAACCTCAGCATTGGACTTACTCTCTCCTGAGTTTACCCCAAAATGCTTTATGGCTGTCTCACCATGCCACAGTGAGTAACGACACAAGTAATTAATTTGGCTTCTCTGCAATGTGGTGTCCATCATCTCTAGCTGCTCCTTTTTAAACTGTGATCATGAAGTGACCCTACAGACCCCCTGGTCAGCTTTTTGCTCTTGATATGCTTGAACAGTTTAGTACTAGTTTGAGTCCATTAGCTAGCTGTTCCTTCTTTTTGCTTTGTATTTTTGTATGTCCTCTGCCAGAGATCAGGCAGATTGCCTTCCCATCATTTCATAACCTAATTTACTTTGCTGTTTAGCCCGTACTTGCTCCCTTTGACCATTTTCTAAGCCCTTGTTAAACGGTGATACGTACCAGTGATTCTGGCGTGGTATTGTTCAGCATTTCCATACCTCCTGTAAGTGTTTCATTCTCTTAAAAGGCCTTTTTAACGTCCTTTTATCAATCTTCATCATACACATAGACTTTATCTTACTGAAGATGAGCGCAACTGTGGTGGATGTTTAGCCTTTTTACCTCTGTAGGGACACTGAATACACCGCATCTAAAATACCTTGTAGTCCCTGGTATGAGCGGCACTTAAAACTGCCAAATTTTCAGCCAGATCTGGCACCTTACTTAATGCCAAGTCAAGGGTTGCATTTTCTTTTGTGGCGCACCTTGATCAGCTTCTGCAGGACACAGTCACTGACAGTGTCCCCCCATTTTGCCTCTGGGCAAATATAAGACAAGATGTGAAGCAACAAACACCGTGGAAACCAGATTTTGCACATACAAGAGTATTTTCTGCCCCGGTGATCTCCGTACATGCAGTCTGAGTCACCGTCCTAGTAGAAGAGATAATTAGTAAGGATCCAATGTTATATTCTTCCTATTTAGACATGAAATTTCAACCCACGTTGCAGGGAATCCCTGACAACTCCCGCTACCTAACCTGACCTTTAAACTGTTGTACGGGTTAAGTGAGCACAACCACTACAAATTCACGTCCAGACTTGTACCTTACTGTGAATGAAGCCTTTCCAGACGGCAGGTGATATCGAAACGTTGGAAGTGAAGTTGTTCTGCTCTCTCTTATCTCTAAAATAAGCCACTGACAGTCTGAAAAAAAGTCTGAAAAATTGTTGCAAAATAGCAATTCATTTTTGTGTGGCACTGCTATTTGTACGGATTTTAACGCAGTGGCTGTGAGAGATGAGACGGCAGCAGCTATCTGTCTGCCCAGCTTTCACACAAATAAAGCACCCTCAGGAGATGCTATTCTCAGAATTAGTTTTTCACATCCCTATAGTGCTACATTGAGCACACGGGACTCTCATCCTGAGCGATGGCCCCAATATTTCTAGTGGAAAACAGGTCAAGCCCTGGCTTCACGTTTTAAATGAACCAGAGACTTTTGTTCATGAAAACAGGTTGTCAAAGTACTTCTTGCTGTCCAAGAGTGGATTTAAGTTATCTGTGAAGATCTAGCTAGCAAGAGCAATGGCCTTGCTCCTCACTGCTTCAGAGACGCTGGATGGATGTGCAGGTTTTTTTATATTCGAGAGCTCTGTGCTTAGAAGTAGGGAAGGAGAAATGAAACAACAGTTCTCCTTGGCACAGGTTAAAAAAAAAAAAAAAATACACTTTCTGCCAAAAGTTGTAGTTTAATTTTGGTCTCACTTGAAAAATAAACATTACAGAACATTAAAATCCTATATTTTATATCCCTTAAGCGTCAAAAAAGTAACAATGTCAAGCTAAATAAAGAGAAACAAACCAACTTTTATTCTTTAAATAGCTAGAAATGAGAGTCTTCAACCCCTTAAGCTCCAGGCTTCAACCACAAAGACAAAGCCACTCTTCTAGCTGTCCAGGGCAGGAGTGGAGGTAAACCCCCAAATATTGTCATTCGATTCACTGATGTAGTATCTCCCTCAGTTACATGAGTACGTCACACAGTCACACATTAATTTAGGTAGAAAGGGACCTCCAGAGGCCATCCAGTCCTGCCCCTGCCCTGAGCAGGGCAGCTTGCTCGGGATCACGCCGCCTCAGTAGTTTGCAAAAACCAGGTGGATTCGGCAGAACAAAGACAATAATGTGGCCGGAGCATGACCCTAATCTCATCATTTAGACTCACTTTTCAGAGTAAAAGGGATGAAAACAGTAGAAAAATGATCATGTTTTTGGATATCCGTAGCAAACCAAGTTTTGTTGTGTTTTTGATAACAAAATGACCGGGAACAGAGACAAGCAAAATATTTCTTGTTGCCCAGACCTGGCATGCTGTGCAAGGTGACCCAAACCAGGCACGTCGGCTGAAGTTCTGCACCGCCACTCTCGGACCGAGGGCCTGCATCGTTGTTCAGCTGCCTGAAGGAGCCAAAGCCAAGCGCCTCGTGATCGTTAATCGCTCCCTCTCCCATTCCCTGCTTCTCTCGTGAGGCAAAGGACAACAGAGCAGTGTCTCTCGCTATTTAAATTAACCATAATCAGCACAATGAGGCCCCAGGGCACATGTGCTGTACAGTTCTACGCACTATAATTACAGGAATACATTTATTTTAAGAATATTTCCATTTGCATATTCCCCTTTTGCGTCATTTTTCCTCAGATGGATTACTGAAAATCTCATCCGGTTGCGTTCAGTGAGTTTATCTCTGCCTGTAGGACCCTTGGAGGAGGCAGGATTTTGTTATTTAAACCTTACTTCCTCCTCTCCTGTCTTTCTAAAAGAATATATCTGTATAAATATATATATTGATATATATCGATATAAGTTCCTCCCTCCTTCCACATTTTAAAATCCCCTTTCATTACTCTATCTTCCTAAGTTTGAGCTATTAAAATAAAAAAACCTGCAATGTGGTAACGTGAAGAAGAGCAAAAAACCAGCAGGTAGCCTTTCATTGTATTTAGTGACCAAAAATAGAACTTTCTTAAGAAGAGTAAGTGAAAAAAATAGAGAGGTTTAATATTTCCTTTTAATCAAAAGCTGGAAAACTTTGAACAAAAGTTTTCCACTGAAAAATATTTAAAGACGCTTTTGTAAAGGAAAAAGTTTTAAACAACAAATAAATGAAACCCCAAAGGAAGTTCTCACACTAGAACCTTGGGGACAGACTTTTTAGCAGGGCCTGTTGCGACAGGACAAGGAGTAATGGTTTTAAACTAAAAGAGGGGAGATTTAGACTAGACAGAAGGAAGACATTTTTTACACTGAGGGTGGTGAAACACTGGCCCAGGTTGCCCAGAGAGGTGGGAGATGCCCCATCCCTGGAACCGTTCAAGGTCAGGTTGGACGGGGCTCTGAGCAACCTGAGCTAGTTGGAGATGTCCCTGCTCACTGCAGGGGGTTGGACTAGATGGCCTCTAAAGGTCCCTTCCAACCCAAACTATTCTGTGATCTGAAGGGCTGTTCCGAGTTGTTCCTGTTAACAAAGACTTTGGGTTGACCACTTGTCCAGCACTACCAGCCCTACTGGAAAAGCTGACTAATAATTTTCAGCTGATTCCTGACTTCTATATAGTCTTCAAGAAAAGACAGCTCGCTTCCTTGCACTCTACCACAAACCAACAGAGACCCGCAAAAAGAATTCCAGGTCAAATTCCCGGGATGCAAGTGAGGTGAATTATGACAACCATAACACAAGCCCCAACTACAGCCTGAAAGAAAAAACAAAACAACCCACCCAAAACAGAAACCCCAACCACGGTGACGACAAACAGCCAAGACAGATGAAACTGCACAGAGCCGCAGGGCTTCCTGCAGAAGCAGCTTGGAAGCACGTGCCAGGAGGGCTGCCCAGGCACCTGGGCTGCAAAAGTTGACAGGTTAAAGTTATGCATGATGCAGTCAGGAAAGAAATATATTTTAAAGCTGAAGAATGCCTTACCAGAGCTGCACCTCTCCAGAGAGCAGATGAGCACTACTGGTCATACTGGTCCTCACAGGTGTCTTTATGGGCATGCTGTCACTCTGAGGACAACATTGAAGACTAAGTCCACAGTTGCCCTGACTCCCCTACTGCCCTCAGGTCATCCTCACGTGTCATCTCCAGCACTGTAGTGGCAGAAACCTCCCCACAATTTTGAATGAAGGGTCAGGGCTTTCCATCTCCATATTTCCCCAAACAGCATTTTTTTCCCCTCCTTGATTCTAGGTTTCGGTTTTATTTTTCACATTCTCTGCAGAACCAAAGCCCAGTGCGAGATACTCAGCTCAGCTCACAGATACTCCTCAGCAGAGCAGACGACTGCCCGGTAAGACAAAGTAGATGGACTGGAAGCAAAACTGAGCTTTGGGGTCTGCTCCTGCAGCTCCACAGGACATCCTTGGGAGTTTCTGCTGAGGCTGCGAGGATGAACCTGCTGGTTTTGCATTCATTCCCTTACCAGATGATAACGAATCCTCAGAGCCCGCTGTGCAGCAGATGACTTCAAAATACGTGGAAACTTCAAGCCCAGCCTGTGGCATCACAGGTATTTATTTATTTTACATTAAAGCCAGGCTCAGAGTAGATTATTACATAAAATAGACAAGGACTGTCTCCTTAAGAAAAAATGCGGTTTACAGTTTTGTTTTGGTTTTTTTTTTTTTTAATCCAACATGTAAAACTACTGTGAAGACCCTTAAGGCTTTAAAGACCCTTTAAAACTACTGTGAAGACTCTACAGCTTTATCACCACGGTGTTGTTTACTCTTTCACAGAGCTATTTGTATTGCAATTCTATCATATCAATTTATTAACTATATTTGGAGGCTGTGGAATATGCGCTTATGTGACGCGCTTGAAGGCACAGCTTTGGTTTATGGAAGTAATTTCCATTGCAGAGCTGTATTTGAGACATTGCTTTAGAATTCTTATTTTCTTATGAAATGAGAAAACCGACTTCATGTAACTGCACATTTCCAATTAATTTTGTAGCTCTACTCCATCACGCTGGGGCTTTTCATTATCAAGTCTTCACTCTATTTTCAAATTTTCCACTCATTTCCCGTGAGAATTTAAGCAACTGGCTGAGAACCATTTACTTTTAAAAAACTCATGGATTTTAGATGTGCTAATTTTTGGTGATCATCTTTGTAGGGTTGGGGGTGTATTTTTTAACCTTGGTGTGACGCAAAAGTAATCTGCCTCAAAGGGAATCCACATTCCCTGACTCTGAGTGTTATTCTGTTCCCCACACACACTGGAAAAAATGGTGCCGAGATTCAGGAGGTCCTGAACATCTGAGAATTAAAGCAGAAACCTTGCTAACAAAGAAGAGATATGCACCCTATCTAGTTAAGCCTAGTAATTGGTCCCTAAATCTAAGAAATTAGAATTAGGCTAGCGCATGTTGTCCTGCTGCAGAGCCTTCATCCCACCACCACAAGGCCTTCATCAATAACACCTTCATCCCATCACCACCTCAGGCGCTGAGATTCTCTTTTAAGAAATTGCTGGAAATCGTATTTCTTCTGGAGGGACAAAGAAACCTGTAGTTATTCAGAGTCGCTTCTAATAGAAGAACAAGGAAGCATCAAAAATACCACCAAACTGCAGGTTCAAAATAAAAGGAGATATTTCTTTATATAAGACTCAGCCATCTTCAAGAACTTCTTGCCTTGTATGTTACTTCTTTGAATATGGAGTTTAAAAGCATTTAATAAACAAGGCGGGG
>VXBH01009386.1:33724-48620 GCA_013400035.1 Rynchops niger
AAAAAGCACAGTTTCAGACAAATGTCATGTAAAGTTCTACTTTGATAGTATCCAAATTACACTGAAGTTGCTCAACTCCTATACGTTGGGGATGTATATTTTGTACCTATCAAAATCTTACTAAAATGCTGTGATAAGTGCAGAGGGGTGCCCCTGCAGCTGCACATGTTAAATTAGCTTTTATTACACGCAAGTTTACAGAATCAGGTACCTCCCTCTACCACTATGCTGGCCTCCGTCAAAATTTCTGCATAAAAGCTGCCGTGATATTTCTCCAAGTCTTTTTCTCCCCAGACAAAAGAAAGCAGTTCTGCAAACCTTGAGGTTATCTGAATAACTTAAACACATAAAAAAAAAAAAAAAAAAAAATTTTTCCCAAAGCCACCAACTTCAAAACTACATTTATCTTGGAACAGCGTTGCTAAGACTCTGCATGAAGCAAACATTCCAGATTTGGTTTTGTCCTCACTGAAAATCCATGGCTTGGAGTATTTTTTTTATTTTTTTTTTTTTTTAAAAAACCCACAGATCATCCACATTCATATTACTCACAAATCTTTCTACCACTGGATTTTCACACCAGATCTCATAATTTGTGCATCATCCTGAACCTGTTATCAGGTGTAAGTCTATCTATATGGATCAAGGAGATAGGACTCCACTTCCTGACTGTAAGCACTGCATCTAAGGATCTGTAGGACCAAAACCCACACACTTACACAACTCTCCCTAACTTCCCAAACCCAGGAATGGGGGACTTTGAAGAAGGGAACCGTGACCCAGAACAGCAAACGTATCAGAGTATGTACTTTTGCACCAAGAGAAGGTAAGGCAAAATTTAACACCTATTTGTGGGTTATCGCACATTTCTCCTATGAAGAGAAAATGCTTGTGGGCAGACCTTGACTCCAAACACCCTAAATCTGACAATTTAATCAACCATACTTCAATTAAACTGCTCGGTCACTGCATAGTAAATGGGAAGGACATGTTAAAATCCTCACTATCAATAAAGAACGCAGGATCTGATACCACTACTAATACAAGGGTCCGTCATACTGCTTCAGGACTTTCTTCTTTCCTTTCATCCACTACTCTTCTGCTCCTCCTTTCTTAAATTAAAAGCAGGAAGTGAAACAGTGAAAAAATCTGATGTCATCTCAGCAGTGTGAAGCCGAGAGCAAATTTATAGCTTTAATAGCTGAAGTAACTGTGTCACTTCTTAGGGTATTTATTACCTGGTTTTCTTCTTATTTATTTAATAAAACAAATATCAACGGGAGACATTATAAGCTGTTTGAACCTCGTCCTGCAAGTTCATTTTCTTCTGTCTGGTACTCAATAATGCAGAAATATTATTGGTTTTTATTTTTACTTCTCTTCCCTGTGAGTGCAGAGCAGAAGTGCCTCGCCATTTGTTCACAGCCCAGCTGTGCTCCCGCAGAGCCAGTCCGCAGACAGCCTTTGGCCAGAAGACACTCACGGTCTCACAGCAGTGGGATACTAAATCGAAAACCTATGCCCCAGTTCAGCAAAGAACTTTCTTAAACAATACGAAGCCAATAAGGCTATAGCTCTGAATACTTTACTGCAAAGAGCTGTAATTACTCATTTGGTTCCCATCAAATTCAGTCTCCTTTGGATCTAGTCCTAGACATTTGCTGGAAGGTGTCATTAAGTAAAGTGAGAGGAGAGTCAGGGCAATAATCTCTCAGTTTCTAAGAAATCACTGGTTGTAGCATCTATCTCATCAGGTGCTTTAGCAGCAGCCACAGAGGGACCACACATCACACCCAGATCTCTGGCCCACTACCTTTAGGCGTAAATATTTACCCTACTTTGCTTCTCTCTTTGGATTATTACTTTAATAATACGACAAGGTAATTGCCTCAAGTTTACAGGTGTTGGCACCTGTAACTTAGACACAGTGCGACTGCAAGTTTTGAACTGATACATAATACAGACAGAAATTTTGAGTGATTAACTAAGTGTATTAGTGGAATAAAATGAAGCAAGTTCTGGTAAACAGAATTTTAAAAAGTCTTCCCAGAACAGCTGATTATTGGCGCCGGCTCCCTTCGCACACAGCTTTTGGGAAATATTTCACAAAATGCTTTTCATTTTATAAACCAATGCGTATTTGATGGCGCGTATGGGATACAGCAGTTGATATACCACATGTGTTTCTAATAGGCTGTGGTTGAGATCATTGCTGGTAGAGATAAAAGACACTATATGACAACTGAGCAAACACGTTTGCTGGCTGAACGGTTAAGTTAATTTTGAGAGACTCACATTCACTTACTTGGTCAGCCACAAGTGTCCCATATTGCCTTGGGCAAGCTAAAATCAGTTCCCCGCTGAAGTGACAATAACTCCATTTCCCTGTCTCAGAAGAGTGCTCCAAAACTAAGTGTGAAATATACTACACCAATACAGTGCCCATGATCCTTACTCAAACATAGATCCATGATTCATAAACTGCCCTCCATAACTATTTGATAAGAAACACAACGGAGCTCAAAAGTGCTAGGTGTAACGCAGCGAGTGCTCTAAGACTCCAGCAGCTTGAACTTCAATGCCTGAATGAATCTCATTAAGGAAAAGCAGAAGCTGAACAATACGTGCCTTGAAAATCACGTTATGCTGAATGTCTCCAAGAATGAGCAATAAGAAAGAATAAACCACAAGTATTTCTCCCATTCATGTTGCTTTCATGTTTTTTCCACGTCTCTCTATTCAAACTCACTAGTTCCTATGTTTTGCCACAACCTGTCAACCACAGCCAAGGATGATGGGTCTAACCGCAGTCTCACTGGCGTGAAAAAGCATTCTGCCTCTCCACTTCAGACTCAAGTTGTGGACAATTCTAAACATAACTGGTGCATTCTAGATAATGATGTTTCTTAATTTGTGGAACAATAAATAAGTACCTCTACAACTTCTAGGATCTTTTTTTCGCCACTTCATATTGGTTAGGGGAATTACCAAACACATATATGGATGTTCTCTCTAAAGAAGGAGCTTTGAGATCTACTCTCTCATGTACTGGTATCTCAAGGCATGCCCTCTGTCTCCACCTAGATGTTTTTTGGAAAAACGTAAGAACTTTGGCCATCGCCCCAGGATTTCTTAAAGTCCCGAAGTCGGCTCAGAGCTACAGTCGTACACGCAGAGTTCATCTACAAGTTCACATTAAATCCAATGCGGGCAACAGACGATCAGTCTCTGCGTATGTACAGACTACGTGCAAAATCGATGCTGGATGCCCAGAAGTCCCAAATATATAGACCATCTCACCCAGAATGGAGATGAGGAATATCTGGAACACACAAAGTAACAGACGTTCAGACGGCCCCACCACCATGCGCACCGCAGACCGGCAGCTCTCACATACCAGAGGCTCCTCAGCCCAAGTGCCTCACCTCTCCTAGCAGCATCCTTCTGCCTGGACTGGAAAAAGCAATGCTGCCTTAACTTCCCATAGTATGAAATTACTACTAACCTGAAAGGGAAGAGGCTCACAGGACTTCAAGCAAATTTGGGTTAGGCCCCAAATCAGGGTTCATTGCAACCAGCTGAGGGTTTGAGAAAAATTTTGCAACACTGGGAAAATTAAAATCAGCGATGAACTGACCCTAGTGACTGTTTTATCAACAAGACTGAAATTTATGCCTTCTACAAGCACACTTGATACAGTACTACAGTTCAGAGATTACCTTTTGATGATGCCAAGCAAAGACATCAAGAAGGACTTGAGAACGGTTTTGGCTGTTCATTGCTTCCTAGAAGATCTGTAACCACTTTCACTGCTCTTCTCCCCTACTCCAACACCGTGGAATATTTCAGGTCCTGTGAGCTGTTTCATTTATCCACTGACAAAAAGTTAAAAGCATCCACTTTACTGAATTTGTTATTCCTCAGGAAATACTAATTGAAAACTTCTTGCTCTGTGTTACAAATCGCAGTGCAAATATTATGATTCTGTAAGACAAACAAGATTAATATCCCTCTTTCCCTGCAGGAAATCCTAATAAATGCTACAAGGGTTTCCAGCTTTGCAGGAAGTGAAACTGCTGGACCCTTGTACGCTTTTATATTTGGCTTCAGTGGAAAACTCCTTTTGCAGCTCCACCAAATACCAGTCACATTCCTACAGGCAAAGCGGGTCCAGCTGCCAGTCAATAGGCCATTTGACCTTGCAGAGAAACCTGAAAGGCACTTGTACAAAACAACAAGATCCGGTTACAGGTGCACTCTGACTGCCAAAGCCATTAAAGCTTATCTTTAAAATGCAATTAACTTTTAAAAAGTGGCCAACACCAAACGTATTTTCCAGCAGCAGCCAGAGTCTTGCTGCTGCTTTCCAGCACCTTTGCATCGCTTCTTTCCTATTTATATGCCAAATGACTTTGCCGTCTTATACCTTCAAATACAATTAACACGTCAAATCCAAATCACACACTTGTCCTTAGGGAGAACGGCCCAGTTTCAGCAAGCATCAGTCATGCATTCATTCTGGTTTCATAATCCCAGTTACCCTTGACCAGTTGACATTTGGAAGGTCACAAATCAAAGGCACTTTTGTAAATTCTATTAAGCTACAACAAGAACTCTCCAGGGCAGCTTCAAGCTCTCCAGGGTATCTTGCTTAGTGTCCTCGTTTTTCCTGCAGCAGCTCTTATGAAGATGTCCAGCTCTTCTTGCCTGCATGTCAGAGGACAGCTCTGGGCATTGGAGAGGCATCACCGAGTTGGTTGCTCCAAAGATCGTAAGGAAGATGAAAGAGCTTGGACAGACGACACCAAAACAAAGAGTACTAAAAAGCCCTTTTGATTTTCAGGATACACAACTACGGAAGCAGCTAGAGGCTTCATATGATTCTCTATCAGTAGAAACTGATGATATTGGCAAATGCCATTTTTGCTTTGAGATTTTCGCTGAAACAATTCGCGAGCATAGTTTTTCCACATGCGTTTCCATTTTAATTACTATCTATTAACAGAGCAAGATGGTGAAATTTCACACTACGTTACCTTCAATCTTATCCTTTTGTGATCAAAAAATGTCACAGTTTGAACAGTGCAATTGCTTATTCCTAAATTAAAAAAAAAAAGGCTCAGTTGAAATCAGCCTCCCGATGGCTTAAGCCTATGCTGCCTCTTAGGAACCAAGGAGCAATGCTCAGGGAGACCTCTGTGCTGTCGCAAGCATTTCCCCCCTGCTCCCCCCAGACACAGGGCAGTAAAAGCTGCTGGCATCAGCACATGGAGCGAAAGGCATGTCACACATGTCTCCTTCTAATAAATACTGCTGTACATCACAACCTGGGCAATTTACCAAACCTAAGAGGAATCTCTTGCATGTGTGCAACGAGAAACAAGTCCCCGTAGTACGTGCACTGAAAACCCTCCAAAGCCGAGAAGGGAAAAAAATTCTTTCATTACCTTTGAGCAACGGAGTTTGTGTTTGAATGTGATTTACTTGACAAGCTTCTAAGACACCAACGTAAGTGAAATTCACCAGTGAGTATAAAGTAGCAGACAGCGCAGAACGCAAGCCATTCCACATTACCATCAGTATTAACTTACGCTTGGAAAGTTTTCTTTCCCCTACCTGGAGCACATGGTCACATTTACCATTGCTTTCCATCACTGTCACTCACCAAGCCAAGCCATCTGCTAGGCATTGGGGGGAGAAGGTTCCAATTCTTCTTCCCAAGATCCTCATCCCTTCAAATAATTTGAAATTCTCTTGTCCAAACTGCATCTCTCACTCAGAAACCACCTGAACTGCTAAACTATTCTAGTACAGGTGCCTTTCATGCTCCTGCAACTGCTGCACGAGTCTTTTCCCTACAAGAATGTCTGCTGGAACTCAGACTTGGTGCACATCGCACCAGCACCAATGGTTTGCTCTCCCAGAGGTTTTTTGCATTTAAAGAGGGTCTGTTTAAAAAAAAAAATAAATATGCAAATCTACGGGAGATAAAGTACATTTTTAGATTATATTTAGTTTTTTTCCACAGTATTCAAACTTAGCACTTCAGCAAGTGATATTTATTTGGCTCATTTTATGGCTAGATTTAGAAACTGTTATGCAGTATTAGGGGAGAGAAGGACCTTGTCCCTCCAACAGTTGTGATCAAGGGTCCGATTTACAGATGCAGTTGTTTTATCCCAGCAATTAGCTACAGGCACAAACAGCAACATGAAGACTTCTAATTCCCTGTGAGGTAGGAAATGGGTAACAGGGGTAGCTCTGGGGCTTGGGTGGGTTTTTTGTTGTTTTTTTTGTTTGTTTGTTTATTGGACCCACTGATCTAGTTGTGGATAAAAACAACTATACTGAGTTGCTAGAAGAAGGGCTACGAACGTGAAAATTGCCAGTTGGCCTAACAAAACACATTCTCTCTCCTGCCAGCCCCTGCCCTGCCTACATGCTGAGACCATCCTGACAACACAAACTCTTAAGAATCTGGACACTTCCAAAAAATTACAGGATTTGGCACATATAATCCATTCCCTCATTTGCAAATAATCACAGCTAAAATTACCTGCAGGTTTAACATCAAACCCTTCAAATGAAGATTAAACAGAGTTTAATAGTTTCCATAATGAGTTTAACCACTACGCAAAGCGACAAATCCATCAGCCAAGCCAAGGAGTTAAAGTTCAAGATGTCTTGTCCAGGAGAACAGAGCCCTGCTGTACTTGAAATAACTAATTCCTTCCTATGTTGAGAAACACAGTAAAGCCTTAACTACATGTTTTATGAGGCTGAGCAGAGCTAATCCATAGGGACATACTACAAAACAGACTTATCACTTTATAAGCTAGACACACAGAAAAAAAATATCTCTGAGATACGGAGCTAGTCTTTTTTATATATACAATGCAGAAATGTACTGAAAATCTGTTCCAGTTCCACATGTTGAAAAAAGATAGATATGGAACAGAGAGCTGCAAAGTGAAGTGAAGCAGAAAATGTTGATATGCCGAAAACTTTTGTATTGGCGTTACTTTCTTTGTCAGAACCATAGTCTGCTTGGTTTATGTCCGAGTTTTGTGTTTGGCAGCTGCAGAACTATAAAAAAGCTTTCCATTTTAAAGCATTTTTAAAAGAAAGATATTGTATTAGGCTGACAATACATAAGTCATTTGTCAAAATGTCATGTTGTTTGGGGAGACAGATAGCAAGTGTCACCCCTGGGCCTCAAAGAGAGGTTAAAAATTAAAAACATACTCATCATCTCTACTAGCGCATATTACAAGCTGAAAGTAGTCAAGTTTGCTGTTGTGCTAAGCCTTCCATTGAACGAAAGGGAATTAAAAGTGCAGCGTTTATTCTCCCCCAAGTATCAAGGCCTGTCTGACCTGCTCGTAACAGCTCTAAAGCTAAGTCAGTCCCAAAAAGAATTTATCTGGGTGAAAGCTACAATAAGCTGTTCAAGGTTTGGTAGCAGTTCTGATAAATCAGTGAGAAAAAGAAGATTAAGTAACAGAAGAAAAGCAAGAGACAAAGCAAAAACTTTGTTTTTTCAGACTGACTTGTCTCCTAGGTTTTGACAGCGGAAGAATATTTCTGGATCCAGAACCCCAAGGATAATTAAAATAATCATTTGCCTTTTAGCTCCCTGCTCCCTTGGTTAAAAAGAACAACAAAAACCAAACAACACCACACAAACACAAACCACAAAAAAAAAAAAACACCACAAACCACCCCAACCAACCACACCCCAACAACAGCAAAGCAGGACAGTCTATAGTCCTGCATGGCATTTAATCAGAGACAGGTACAGGCAAGGCTTCCCCCATGCAGGGCAGCATCCAGGTTTCAGCTACAGCAGGCACATGCGCTGGCAGCCCCAACATCAGCCTCCAGGCCCTGACTCCGCAAGGGACGCGGTGCTGGAAATGCCTGGGTGCTGGCTGCACGGGGGCACGTGCTGGCAGTGGCACTCTTTGACGTGAAGAGTGAGTAAAATGCTGAAACCACAGGAGAGCTGCCAAAAGCAGATGTTTGCCCAGTACCTTCCGTCAGCCAGGCAAGTTGTGGGGGGCAGGAAGATAAATCAGCATCACTTATAGCAAGTCAGAGAAAGAAAACTATCCCAAAGCACTGGAGGAGCCTAAATATTATAAACAGCCATAACTTTCCTGTTCAGCAAGAGGTATCAATAGCGTGCAGTTATTCATTAAACACCCACCTTTCCTTCCTCACCTCTACATGAACGCCAGTAACAGCAGCTGCAGGGTTCTTCTGGAGGTGGCTGCTAACAGAAGCTAAAGAGGAATTCGATTTACATTCTCTTCATCCAAAATCAAGTCAAATGGAATTTGTTCAGTTTTGTTCAGCGAGTGCCAGATCTATGACACACCAAAACCAAAAATTCAGGGGTCAAGCTGCCACACAGCACTGCAAAGCTGCCAGATGCATCCCTAGTAGGTACCTTACTGCATGGCAAATCCATCTGGAATCAAAACCAAGCCGCAAACTGCTGCTCTTCACTTCTTGTGAGTTAGCACTGTCTTTCAGCAGCTTCAGTTAAATCATCACTAATTCTGACGAGCACCAATGACTCAACATACAGCAGCACACAGCTTCTAACATCAATAACATTTACGTCACACTACTTCACGTGGGGCAAGGCTTGAAGCCTGCTGAGGTCAGTGGAGTGGAGACTGTTTACAGGACCAGCCCCACATACGATGTGCTCAGTCTTCCCGCCAACATCCACAGTGGTTCCAAAGTCATCAACTGGTTGGTTGCCACACGTTTCACTAGACGCAATGAATAGGAACGCTGAACAAGCTGTAACATTCAGCCCTGGACACAGTCTAACTGCAACGATATCAATTTTCATACTACTTATCAAACAGTTTCTGTTACTTAAGTGCAATTCTTTTTCAAGTGCCAAAAACTTAGTCCATCCTGTGAAAGAACAGCTACATTCTCTGCCCTACCACAACACACCTGCTGTAAGGATTAAGGCTTCGCTAAAAGAAAGGGCATGATAAAAAGAAAGCAACGTAAGTATCTGCCAATCTGATTAATTCCCACAATTTAAAGGCAATTTTAAAGGTATTTTTAGAACATAAACTGCTCAGAAATCAGAAGTAAGCATCTCGGACCAAACACAATTTATTTTTATTAAAATCTTACAGTGACTGCAAGCATAAACTCGGCACTTATAAAAGCTGCCCAACCAATACTTCCAAGACCTCTCAATGCAGTTACAAGGGCTAAAGGCAATCAAGAACCAACCTGGGTCGGCATCAGCATCCCTCTCACCTTGGCAGCAACAGGCTTCCTCCACTCTCCCAAGCTTTTCCACAAGAGCTCTATTCCAAAGCGTTAGTGGCATCCCAAAGGGGACAAAGAAGGCATTGGCAAGAGATTATGCAGAGAGACAGGAAGGCAGATGGCCTCCTGGTTTGGCTATGATAAGGGAGAGGGATTGGGATCCAAGCTGAGGAAGCAAAGGGGCGTTTTAAAGCTGCTGCCAGGACCAGAAGCACCAACAGATTTAGCTTGGGCTTAATTTGCTGACCATGCCGTAACAAGTTCTTCGGTACCAAAACATTAGAAAATGCCATTGCCAAAAGATACTTTGGACTCAAAAAAAATTTATGTTTGACGTTAACACCAAACAAACAAAAATGAAACTCCACATGCCAGGATGAAGGCCAAAACAAAGCTAACTGAGCAATCATATTTCCAGACCACCACCACATTTGCCAAAATACTGGGCCAAAGCTCACGTCCTTGGAGTTTGCTTCCACTGATGTCAATGGCGATACACCTGGGCTTGACAGATGAAATAAAGAACGGGGAAAACCATGAAAACAGCCTCTCTGCTCTGGACACCATCGAAGGCTCATCACTGTGCACAGGGCTCCAGCTCGCTCACGTTTCAACTCTAGAAGAGTTAGAGCATGATTTGATGAAGAGCTGTCTCTCGGCTGTGGTTTGGCTTGGGTCTGAAGAGGCCCATGCGCTTCAGGGTTTGCCCATGGAAGTGCCTTGTTTGATATCCCTAGAAACTCTCATGGTCTTATCAGGTCAATTCAACCGGAGACTCCAACTGCAAGAATAAAACCTTGTGGATTTAGAGAGATTTACTAAGTTGAAAACAGAATCCTGCCTCAGTTTGATCTTGCCAACTGCCATTTCAGACACACAGTTCCTGTGCTCATTACTAATTTTGTTTAAATGCAATTGTTTTACAAATCCAGCTAAATTTAGGCCTGTTTCACCACAGTTGCCAACTACAGCCACGTGCAAGACTGGATCAGTTTTTCCTCAGCCGCAGTTGCAAATTACTGACGCCATGTTCACAGAACCCTCAGTTACCTCAATTCTGATCACCACGAAGCTGAAAGACAAACAACCTTTCTGCATTTTAATGATGTGTGCAGCAGTACGTTCCAAAAACACTGCAGAAACCTACAGCGATTCTTTAAAGTTTCATTCTTAGAGATCCAGACTGGTAATTTTGTTTGGGTTTGTTTTTTTGTTTTTTTTTTTTTGTAATTCATTATTACACATTCCATGAAAAGCAACAGAGAGCACGCACATCAAAAAAGCACCGCGTATTATCCAGAAGACCCCGAATTCTGATCCCTGCACTGCACTTTGTAGAAAAGTTTCATGTATCATCTCAGCCCTTCAAATATGGCAATATCCTGCCACTCTGAAGACAGACTGTGACCTCCAGTTCCGCATCTGTTTGTGATGGCAGATCTCCAAGGAGGCCATGATTTATCTCAAAATTAGGACTTCCAGCAAAACGCATGAAGAGTCGCCAACCTTCCCATTGAGCGGTGCGGTCAGATGTCACCAACAAAGTTACAGTTGATTTTGAACAAGACAAGATTCTTCAGAGAATCATGGAATCGCCTAGGTTGGAAGGGACCTTTCAGACCATCTAGTCCAACTATCATCCTCACTCTTAGAACCTAACTGTTAAAATTATTAGGTTTTCCAATTTTGCAGCATTCAAAGGCAGGAAAAGAACTGTTTCATGAGGCACTTCTGACAAAAACTATCACTAAACCGTATCACTAATCACTGCCCACCTTTTAAATACCTGCAAGGATGCTGCCTCAACCACTTTCCTGGGCAGCCAGTTCCAATGCTTCATAACCCTTTCAGTGTAAAAAGTTTTCCTGATATCCAATCTAAACCTCCCCTGGTGCAACTTGAGGCTGCCTCCTCTTGTCCTATCGCCTGTTACCTGGGAGAAGAGACTGACCCCCACCTCTCTACCCCCTCCTTTCAGGGAGCTGTGGAGAGCAGTAAGGTCTCCCCTCAGCCTTGGGTCCCTTTTCGGTCCCTACAGGTGTGTGGTCAAATTGGGAATTGTGCATTTCAGTCTGTGTTTGTTAAAACAGAGGGGGCACACGAATTTGACAGAGCCCCTGGAAGAAGCAGGGAATCATGAACAGCACATCTGAGATGAGCAGAATTGTACAAATCTTCAGAACGGAGCGCAGTGACAGAGAAAGGGCACAACACAGCCTCGACCACACCAGACAGAAGGCAACTTTGGTAACTAAGGTAGTGGGTAAGAGGTGCCTCATTTTTCCTCCTAGTCTCCGAGTGCTGAATTAGCGTTTCACAAGGCTGAGGCCCCACAGTAGAAGACTTGTCTCTCAGCAAGTCCAGCACTGCTGCCGCCGTGTCAGCAAGTCACTTACACGTGGCCAAAGCTTCTAACAAAGCCTCCTGGAATCCACCTTGTACTTGGATCGCCACAGAACAATCTCACTGGTTCTCTGTGGTTATCTGACATTGTTAAAGGTTTTAGATTTTCCAATTCTGCAGCATTCAAAGACAGGCAAAGAACTGCTTCATGAGGCACTTCATGAAAATACGCAACAAGCTCTTTATCCTCCTATTATTTCCGAGACAGTTGACAGGACAGAGAACAACTGCTGTTGCCTTTTAAGACTGCAAGTACCGCTCAGAAAAATGCTGACATTTCCTGAGTCTTGCCCTTGGATCAAACATGGGCTGGAATACTTTGCAACAGAAGGAAGGACAGTATTTGGATAGTACAGAAACATGCAGTGCGCTTAAAGTCTCATGAGCACAGATGAAGCATAACCGGTTCTGTCTTCAAAAGTTCCTCCTACTGTCTGAGGATTTAAGCTACAAGATTTCCTTGCATGTGACTTCCCCAATGTCACACAGAAAGCCTGAGACATAATCAAAGCCAGTCTCAGAGATGGAACGCAGTCTTACCTTAACTGCAAAACAGCTCTTCCCCTCTACATTTTCCCCAAAATGCCTTGTCAAGCAAGGTCTTGAACACAACGCACAGATTGGCCAAATAATTGAAGGACTGAGATAACTCACTTACAGTCCATGCTTAATCCAGGGTTGGAACCCTTGATGAATATTTAGGAATTCAGTTTCTTTACATCAGAAAAACCAGCCAACTTCACGGAGTAAACAATGACCAAAGGAAAGAAACGGCAGCAAATTTCTTACATCAGTCACCAGTTTTTCTATTTATTTTTTTCTTCTCAGGCAGATTTGGAAAAAATCGAGGAGCTTCTGAGAGGACAGCCTGCTTTTACTGATATTAAGGGTGTTACAGAGGACCTGGCAGCAGCGACTTCCAAGTCTGCTTCTTCTTCAAAGCACTTTCAACTTAGTAAGCAAGCAAAGACTTGGATCAATGACCTCAGACCGTAAATCCGTCTGTGATGCTGCTGGAGGGATATAGTCTTCTTCATTGAATAAATACCACACACTTCATAGCTTTAGATTAACACTTTAAACTTCACCCAAAAGCTAGAAAACAGACAGGGCATTGAATAAAGCAGCAAAACACTCGCTGACCAAACCCTGGCTTTAAAAAACTTTTTCAAAGGTTCCTGGAGAGACGTAAGGACTATCAGACCGGAGCGGCCTTCGATCAGATGAAAGCTTAGATTAAAGCAAGATCCGCTGCAGAAAATGGGCAATGACCCCATGCCTGTATTTAGCCACAGAAAGGGTAAACAGTAATTGCTCTGTAATGCGAGTACAACAGCTGAAAAGCTATCACGAACCCTAATTCTGACCTATGCCACTGCAGCACGGCAGACCAAAGGGCCGCCAATCATACCTTCACCACATGCGAACTGTCTGAATTATCTCCTTTCATTTGAACACAGTTAATTCCTTAAATACTCAACAAACTGTCAAGAGCAACAGAGAAATAGAAGCCCGTTTAAGAAAGTTTAGGAAGAGGGCCCAAGCGTTCACCAAGGACTAGTTACTAGTTAGCTAGGTGCATAAACAGACAGGCCGTATCTCGTACCGCAGATGTCAGTCATTTCTGTCCTCACTTGGATGTTCTGTAGAAGCCTGTATCAATGCTTGTAAGCTCTGTACTGACAGAGGAACATAACAACATAAACAGCAAACATCCAGGCTGGAGAACCAGCCAGGACATTTCTCACGGTCAATTAAACATATTTATAGAAGTACATTTTACCTCCAACCGAAGCAGTTTTCTTCCCTTGTCTCCACATGGACCAAAATTTCATTTTGATTTAATGAAAAATACTTTATTTCACTGGAAGGGGGAAAAAACACTTTAGAAAAGCATCCGTTCTGAAAATTATCAAATGGGACATTCAAAGGCTACTTCTGCGGTAGCCAGATCAATTTAAAACATGATACATTCAACTGTTTGTGTTTTATTATTGCATTACACTGAGCAAAGATAAAAGTATTAATTTTTCAGTTCGAACCGATATATTCAAGAATGCTAGAAATATTAGCTATGTCACTCATTATAACTGTCACTGAACGCCAAAGAGAATAAGCCAGATGTTGAAGAAAAACTCATCAAAACCTCTTAATGCTGATGAATTACTGCTGCTTATGAGATATTTGGCAATTCCTCTTCTCTTCAGTCTTACGGACGTGCACCGTATAATATTTCAAACTAGATTGCCTACAAAGTTGTTGCGAATTCAGTCTCATCCTATGTCATTGTGTGCCTTGGTCCTTTGGAGTGCACCTCTATGGATGCTGAAACGGTACCGGGAGACACAGCCCAGCGTACAGTGTAAATTAAAATTGTCTTTTCTTTACTACAAAAAGTAGAAGTTGTCATCCACAGAGTCTCCAGTCCAGAAGACAAAGGAGGGTCATATACCAGATAACTACACACCAAGCAGATGGCAAACAGTCATGGTCCCATCAACTATCAATACTATGTTTAACATCTGCTTATTTTTAAGGTAATTAATGTATTCAAAGTTATTTCTAGCAATATTAACACAAGAAACTGCAACCCAACATTCTGGAATCTGACATATTTGATCGCAAAAACCTGCATCCAGATTATATCTTTTTCCCCATTCAAATTATGGAAAGGGATGGAAAAGTAGCGGGGGACTAAATTACAGGGCTCCTCATTTTGCACACCTTGCAGACTTTGTTGAAAACCCTTCTCCTAAAGCTTTTGGGGATTTTTTTCCCCCCTCTTTTTTTTTATTAAAAAAAAAAAAAAAAAAATAATTGAGGTTTCCTTGGTTTTGATCATGAATACATCTTCATCCCCGCAAAATATACTGCTTTGGTAGCAGAAGACACATTGCTATGGATATGCCATGGAACGAAGATTTACAAGAACGACACGTTCTTGTTTTNTGTAAATGACCAGTTCCACTGCTACACGTGTAATACCTCTATCAAAATGCCCCAGGTGTCGGTATTGGATTTTTACGGACCGGCCATGCTTTCTCCTTCCCAGTTTTTTGTGATTTCAGCTGAACGGCTTCGGGTCCCCGCCAAAGGCGCTTCTGCCCAACACAACCTCCTCCAGTGCCACCACTGCCACGGTGGAGGACAGGAAGGCAGGTGACTGGCTCCCAAGGAAGCCACCTAT
>VXBH01009388.1:0-14266 GCA_013400035.1 Rynchops niger
TGATTCTCTCTGATTCTCCAAATATACAGTTATGGGCTTACATGCAAGGTTTTGTATTAGTGGAGCTTTTTTACCGTGAGTCAATACTGTTTTTGATGCTGTGGCAGATGATGAAACATTTAGATTGTTTCTGTTGTTGTTATTTCATTAATTCCTGAAAATGTTACTTTGCTTTTAGTTATGAAATTGTACATTAAGATTTGAAATCTAAATTCAGTCTTTGGGTGTAGTGTTTCCAGTGAGATCAGTTTTTGTTCTTCCCATTCTCACTGTACGCAAAAGCAGATAAAAAGGAAAAAAAAAAAAAAAGGTAGTAAGTGTAAGAATGATTTATGCCTGGAAAAAGCCCACAATGACGCAGGCGGGTGACTGAGTACCAGGGAGGAGGTGGGTGCTGCAGGAGGTGGTAATGATCTTCAAGGGGACATACTTGGGTGCACTGTGGACTCAAAAAAAAAAAAATGCTGTAAGAAATTCTTTGCTAGGAGATGAATGCTATTTCTTAGGAGCTTTAAAATGAAGTCATATGCATTATGATGACAAATACTGTCTTGTCACTGTGCGTGAATGAATCATTAAATTTCTATGTGGGGTTTTCAGTGGTGTCTTCCTAGAGCCCTTTGCAGCTTAAAGGGACGTTGCGGTTCCTTCCTGTCTTAAATAGCATTGTAATGTGGCTGTGAGCTTTTAAAATAGCTGCTGCACGTTACTCAATGGGTTGGCAAGACTTTAAGTATGTGCCTCTTGTGAAAGTACATTCTGGTGAGAAATTCCTAAATGCAAAGCAGTTGTTACTGTCATGGGTCGTTATCCTGAACAACATGTTTTATGTCTCAGACTGGAAATGATGAAGGAAAAAATATCCGACTTCATTGTAAGCTCTGAGTGCAGTTTCAGTGGGTTTTTGTTTAGTATTCAGAGAGCAGTGCTAGAATCCTACTGCGAAATAAAAAGTGTACGAGGAGGTGGGGGAAAAAATTCTACTCTCGCACAGGCCCGTGAAACTGCAGCAGGTGAGTGATGGAAAAATGACAGTGAATAACAGAAATGTTCATGGAGACCCCCAAGGACTTACTCTAAATGACAGAGGTGATGTATTCTGGTATTTTGTGTGCTCTTGAGGGGGAATTTCTTGTATGATTACTGCAGTTAAGAAGATTACCGGGCAGCTGTAAAATCCTGCATGCACTCAGTTGTCTCAGATCTTTAACAATTTTAGAAAGAAGCTCTGAACTGAGCTTTTCATTCCCCTGACTTTGACCCCCAGGAAGCTCTGGTTGGCGTCAAGTGCAGGTCAAAGGGTTGGTTTGTGTGTGTCTGCCTGGGGAGGGGCTGCTGTCTGTCTTAGTGGTAAAGTGGCAAAGATAATTCCTTACTTGGCTATTCATACAATAAAAATTATCATGGAAGCTGATATGTTCCTAGTGGTTTTACAGGCCTGTGCCAACACAATCTAGAAACTAATTTCCAAGTGCTAAAAAACCAAGGCAGAGTCCCAAGGAGGGGCACCTGTCTAGAGAAGCAGCAAGGTTTGGTTAAAGGGAAAGCATGTTTGTTTGCTTTTTACTTCTAATGTGTTGCTTTTATCCTCTCCGTAGGCTCTTTGTAGGCATGAAGCCTGTTAAGTCCTGGCGGTGGCGTGCAGCGTGGTCTGGAAGGTGTCGCATCAGGGAATAGGGGTGGGTGTCACAGTGTTACCCTGGAACCTGGCGGGAACCCTGGGCACAGCAGCGCACACTGTCAGCCCTCTTCCTGGGTTCCTCAGCCTCCTGGTTGTTTTCTTATGAGAGTGGGTGAAGTGCGATGTTTTGACTCCTCTGCACTGCTGAGTTGCTCTGGTCAAATAATACTGATAGCAGCACCCTCTCCAGGAAGGAGACCTGGCTGCCTTCTGATTCATAAGGAAAGGCTGATACTTGAATTTGGCAGAGGTGTATTTCAAGCCCCCAGGCACTCACGCTTGTCTCTTACAAAGCTTGTGTTGCTTTTCTGAACGCCTGCTGTTGTTGTTTATAGAAAAGCTTTTAGGGGAAGTCTCAAGTGCGGTAGCTGTGTGTTCATTCCAGAGAACGTAAAGCTTGATTAGTTTGTCACATTTTCTTACTTGAGGTAAAGCAAAATTCTGGGACTATTTAAACATTTTTTTAAACTTTTATTTTTAATACTTTACCCACTGAGTTTTGCTGTTAAAAACCTGACTGCAATATCTGATTTTTGTGATGTGTTTTCTTTCTCACATCTTGCATTGTCAGATGAACCTGGGCTGCAGGATCGCTGCCGGAAAGGTCAGCTGGCTGCTCTGGAGACTGAGCTGTCAGGAGTGAGATGATGTCCCAGCCCAGGCACAGCTGGAGGAAAAAAAGCAGTTAACAACAGTTAAAGAGGACACTTTGGTAAACGTTCCTGGCAGTGACATTCTGGAGATCCCCACCACAATTAACACTCTTAAACTACTGCATTTCAGTTATAATTATATTCTGCTCATTAGTAACACCAGAAACTGTGCTGATGTTGCCCTCTTTTTAATACAGGGATTCATCAAAGTGAGGGAATATTTCAAATTAAAGTCGAGTTGTCTTTAAATGCAATGCTACTTGTTTTAAACCTTTCTATCTGCCGTTGAGTCTTCCGTCACATTTTGGTATCGCCTCTGTGGGAAAACCACAGAATTTATTGTAGGACATAAAGTTGTACAGTGCATAACTCAAGCCCTCTTCCATTCTGTTTGCGTAGTTGTTTGGTATGCGGTAGGAAAGGTCATTTACATGTAATTACTTCTTTCATTGACACTTACAACTTGCCTGACTTTGCTGTTGCTTTGCAATGAAAGCATTGACTTTCTTGACCGATATCGAGTAAGCAAGCATTAAATCCTACAGTCACTTGTGTTAAATATGAAGAAAGAGAATAGAGGATGAGACTAAATTGTCTTGCCTGGAACCTCTGCGGCTCAGTGCAGAAGTTTAAGATGACTTCAGCTTGGACACCGAATGCTTGATTTCTTATTTTCGAAGTAGCTGGCTGCCTTAGCTCTAGGTGAGTGTTTGCAATATAAGTCTAATTGTTACCTGTGGTGTAGTGGTGGTGGTGGTGATGATCTAAAAAACTTTAAAACCCAGCTTCCGTAGTGTATGTGGGAAGAGCTGCAGGTTTCTATGCGTTTCCTTCATACAGCTGCCTTCACTTCAGTCGGGTTGTTACCGCTTTATCTCCTCCTCGCGTTTTTTAAAAATGCTGACTTTCAGAAAAAAAAACCAAAACAAAGAAACAAAAAAAAAAAGACCACAACAAAAACAACAGAACAAACAGGGGACTTGGAATCCCTTGCCATCCCTAAAATATATATTTAATGCATGCAGTAAAAAAAGAAGAGAGGTTGCTAGAACAGCAGAGGGTGAAGGGGGGGGCGGGAAGATGCTGCCTAATAATCATACTGTGTGTATAAAAGTGTTCATATGGTTCCAGTTTTTATATATAAAGAGGTCCTGGTTTAGTCTGTTAACTTACATTTTTAATAACTTTTCCTTGGCGGAGTGTGCTGTAGGTAGTTTTAAATGGTGCTATAATCGCCACAGACCTCACACCATCGTGTAAGAGGGAAGCTGCCTGGAGCAACAGTTCTTTGCCTTCTGTTTCGTCTCCTTCCCCTCCCACCTCCTTGCTCTGGAAGAAACTCTTCCCACAGCAAAACAGGTAGACAGTCAGATACTAGGAAAGAAAAAAAAATATATAAACAAATAAAAAAAAACACAACAAACAAACAAAAAACCCTAACCCCTTTGGTATTATGTTGTGTGTGTTCGAGATGTTTTCTTCATCACCACCCTCAAAGCGGTGGCAGTTTCTAGCTTGACGTGTGATGGCTGAAAGTGCTTCATGCACGTGTTCTCTCTTTAGACTTGGGTTTCAAATCACTCTTCACATTCCTTTTGGGCTTTTTGGAATATTTGGAACAACAGCTTTTCAGAACTTACTGGAAAACATTATTTCTGCATTGTTTATTGTCAAATAAAGCTGTTTCCTCTTTAAGTACTCTTTTTTAGGGGGTGTAAAGCAGGTTCTGTTTAAATATTCTGGGTTAAGAGCTATAAGCCATACAAAATTATATATTTGAAGAGGGATGCATTTCAGCGTTTCCATAGATCTTTGAACCATAAGTTCCTTTCGAAGCCTTGACTCTGAGGTTTGTTTTGCCGTACAGTTATTGTCGTCTGTTTCTGGTAAATTGGAAAGAGGGGGAAGTGTTGAAACATTGTAAGCAGTTTCTAGCCTTTTACCTTAGAACAAAAGAGGATGAAATGGTGCACACACTCCAAAAAGCTTCCCTCATTAGAAATTAGGAAGTAAAACCATTAGATGCTGCCACCAGTGCTGCTTGAGCTGAAAGACGAGTTCTGATACCAAATACTACGGTTTTTACCCTGAGTGGGGATTGAAACACCAGTTAAGGGACAGAGATGTAAAGACCAAGAATGCAGAAGTGGAAGGTGCTTTTAAGTGCTGCACGTCACCCCAAAACAGTCACGGCGCGAAGCACGGGCACTGCAGCCAAGCGTCTGAATGGAAGAGTGGTGACGGCGGCGGGGTCTGGCTGTACGGAGCTGGGTGCTCAGCTGCAGCAGCGCATCTTCCCCTCCTCCCTCGAGTATTGCCCAGCCTGCTTCCTTCACGGGGCATCAGCTTGTAAATTTGTGCATCGCTGTCTGCTCTGTAAGGGTTTAGTGAAAACGTATTTGCTGTCTGTGCTGCTCCTCGGGGAGTCCCTCTTGGAAGTACCTGGCTCCTGGTAAGGCCGGGTGCGCAGTGTGTGGGTGCGTAACAGCATCTGAACCCGGGGCTGTGTACGGCTGCTTGGAGCAGGGTACGGTTAAGGCAATATCTATAGCTCCAGCCATTATCTAGGGTGAAATACCCTTTCAAATGATCCTCTGTCCAAGTCGCCCAACAACGGTCTTGGGTTGAAATATAAATCTTTGCTATGAAGATTATCTGAGGGCTGGAGCCCCTCTGCTGGGAGGACAGGCTGAGAGAGCTGGGGGGGGTCAGCCTGGAGAAGAGAAGGCTGTGGGGAGACCTTCCAGCCCCTTCCAGTCCCTCCAGGGGCTCCAGGAAAGCTGGGGAGGGACTCTGGAGCAGGGAGGGGAGCCGTGGGACGAGGGGGAAGGGTTTGAAACTGGCAGAGGGGAGACTGAGATGGGATGTGAGGAAGAAATTGTTTGCTGTGGGGGCGGTGAGCCCCTGGCCCAGGTTGCCCAGAGAAGCTGTGGCTGCCCCATCCCTGGAGGGGTTCAAGGCCAGGTTGGACGGGGCTTGTTGAGATGGAACTTCCTACGTTCAAGTTTGTGCCCGTTACCCCTTGTCCTGTCCCTGGGCACCACTGAGAAGAGCCTGGCCCCATCCTCCTGACACCCACCCTGTCAGTATTTATAAGCGTTGATAAGGTCCCCCCTCAGTCGTCTTTTTTCCAGCCTGAAGAGCCCCAAATCCCTCAGCCTTTCCTTATCAGAGAGATGTTCCAGTCCCCTCAGCATCTTGGCAGCCCTTGGCTGTCCCCTCTCCAGCTGTCCTTCTGGAACTGGGGGAGCCAAAATCGTGATGTTTTGTCTCACTGTAGGCTGTTCTGGAGGGATGTGGGCAGGCCGGTGGTTCAGCTGTACAACACTGAGTGGGGCTGTGCAGTGCAGATATCTACTTTGCTGCACCGGAGAGGGGAGGAAGTCAGTTTTGAGCATCAACGCGTTGCAGAGGGAGGTGCTGACTGGGTGGTAGGTGCCAGATATGGAAAGGCAGAAGCAAGTGGTAGTCTTTTTGCTGGCCATCCCGTAGGACAGGGAGAGCCCATTTATTAAGCCTGAGTTGTTCGCCGTGTGTGATGCTGAGGTCTTTGGCCCACGGTCTGTAGCAATGCCTGGATGGGGCAAAACCCACAATAACCAGACGTTTCTGTTTGGCGCAGAGTGCTGCGCTGACCCCAGGAGAGCCGATGCTGAGCCCCCGCAGTGTGGTGCAGGGCTGTAAGCGCGTACTCCTGTGCTTATTCTCGAGCTTGGGCGGAGCTGGTATCTGAGGATCCGTCCTTAAAAATGCAGAGGAAAACGCAAGGAATTCCTCCTGGGGAAACAAGTCCCGAGAATCCTGTGAACAGACTGGCTCAAATGGCTTGGGGAAGTTGTTTGTTGATGGAAAAATATAACCAGAAGCTGAAACTACTGGCTAGTTTGGAATAGTTTTCTTTTACATTGCCTTTGCCCTTGAATTGCCAGTATTTTTTGAAGTCTTAAGCACCATTTGTTAAAAACAAAACGAAAAAGTACACACAATAAACCCCTGAATGAATGGTGGTGGTGAATTCAGGTGGAATGCCTGAAACTGCCTTTCCTTCTTTTTCCCCATTTTGCTCAGAACATTGGAAGGGTTGAACGTTGGTGCAAAACCGATCTCCGTTTCTGGTTGCGATGATGAGCTTCGGAGGCGATTACTCCCTCCCCACTGGTTGTGGATGCTGGAGGATATAGATAAGGCACTGCCATTTGACAGTGGTGTTCATTTAAAGGTCTCTCTGCAGCTGCCTGTTCCAGCCTGTGATGTATCTGCGTTTTCATGCCCTATAGAGCAGCAAGGCGCGGCTGTGCTCTTGGATCAACCTCCTCTAAGTCTCACAAAAGTTGGTGCTGAGACAGGATTAGACTTTGGGATACATTCATAGAATGGTTTGGGTGGGAAGGGACCTTAAAGGCCACCCAGTGCCACCCCCGGCCCTGGGCAGGGACACCTCCCACCAGCCCAGGTCGCTCCAAGCCCCGTCCAACCTGGCCTTGAACCCCTCCAGGGATGGGGCAGCCACAGCTTCTCTGGGCAACCTGGGCCAGGGGCTCACCGCCCCCACAGCAGTGGATTTGCGCAGTGGATCCTTAATTTTCTGTGAGCGCTGCGCAGTGCTGCAGGATATAAGATCTGATAATCTCACTTCATTTCTAGCCAGGGTGTGTGCTTGTGCCCTCAAAGGGTAAAAGTTGTTTTAAGTGTCGTCAAATAATGAGTCACCTCTGGTTAGTGTTTGACTCCGCAGGCGTCAGGCACTAGGACCTCGGGGCCGCTGCCCCGACAGCCCTTACCAGAAGACAAATCAGGAAATAACGCAGTAGCTCTTTCGGGGAGCGTGCCCTTGAAAATAAAGCTTTGCGGCTCCATGTGAAAGAGAATTTACTCTCCAGGGATCTGGGAATCTGAGTCCGGGCTGAGCTGTGAGCTGTGAGCCGCCCCGAGACATCGCTGCCCCGCAAGGCCCCGCATGGACGTGGCTGGGAGGTAAGTGCAAGACTCTGGTGGAGCTGCCGAGAGCAGGTGACGCGCGTCATGTCTGGGCTCAGTGGAGAGGGATGGACGCAGGGGTGTAGTGTTAAGAGCGTTGTGGTCGGTGGGGAAAATGGCCAGGTGTCGCCTGTTTTGCAGCACAGAAGCCATTTGTCCGAGTGACCCTTAGCGTGGCGGGTGTGTGTAGCAAAGTTCTCCAGATTGTGTTTCAAAGGTGCGTGCATAATGCATCCGGCTCCGATTTCAGTGCCGAGGTGCAACCTGCCAACCCATGTGTCCCCACTTCTGCCACTGCGCCGTTTGGTCCTGGCAGCGCCTCAGCTGGGGCTGGAAACAAGCCTGAACCCTCCAGTTCGGGGTTGGGATGGCTCCACCAAATCCCACCGTGTTTCTGTACTTCTCAACCTCACTGTAAATAGTCAGGTTAGCCGATTAAAAGAAAAGAAAAAAAAAAAAAAAACCAAAACAAAACGTAGAACAGCTCCAAGACAAAGACGAGGACAAATATCTCCTCCCAGGCTTTCTGTCCACGCATCCTGCTTGGGGAACGTTCATTCCATCGATGAGAACTACATAGACCAAACATCTCCAAGAACAAGTAGTTGCTCTGGGACAAGGCGTGTGAGTGGCACCCGGAGGAAGGTGATTCACTGCCATTGCCCGCTGGTGGCTGGGTGGAGGCACTGGCCGGGCTCCAGGCTCTGCCAGCGGCAGGTGTCCCTGTGGGGGTGCGTGTCCAGCACTCCGAGCCCCGGTGCCAGCTGGGCAGAAGAGAAGCCGGGCCCTCGGGTGCTCAGAGTGGAAGATCTGTCCCTTCCAAGCACCACCCGGTCTGCATACATGGGCAGGACTGAGCAAACAGTTGCTGCTTTTCACCAGAAATTGCTGTCCTGGAGCAGCAGGAGCAAATGAGAGCCACGCTCATCCCTCCCGGCTCAGCCAGCACGTCCCTCCTCCTACCGGGTTGTACCACAGCGAGGGGTATGGGGCGGACCCTGTCCCTAAGCTCTGCGCCAGCCTGCAGGCGAGCTGAGCCGCATCCAGTCACGTCAGACTTTGGCTGCGCCGGCTGGGGAACAGGCACCGAGTGGCCTTTGCATCTCCAAGTCCACCAAGATAATACGTGCGGCAGGGATGGGCTGCGGGACGAGATGGTGTCTGTGCTGACGATGGCTTCTGGAACAGATAAAACTGCTGCCTGCTAATCACCTAGCAAGAGCTGCAATTGTCCCTTTTTTTGTTGTTGTTCTGGATAAGGAAGCATGGTACATCCTCGGATCCTCGCCGTCATGGAGACGGGCTGGGGTGTAACACCGGTGATGCAGAGGAGTGACCGTGACTCATCCTCCAAAAGAGGAATAGAGCAAAGACTGTCATCCCTGCACCTCTCCCAGCCCAGCAGAGATAGGGAGACATCATCCCGCTCTGGCTAGAAGTTTCCGAGAGGCCAACGGCAGGGTTTCCCGAGCGCGGCGCAGTCAGCGCTGAGTCCCAGCCCTGCCTTGCCCTGCCCAGACTCCCATGTTCGCTGGGCACCAAGAAAACCAGTGCATGAAAGAAATCGCCTCTCCCTCTCCTCAGATGTTTCTCACCTCTGGAAGCCGATGCTCCCCTGGCTGTTTCGAGGTCTTGGAAGCAGAGAGGAGCACGGAGCTGCTGGGGTAGCTTCATCTGTTATCTGGTTCTCTGGTATGAAGGAGGAAGGTGGGCATGAAACAGCTCTGCCTACGTGGGACGTGGGTCTCATCGGATGGCCCCTTTGGCAAAGCTGGAGAGTGTGAGTTGCGTGCGCTGAGAAATCCCACCTCCCTTTAGAAAAGGAAAGAAAGCGTCTGCCGTGCAGTGACGGAGAGACGTTTGAACTGCAAAACGGATCGGGAAGAAGGGTGCTGAAATCAGACCGAAACTTTCAGAAACCAGGACTTGAGTTTTAAGAGCTTGGTGGATTTGGGGGTGATGCCGTGGTGCAGGGATGCACAGCAGCCCCGGTAGTGTCACCGAGGACACAGGCTGGGTGTCAGTGGCCCAGCGGGTGGGCTGTCCCCCTCCAGGCCCCTGTGCTGCTGGGGCAGCGGGAGAGGATTTGCCCTTTGAGTCTCACCTTCCGCAATTTCAGTCGTTCAAGGAATCAGTGGATGGAACCTTCTGGGAATCTGCCTTCAGGGATAAAGGAGCTGAACAGAGCTGGTGACTCTTTAAGGACATTTTTCTTAGAGTGCAAGAGCTTTCTATTCCCATGTTTGAAAAGAAAATGAGCAAGGAAGGCTCCAGGGAGGCCTTATTGAACCTTTCAATACTTCAAGGGGGCTGACAAGAAAGACAGAGAAAGACTTTTTACCAAGGCTTATAGTGACGGGACAAAGGGCAGTGGTTTTAAACTGAAGGAGGGTAGGTTTAGATTGGATCTCGGGAAGAAATTGTTTGCTGTGGGGGCGGTGAGCCCCTGGCCCAGGTTGCCCAGAGAAGCTGTGGCTGCCCCATCCCTGGAGGGGTTCAAGGCCAGGTTGGACGGGGCTTGGAGCGACCTGGGCTGGTGGGAGGTGTCCCTGCCCAGGGCAGGGGGGGTTGAGACTAGATGATCTTTAAAGGTTCCTTCCAACCTAAACCACTCCACGAATCTATGATCCTGCCATGGAGGTGACACCGGGGATGAAGTGCTCCAGGAGGAAAAGGCACACAATTTTTAATTGGAAAGTGGTCACACGCATCCTAGCGTGACAAGTTGGTGATGGGGAGCACAGGGAACTTGCGTGATCATCCTACAGCCAGCGGATGTGTCAGTCCCGCCTCGGCCCTGACTTGCCCGTCAGCATTGGCCCTGCAGTGAGCGGCCCCCACATCAGCCCTGACGTGTCCCACGTCAGCGGGGCCCCGTGGCCGGTGCCTCTCGTGGCCCTGATGACTTGGAGCTGCTGAAACAGGAGGTGAAAACACAAGTTCCTGGTAAAACCACACTCCCCTCCGTGGCCGCGGCAACGGGCTCCCGTGGTGCCAGCAGCCCTGGTGGGCAGTGGAGCGCACTCCAGGGCAGGGAGAAGGGGTAAGGCCAGGACAGCTGGGTCCTGCTCCCCCCCGGCTTTGGGACAGGAGTGTCCCCGGGGTACAGCTGGCACGGGCAGAGTTTGCAGCCTGCTCTAAGCCTTTTTCTCCCTCCTGTGACGCGGGGCTGCCCTGGGCGATGCACGGGCTCACAAGGAGCTGCACTGGGCAGAGGAGCCTGTGGGGACAGCAGCAGCGGCGCAGGACGGGCCAGCTCAGCCCCATCCCTCCACAGCCCCCTTTGGTTTCTTCTCTGCAGGTGGCAGCGGGAGAGGACAGGGAGTCCCTGATGCACTGACGTCCAACCATGTCCGGGGTGAGCGAGGCTGCCACAGGGATGCCAGCGCTTCCCCTGCCGACATCGGGGTTACATGTCCCCCCAGGACCGTTGTGGGATGCAGGGGGGGGTCGTGCCCAGTGCCCCTTGTCCCCAGCCAGGGCTTTTGATAGTCCTTGGGGCTGGCCCTGATGGCCGTGGGAGGTGGAGGGGGCCCAGCTCTTGCTGTCCCTGCTGACGCTGCCCTCTCCCTTGCAGAAACACTGGCCCCCTGGGACGCAGTGCGTCACCAAGCACGACCACACCAAGCCGAAGCCCCAGGAGCTGGCCTTCCACAAGGGTGACCTGGTCACCATCATCGAGGCCGTGGAGGTGAGCCCCATGGGTGCTTGGGGGACGCCCTGCCCCAAGAGGGCATGGAGAGGATGGGACCCTAGTGCCATCAGCTGAGCCGCCAGACACAGGTCCCCCCCTTCCCAGGGGGATCCTGCGTTCCTTCCCTTGCTCTGAGACCCTCTCGCCCCCAGGGCAAGGGCTGGTACCGCGCCAGGCACAACAAGACGGGGCAGGAGGGGCTGCTGGCGGCCAGCGCGCTGCGGGAGCGTGGCGCCATCCGCGCCGACCCCAAGCTCAGCCTCATGCCGTGAGTACAGCCGAGGGAACGGAGGGGCAGCAGCTCGGCTCAGCCCCCGGCGCTGCCACAGCAGAGTCCAGCGCATTTCCCCCCAGCCAGGCTTTGGGGGGGGCAGAGCAGCCCGTAGCCGTGCCCTGGCGATGGAGGGATTTGCTGGGGCCAGTGCCTGGCTTGAAAGACGCCGGTTGTGCCCACCCAGCTTGGATGGACCTCACCGGGAGGGGTTTTATGCAGTGGGGTCTACGTAGCTTTGGTGGGGGCTCCGCTCTTGCCGCTGGCGCCGGGGGAAGCCTGCCGGCACGGCCCCTCTCCTCAATGCCCCTCTCCCCAGCTGGTTCCACGGGAAGATCTCGGGGGTGGAGGCAGTGCAGGAACTGCAGCCCCCCGAGGATGGGCTGTTTCTGGTGCGCGAGTCTGTCCGGCACCCCGGCGACTACGTACTGTGCGTGAGCTTCGGCAAGGAGGTGATCCACTACCGCGTGGTGCACGAGGAGAACACGCTCAGCATCGACAGCCAGCACTACTTCTCCAACCTCATCGACATGATTGAGGTGAGACACCCCCCCTCCCTGGGCAGTGAGCGCCGCCAGCACCGGACGAAGGGGTCACACCGAGCGGTGGCAGGTCCCTGTCCCTTTCTCCTGTGGTTTTCACTGGGTTTCGTTACCTGGTGTAATTCTCCGTCCCTGCCAAAGGCTCGTGGTTCCCACTCAGTTTGGGATGCAATGGACAGATCTGGGATGCCCTGGGGACGTCCTCTGCCGTGAAGCAGCCATGCTGGCAGCAGCCCCCCCTCCCCTGCGCAGGGCCGCGTTTCCCCCCATCCCTGCTCATTCCGTGCTTCAGGCAGCAATGGGATTTAGGGAATTTTGGCAAATGAAGATCCCAGCAGCCTCTGCCCCCCCCGGACCCTGGATGAGGTCTGAGCCCTGCCGAAGCGTTCGGATGTGTTTCTCTCCCCTCCGAACGCCCCCTCGGCTGCTGTCCCCGCGGGGCCCCTGGGCTGCCGCTTTAGCTCTCATCCTTCCTGCAAGCTCTTCCTCAAGGTCTGTCTTCGCCTTGTCTCATAGCTGCTGCCCGTCTCCTCTCCAGGGGCTCGCACTCTCATATGTTTTCCTTATTTAGACACAACTTCTGCTTTTGGGTGGGTCCTTTCCCCTTTCAGCTGCCCCGGCCCTGCTCGGTAACCGCGATGGCCGTCCTGCCGCTTCCGCTCCGTGTCACCTCTGCAAACTGCCCTCAGCTGGCCAGTAGCATCCCAGATCGCCCGTGGTCCCTCACGGCATTTCCCCGGCTGTGCCCGGAGCTGAGCAGGGCTGGGACATGGGCTGCAAGTCGCAGCGCTGGCAGAAATGTGCCTCTGGGCCCCTCGAGGGTGGTGATGGTGGTGGGGTCCCATGGAGCATCCTGCGGTTGTGTCCTGGCTCCACGCCCTGAGCCTGGGGGTAAGAGGTGGCATCGCCACATCACCTCCGTCTGTCCGTCCCTCGGTAGCACTACATGAAGGAGCAGGGAGCCATCTGCACCAAGCTGGTGAAGCCCAAACCGAAAACAGGCATGAAGTCAGCCGAGGAGGAGTTGGCCAAAGGTAGGGAATGAGGGGAGGGGGTCGTGGTCTGGGTTTTGGGGACAAGGCAGCATGGTTCTGCTGGTGACCCCTGCTAACCTGCCCTTGTGCCCGTGCCCAGCCGGCTGGTTGCTGAACCTGCAGCACCTCACGCTGGGAGACCGCATCGGGCAAGGCGAGTTCGGAGGTAGGTGAGCGGATGGGGTCGGAGGTTCCCTGGCCAAATGGCACCCCCCGATGTCCCCTCCTCATCCTGTGGCATGGGGTGCTCAGCCTGGAACGCAGGGGGTCGGGTGCAGTGCTGAGCCTGACCCCCCCCATCTCCTCCCAGACGTCCTGCAGGGCGAGTATATGGGGCAGAAGGTGGCCGTGAAGAACATCAAGTGTGATGTGACCGCTCAGGCCTTCCTCACTGAAACGGCTGCCATGACGTGAGAGCCCCATGGGCGGACACAGCCCCCCCTACACTGCCCCGTGACCCACGGATGAGCAGGCACCCCCTTGACCCAGGTCCCCTCCATTTCAGGAAGGTCCGGCACAAAAACTTGGTGTGTTTGCTTGGCGTGATCCTGCACAACGGCCTCTACATTGTCATGGAGTTCATGAGCAAGGTGACAGCATCCAGCCGGTCCTCAGCCAGCAGGACCCACCGCCGCTCAGATCTGGGGAGAAAATCCCCGTTTGGGGGCTGGCTTGGATGGATGTCGGGCGCTGCAGCCCCTGCGAGAGGCAAAAGTCGCTGGCAACCCCATCCTGTTGGTCCTTACGTGTTTCTCCTTCTCTACAGGGCAACCTGGTGAACTTCTTGCGCACACGGGGCCGGGCACGTGTCCCGACCCAGCAGCTCCTCCTCTTCGCTCTGTAAGTCCGTCTCCCTCCCTCCGAGCTGGGCAATGGTGCTCTGCATCCCCCTGGGCAGCCGCGGGGGACAAGGGGTGACATTGTGCTCTGCCTCCCACGGCAGGGACGTGGCCCAGGGCATGGACTACCTGGAGTCCAAGAAGCTGGTGCACAGGGACCTGGCCGCCCGCAACATCCTCATCTCCGAGGAGAACGTGGCCAAAGTGAGCGATTTCGGCTTGGCCCGGGTCAATCCCAAGGGCGCAGATGCTACTTTGCTGCCGGTGAAGTGGACGGCACCGGAGGCCCTGAAACACAACGTGAGCGATGGTGGGAAAGGAGGGAGGGCCGGGGGGGCCTCCCGAAGCAGCTCATGCCCTTGGGTCCCCCCTGCTGCCACCAACCTGTCCCTGCCGTGGTGGCTTCTGGCACATTCAGTCCTGCGTCTCCGGAAGGTCGGGCTCTGTCCTGACCAGCCCTCGCCCCGGTGCATGGCGAGAAGCGGGGCAGCTCCGGTGGGGTGCAGCGGGATGCAGCAGGATGGACCCAGGGCTGTGCGGGTGGTGGAAAGGGATGGGGGGGGGGGGGGGGGAGC
>VXBH01009397.1:0-11722 GCA_013400035.1 Rynchops niger
GAGGTGGCGGAGGAACGCGGTGGCAAAGGAGGAGCCGAGGCTCTGGTTTGTCGCGGGTGAATGTCACAAGCGTGAGCACCTGCAGCTCGGCTTCGTGCGCGGTGAAGGGGGATGGCCGCTCGCTAGCCTGGCAGCCGAGCAAGTCTTGAGGTTGGTGGTGTGGTGGCAGCGTGTTTGACAGCACTTTGAGCTCACCTGCGTGATAGAAGGGCAGAAGTACAGCCTTTATTTCTAGCGTATAGGCATAAGCCTACAATATAGACAACGTGATTTTTAAAATTTTTTTTCTTTTAGATTTCTCTAGGTGTTGTCATGGTTTCGGTTTCTTCTAACTCCCTTAACTAGTGCGTGTGGCTGTAAAACTGTATCAGAGTAAGCATGAAGCTGTTCTGTAGTCCTGAGAGGAAGTTGTTTGTACCTGGAAGGCCTAAATAAGGCATAGATAATACAGCTATTTATACCTGGAAAATGAGGTCCCATGACCACCAGCTGGCAAGCAGATGAATTTTGCTTGTTTACTCTCTCCTGCTCTTGATTTACTTTGATCCCAGCAACTTAGTTGAACTAGACAAAGGCAGCTGTCAGTTGCGGTTGTCGTACCAGTGGAACATAAGTTTACTACTTGCAGTGTGGGATTTCTTAATTAAAGGAAGTATTTCTCTACACACTGTAATGAATTCACTTCGTGTTTTTGACTGCTCACAAGCATCAGCAGTCAAATATCTCTTACTGTGACTGTTCCTGAATAGGAAGACAGTAATCTAGAGATTACACTAAAATGTTTCCAGGTGCCATGTACAGTGCTTCTACTAAACTTAAATTTTGGGAGGACAAGTGCAATATTCTTACATGTCCTCAATTTGTGGCAGATTGCCTGATGACTGTGTTCCAGTTTTATTGCCCTTGGGAATCAAGGATTTGGTTTCTGTTCAGTTTTTCTACTAACCTTGATCTGCAGAGGTTAACCAGCAGTGAAGGTGAAGTATTTTTATTCCTAACTTCTGCAGTTCATGGTGGAGAGTTACCATTGTCTGCCTTTGGGAGGCTCGGAGGTGTTGCTATAACTTTTTCAAGACAAAGGATTTAACTGGCGCCTTATTTATTATTTTAATGTGTAGGCTGTGTAATAGAACATATTCAAGAGTTTAAAGTTGTTGATTTTATTTCTCTTGGAGGAATAAGACCTGGGATAAACTTACTTCAGAAATGGTCTTTTGGTTCTCAGTTGAAGGGCCCGTTTAATACCACGTTGTTGCCAGTTTTGAGTATTCAGTATCAGGTTTCGTACACAACCTAAGCAGCGTTCACAGCCTTGTTTTAGAAACTCCTTCTAAAGATAGGAATACAGACTTCAAATGGCTCTGGCCAATACTTGAACGATTTTTATTGTTCTGTTTGGCAAATGCATTGTGAGAGTAGGAACTGCTAATAGTGGAATTAGCATCAAAATGATGTAAAATAACATCACTGAAAAAGTGGGGCTCTTCTGCTGGAGTTGGGGAGGAAACAAGCTATGTTGTTTGCCAGAACTGTTTGGTAGATGTGAACTTGATCTTGCTCATTCTGCATATCCCTGTTAGTGCATAGAGGTTAGTAATAACGTGCTTTTTTTTTGAACTGCCAGTTTGAATTTGGTCATAACCTTCACGTGCAGCTCGGTTCCCAACAAATACGTTATTTTTCAGTAGTTGTATGATGACACTTTTTCTTCTCCTGAAGGTTCATAATGATGTTACTTAGCAGTACAATTGCAGTATTGAATGGCATATTAACATCCATATAACCCTCTTTAAGCATGCTGATATCACTTTGGGGGGGGGTAGGGTGAGCAGAAATGCTTTAATTTTATAACCCTGTAATTGATTTTGGTGACATGCCAGTTCCTAATGCAGTTCTTGGTTTTATTTGCAGCATCGAGATGACTCAGGAGACAAACCAGACCCCAGGGCCCATGCTGTGTAGTACAGGATGTGGATTTTATGGAAATCCTAGGACAAATGGGATGTGTTCTGTTTGCTACAAAGAGCATCTTCAGCGACAGCAGAATAGTGGTAGAATCAGCCCAATGGGTAAGGGTGTATGATTGTTTTGGGTTTTTTACTTCGTCTAAAATAAGAACATTTTTCAGGTGAACTTCTGAAAGCTGTGTACTAAAACAATGAATATCAAAGAGGATGCTACTTTAAATCACAGTAAAGATAAAAATACATTTCCTTGTAATGTGTTCTGGTCTGCTTGGCATTCAGCCATAACTTGCTTTCCCACTTAGCCTCCTCTGTTAGCATATTCTTACATAATCTGTGTACTTTGGTTACTAACAGTGTAGCTTGTCTTTAAATAGGAGTAATAAGCAGTAGCAGTGAAGATTGTCTGCAGACAGTTCATAGCTGTGTACAAGACTATTTGCCTAGCATATATTCTACAATGTGTTCATAACTAACTTCTCAAATTCTTGTTACATAGGAACAGCCAGTGGTTCAAACAGTCCTACCTCAGACTCTGCATCTGTACAGAGAGCAGACACTAGCTTAAACAACTGTGAAGGTGCTGCTGGCAGCACATCTGAAAAATCAAGGTAAGAGGAAGGTATTACTTGAAGGTGCGAATGAGCTGTGAGCGTGCAGCAAGTTGAAGGCCCGCAGCAATCCTGCCCTAATGCAATGAGCTTCTCCGTAGGAAAAAAGAACAGTCTACCTGTCAGTCCTTTATGAATCCTTGTAAATGAGAAGTGATTAAAATATTTGCTGTTGGACTCCTACATTTAAAAGGATGAGTTTGAGTTATCTGGAGAAGTATTTGCTACAGGTTTGCCTGTTTTCTCCTAGGGAAACTAAAATGGAGTAAAAAAATGTGTTTTGAAGATAGTAAAAGTAGAGGTCAGGAATGTAGTAGACAGTAAGTGAATAGACAGTTTATTAACAGGTCTGGACAGTTCAAGATTTTATTATGAATGCAAAGCTAACTTAATTTATCTGTTTCACTATACTTAAACAGAAATGTGCCTGTTGCCGCTTTGCCTGTAACACAGCAAATGACAGAAATGAGCATTTCAAGAGAGGAAAAAGTAACACCGAAAACAGAGACTGAGCCAGGTATGTTGGCAGGGTAGCACTGGGTACAACTGGTGACTTAACAGAAGCTGACAGTTTGTTTACTTTCTAAGTAGGCATCTCCTGTTGTGGTGATGGTTTTGAGGAACCATTAAAGTGATTGTTAAGGATGCTTTTTGAGTAGTCTCTTGTCAGAATCAAGCAAAAAGACTAGTGCCACAATACAGTACTAAGATGCATGTTCAATGTTAGTAAAAAAATGGATGCCAGTGAGGGTGATTTTTGCCTCCCAAACCTTCGTTTTTAAAAGTAAGGTGCTCTAAAATTGCACATGGGCAAAAATGTTCAGTTTTTCAGTCAAACTGTTGAGGTTTCTTTGTATTATGTAGCAGTACAATTCCTGCTGACTCATGGCAGTCAAAATGGCTTGTTGCATTTGGAGAATGGAGTTCTTAATAAATTCCATTCTACAGAGGAGTGAAGGGAGGGGAAGGGAATATGTTGTTCAAAAATACTAACAAAAGCTGTTTAGCTTCTTGAACTAATTGAGTAATCAGTAGATACAACCAAAGCATTGTTCTGTGGATGTAGGATACTTGCAGTCTTAATTGCTGTCTGTGAATTGTCTATTTAAAAGTTTTACTTTTGTACTGGAAGGTTGTAGCTGTAGTAGTAAACTATTTCTTGAAGGGAGGCAAGGAGGGGCATCTTTCTTACCTACAAATAGTGAGTGATTGAATTCATATCAATTTGAATGAATGGATATCTTAACACACTTGTTCTGTACTTAAACGTATTCACGCTTTTTAAAAGAAAGTTAACAGGTCTGAAACAGTCTTAAAACACTAAAAGCTGATGTTTAGTAGGAAGCCTGTTCACTGAAGCTGAAGATAAAATCCATTTTTTTCATTTTTGAAGTCAGTGAGATGAAAATTGCAGAAGATGCTACTCAGTACTGTGTAAAAGTGATTTTTATCTAGGTATATATTTGCCAGCAAAGACTGCTCTAACACCTGGTATTTAATCGGCTGGTATTTCTGCAGAGGATTTTGCCATAATATGTCATGAAAGTCAAGATTATGTGACACGAACTAAAGTACAGTTACACAGTATAGTGGGGGTTTTGTTATGTATGGATTGAGAGGAGATTTTTGCAAGTATTAACTGATGTCATCTGAAGCGGCTTTCTGTATGTAACTGAGAAATAATTTAGACTTTGCTACAATATTTACTAACCCATCTTGTGTTGTTATGAATACCTACCAGAAATGTGGCAAGCAGGAAAGAGGAATACATAAAACGGTAGCAGTGGTGAAGTAACAGGGACTTTACTCTTGTTAGAACTGCCAGTAAGAATTTTGTAATTTTGCCAGGTGTAAAGGACGATCTTCAGTTACTGTTGACATAGTACCTGAAAAACAGGTAATGTGGGTCAGCTATATGATAGGTAGTGTCACATAGCACTTTATTGATTAGAAGAGGGGAAAAAACCCAAAGGCAGCTCAAGACACTTGTGTATTGTTGTAAGTAATCTCGCAGGTTGAAACTAGTAAAAGCTGTCACAATCTTCTGTAGAGATCACTAGAAAAACTGCCACAGAGCTTAAACGTGTCTGGGAAAAAAACTTGTGGAACAAAACTGCCTTCCTAAGTGCTTACTTGTAAATTCATGAGACGGCCTCAGCTGCTGTAATGCCTAAGTTCCCTTTTAAATGTTACAGTTTGTCACTGATTGTAGGCAGCGTAGCATAGTGTCCTTATATATTATTCTTAGGGTTTGCGGGACATCTGAAATACAAAGAGTGTTAGCTTTATTCAGTGCTACATTGATCTCTCTTGCAGGCAAGAGAAGCTGGCGTAGACTTTTTATAAAAATACCTGTCGTGTGTGGACTAGCTGCATTTTCCTTCTCTTCCTTTTTCCAGCAGCATCCAATATGTGCTGGTCTGTCCTCTCAAGGAGGAACTGAAACCATGGTGAATAATTCGCATCACCTCATAACAACAAGGCTAATACTTTCTGTGAGGTGTAATTCTCTAAGCTAATGCCACAGTCATGGTGTTGTTAATGAAAATACAGTCTAGTCGTAAGCACAGTCTGACCCTAGCTGCTGCATGGTTATGAACAGATGCTGAACAAAAAAATATAGCCTTCAGGCAAAGTAGCTTGCTCTCCTCTTAATGTCTCCAACAGTATGAAGTCACATTCTCTTCTGCCAGATTTTCATTAGCAAATGAAGTTTTGGATATTTCCCTTATAAGCCAGACATTTAAAAATAGAATTACATCTGGTCAACTGATTTTTTTTTTTTTTTNGATTAGAGAAGGTGGTGAAGTTGAGAACAATGAAACTTAACAGGCTTATTTTTCTTGGGGTTTTGGGTGTGTTGTGTCTTGTATTTTTTTTCCTTTGCACAGGTTGAGGTTGCAACCTAGATTCTCATTCAGAACAAATCCTGTGCTAAGACAATTAATTGTGTCTTAATATTTGAAGGAAGAAAGGCATGATGGACATAACCAGTCCTAGTTGGTTATAATTTAGATGTCTAATGTGCTATGTTTTCTTGTAACTTCCTAGTTCCACTTAACTTGTTTGTTCCAGTTTTCTAATTGAGCAGTGGCATGTGTTCGGTGCAGTTGTGTATCTGAACTGCTCATAAGTCAGAGAAATCTGAAGGCTTATATGTCCAAATTCAATTTTATAAGTGGGCACTACTTGCAAAATACATTTTATAGGATTTTGATAAGCTTTTACGCTTCTTTTTAAGGATTGAATTCTAATACAGTCTTCACCAAAGTCAGACTATACCCAATGCATTCTAGCTTTTTTTGCTGTGCTGAGTTGCAGGAATTACATACAAAGCCTTGTGAACTCCTTTCCTTACCTTATGCTATCAGAGCAATCTGTCTGCCAAGTTGGTGAGTGGAGCCTTTCCTTAAGAAATCAGGAGGTGTTTGTAGCAAGTATTCAAATGGAAATAAAAGATCCCTATAAGAGAGAGAATTGAGTTACATAGTAACTGCTAAAAATAAACTGTTTTGAAAACAAGTATGTTTATACAATCATATTGTTTCGAGTTACAGCTTATTTTTAGTATTTTGTTGCACTTTTGTGGGTAATTACCTTGCTGAATGATAGGACTCCAGTCAGGTTTGTCAGTGTTTCCAGAGGTAATTAGTATCAGCATGTATATCAGAGGCCTGGGTTGGTGGGATTTTTTGTTGTTTGTGGGGCATTTTTTGTTAGTTTGTTGTCTGTTGTTTTTTTTGATTACCCTGTAGTAGCTCTGTTTTAAGGAGTAGACTGCTTAGCTATCATTTTGTGAAGCCACAACTGCAGAGCAGCACTTTTTATAAAGTGAACCAGAAATCGAATTGATTGTGGTCTTGTGTAAATTACATATTTTAAAAAATACCCAAATGCTCTCAACTTACTGTATAATTCCATCCATGTTGTAGCTTACCCTTTCTGTTCCTGAATTAGCTTCAGAAGCTAGCAGGCAATGGTGGTTGGCTCACTTGTCTCTTGGCTTTCTACCAAGTCAATTTTTGCAGCTGTCTTGTGTTCAGTTTAAGACCCTGTTACGGGTTATCCTCACTTATATTGTAGGTAGAACAATGTTTGTTTTATCTATGATGTGTAGAGTGTGTTGTAGGTAATATTGTGAGGAAGACGCTGCTGAGTAGACAGCTAGCTTATGAGATATGGTAGACTCAAGACAGTAAATACATGGTATTCCTTAGACCTTGTTGTAACGAGTGTCTCGTTAATTCTGATTTGTTTTCACATATGGCTATAGTATTTTAACCATGTTGCTACCTGTAGACAGTTCCTTTGTGGCTGCTGGTAAAATTGTCTGATACAACAACTCTGTCTTGTGTTGAAAATAAATAGCTTGTCTTCATGTTTCCCATGTCTGCTATAGATACCCCTAATTGAAACAATTCTGAAATGTAACTGGTAGTGTCTTTTAAACCCTGAAGCTATTCACCTTGGAAAATAAGACTGGGGACCTGAGAGATATTAGTTGATTAGCTTTAGTAAGTTTTAATTAGAATAAATTACTTGGGGTTATCATATGGTGGGATTTATGCTGTTTGCTTAGCTTTACTTAGCATGAGTAGCTACATTTGCTGAAGCCTTTAGGCCACCATGGAGTACAGCACTGTGTTTAGTCTTTTAGTATGAGGAAACTGTCCATAACACACTGATGTTTTGATAGTGTTTTCCCCAACTCTGGGACTTTTCAGTTCCCCATGTTCTGCCAGTGAGCACAGCCACACAGGGAGCGTAAACCAGAAGATAAGGTGGCTACAACCTTCAGCAGAGACTGCAAATCGAAAGATAAGAGTGGTCAATGGCCTGTCTGCCTGGACACAGAAAAAGAATGCAATAATGTGTTAGAAGACCCCAGACCAAAAATCACCATTGGACTAAAAGACACGCGAAGAGCATGAGGGGCGTCTGTGCCCATCTCAAGGGTCTAATTGCCTGGGGATTTCTTTGTTCAAGCTCCCTCCCTTCTTGGAGGCACCCAGCCTGGGCTGACCTTGCTACTGTACCGTTCAATTAAATTACTTAGTTTTATAAAATCTGATGCATGAGTGACCCCTCTGTGAAGGGACCCTGGTCTGAGCAGTGAAAGACTCGGGTGGTATGTGTGCAAATCCTTGAATGGTGTCTGAATGCTCAAGCAGGCACGCTCTTTTGCAGCAGCCATACTTGTTTATGTAAGGAAACTACTGTCAGTTTTGAAAATCCTGTTCGTGGAGTGGTTTTTAATTCTGAATCTCCCACATAGTCACTGTGGCATAATACTTCGGCGGCTGAGAAGAGCTTTGTTGTCCAGTTTGTAGGACCTTTCTATGTATAGATTGAGTAGCTGTCATGTTGTGGCATGTGGCTAACGGCTCTCATCAGTGGCCTGGCGGTTCCGAGCTTTTTGCAAAGATGCGTTTTATCTTGAGACCACATGTGAAGGAAGTTTTCCCAAATCATAATGCAATGCTTGTATTTGTGTGTGTGGGTTTTTTAGGTACTTCTCCAATACTAGGATTATGTTAGTCTGTATTATCCTAGCAGATCAGTGGTAGTCTTCCTTGTGCATGGTGATAATGCATCTTACAGTGCCTACAGATAATCATTTCAGACCAAAACAATAGTTAATTAAGGCCTGCATGGTTCTGTAAATCTGTTGCTCCTAAATTGTGGGGTTTTTTGCCTTGTAATAGGGAAGTGGTCTTGTTAAATGCAAGTGACATAAACCTAATCAGGTAACCTCTTGAGCCAAAGGTTGGGAAGCGAAGTGACCAAGGTGATGGAGAAGGGTGCATGCCAACAGAAACTCTGTTAAAGTGATAAATCCTGTTTTAGTGGTGAGCGTTTTGCTCCATCTGAATACTTATTACTGAGGAAGCAGGTCTACAGGTACCAGTAACCACTACTTTCCAACTTTCAGCATTTCCTCAGTTATTCATTCCATGGGAATCATACAGCAGGCATTTAGAGCACTTTGATTAACACAGTAATTTCTGGCATAAAATGAATTTAATATCTTGAGAACTGTAATTGTACTTGCCCAGTTGGATTTGGCTTCTGTGCTAAAGGAAGCCTTTTGTGACAAGCAGTTGTCAGGATAGTATCTGAATTTATATTCAATACTGATGTCGTGGCAGAACAACTACAATTTACAGTATTTTTTTGACTGACCCACAGGTTGATGAAAAGGGATTTTTGTTCTGAGCTTTAAGGGGCAGGGTGTAGGCAGCTTTGCCTCTGTCCTAGCCATCACTCAGAAGCGCAGTTAGGAAGGTTTAACATGATAAAATCTCATAATCAGACTTAACTTTGCTGGCATAAAAGGTGAATCCTTTACTCATGGAGAGTAATACATAGAACATTTTATTTCGGATTTAGGGGCTTATGTCCTATCTTGTCTTGGGACCTTTTAGTGGCCATTACTGCATGTTGTGTACTGTTCTTCCTTCTTGGAACCTTTTAGTCATGGGGGGAGGATCCTGTTCAGCAGCCCTTTCAGGAACCGTGCCTCTACAGTTTCTTAGGATTGCTTTCATCATTTTCCAGTTCCTGAGCTGCCAGTTGTCACAGTTTCTTCATGCAAAAGAGGAATTATACCTGTAGTAGTTGGTAGCACTTTCCCTTAGATGGACTTGTTCTTCGGGTCTTTATTTTGTGGTAGATTGACCTACTAGGCTATGTCTTTGCTTTGCTGATTCCTGGGAAGTTGCTATTTGAACTTTTGCTTCCTTGTTGGCATGTTAGGTGGTGATAAAGGTTGCTTCTCTTGTTGTTTTCATTTTCTCTTAATGCATGTTGTGACTGACTTTAATTATTTAGGTCACTGTTGGTTTGCCCCTTCTGCATTTTCCTTTGTATCTGATTGAAACAGCATTCCCCCAGGGCTCGTATTTATAAGTTGGTTCTGATGCAGATGAAGCTTATCCCTGGCTAGCTGTACACTAGATTGCAAAGTGTGTGAGCATTTCTGGTTCTTCTTTCTCATCTGCCATGGCATAGGATCAGCATTTCATTTTTAAACAAATTAGCAATCTAACAAATCTAAAAGGAAGTTGACCATGCTTTTGGGGAGGTGTTTGGGATTTTTTTTAAGGCCGTAGCTGATGGCTGTTAGGCAAGGTGCATAGTATCCAACAGGTTTACACTGTGATAATGCTGGGGGTTTAACATGGTTTTTGGTCACAGGCTCTCAAGTAGATTAACTGATACTGAACACTGCTTTCCTTGGGATTTAAAGACAAGTTCAGAAGATCATACCTGTTCATCTAGAAAATGTTCTTAATCATCAAGACAAATTGTTTCCTCAAGAAACCAAAAGCAGCAGCAGAAATGACTCCAAAAAGTAGCAATAGCAGTAATGACTGTAGTGCTAGTGCTGTAATAGTTTTCTTATCCCTCAGACTTGGCACTGACAACTGAACTTCCCAAATTTTTTTAGAAAAAGATCTATGCAAGGTGATAAAAAATAAAGACAGTAAGTGGCTTTAGTTAGGCCTGTTGCTATAATGTATAAGTAAAGTATAAGAAACGTTTAGCAACCATTGTTCTACTGCATGAAATTTCTTGGTGATGGGAACTGAAGGTTCCTTGTTACCTCTGAGAGCTTGTCACTTCAAAATCTTGTTTAGATTATGAAGTCCTGACTAGGGGCTGTTTTGTACAGTGAATTGTGAGGCTTTCTAGGTGTTAGAGGTAATAGTGAGCTGGTTTCTAAAATGCCTGTGAACATGGTGATGCAAACAAAACTTTTAAAAAAGAAGTGTAAAGAGAAAAACAGTCAACGTAACTGTTTCTTTATGTCTGGAAAAAAAGTCCTTCTCACAGCATACACCACTTACTGATACAAAAGAATCCCAACTAACGAATCCTATTTGTGTGCATAAAGGTGATTACAAAGAAGTTCTTAAAGCTGATATACTCCATTTATTCTGGAATGCCTTCTGCAGTTTGTTCTATTTTACAACAATAGATGTCATCATACAGCTGGGAGTGTTCAGGAAAACTGTACCAGGAACAGGTATTAAAGTTGTGTACAAACACACCTCTCTACTTTCCTTTGTTCTAGTTTGGAAAGACAGAGGGTATTAAAAAAGACAAAAAAAAAAAAGAGATAAACAGAAAAACCACAACAACAGCAAAAAAACCCCCCACAAAACAGTTTGAGTGATTGAAAAAAAATACTTTTTTTAAACAGAATTAAGAGATTCACTAAAGTTAACAAAAGGACAAATTTTTATCCTTTGGAAAAGTTAAATGTGACTGAAATTTGTCTGAAGGTGTTCATGACAGGCAATTGAAAAAGGACTCATTTTGACTATACCTGCTTGAAAACTAAAGGTGAATATGGTACAAAAATACAGATATTCAATGTAAATCTGCATTTTGTTCTTTAAGTTACTGAATGTGTCAAATGTGAGGACTCTTTTGATGTGTGTGTGTTTTGTAGCTGTGTTCTGGATCTGTCACAGAATCAGTGGCTTGCTAGGTGCTGTCTTGGTGAACTGTTATAGGAACCTGACTTCACAAGTGTAGTAGCAGAGTAACCCAGTACTCTGATAGTTACACATTACTGGATTTCATTTGTTTCTAAAATACATTCCTATTAGTTATATTCTCTACAGGTATCCCCTCTGTTCATCAGCTTTAGTTGTGATGATATTGTTATTGTTTTGTATAAAATGTTACTTGATCGTGTGACTTTTTAAAATATTAAATGGAACTTCTGGACTGCTTTGTAAGTCCTTAATACCTTTATACACCTGTATAGGTGTAACAGATAAGTACCTTGTATTTTCCAGTTGGTGGAACTGTGGGGAAAATCTTGATTGTCTTGTGTGGAGTCAAAATAGAATAGAAGAATAGAGTACCTAAAAAAATCCCTATTCCTGCTTTACGTTTTTGGAGACTAGTCTATGTAGTACTTTATACAGCGAACATCAGGGTGTTAATAGGGGGAATTAATCCTTAAGAAATACAGGCATGCTAGTGAAATCAAGAAAAGGACATTTAACCTTTATTTCCTTTGCTTGCTTTAATAGTTGTTACTCAACCAAGCCCGTCAGTTTCTCAGCCTAGTACTTCGCAGAGTGAAGAGAGAGCTCCTGAGCTGCCCAAACCAAAGAAGAACAGATGTTT